>WOAB01000662.1:600000-1167713 GCA_027886185.1 Rheum nobile | reverse complement strand
TAACTAATGCCGCATGACTCGACTTTGCGTTCGGGTCGAGTCGGGTCGGATCGGGTTTGGGTTTGGGTCCTTCTTGACCCAGTGACGTTCGGGTCGGGTCTCGACCCAGAAATTTTGGGTCGGGTTGGGTCGGTTTTTGACAGGTCTACACATGACACTCCCACATTTTATTTGCCATATGTCATTTTCTCTCTTTTTTCAAATAAATTCAATTATATATTAAAAGATTATAGCCTTAACCTATTGCTAATCTAGCTTTATTTAAATACAAATCAATTAGTAAGATTATAAATCAACCAATTAGGAACATTACAAATCAATTAGCAAGATTACAAATTAATTATGAATATTACAAATAAATTATAAAATATTACAAATAAAAATAATTGGATTGAACAACATATGTTTTCTTCAACAAAGTATAATCGACATAACTCCATTTGAGTTTTTCTTCCTATGGAAACTCCATGACTTCTAGATCTTAATCTACAAAAGTTAAAAATCAGGGTTAACTTTTATAAGATACACAGTATTTGATGATGTAAAGAAGCTAAATCAATCAAACTATAGACTCCACATTTTTTTGAATGATTAAAAAGATCCAATTTTTTATTAATCAAAATGGATAGTTAAATTTGATTCTCAACATATCAAACACAATAACAAACGTATGAAACGCATATTCAACAATAGAGCAAGTAACACATTGATCTACTAACTTTCAAAATTTATGATTGAATAACTTTTTTCCCTCAAAATTATAAAGTATTTCATATCATTCTCAAGTTATAATCTATAGACCGAATCAAGTAATAGGTTCATAAAAATTATTGAATTGAACTAAGAAAATAAAATTGTCATAACAAAATTATTTCTACAATGAGCATTGAGTTTAAGCGAATGATTGAAGAGAACTCAAGATGTAAATACAAGCTTCTACTAAGGAGTCTATGTTGTTGTTTCTCATACTCTCAAATTTTTATGATAATATTATAAAGTGAGAATTGATTTTGAAGTAGGACTTTACTTTTTCTAGTCATATTCACTTATAAAATACATCATTGAAATCTTTCTTACTTTCTATAAAATATATTTTATTTTTCATTTGATTTTTAGTTTGGGTATAATAATCAATTATATAAATTATATATCGAAGCAATATAAAACGAACATTTAAATCACTCGTGCACGGCATATAAACTAAGCTAGTGCTTATTGAAATTGGGATATTTTATGGTAGAGTCTACAACTATCCTTAAATGTCATTAATCCTCATTTTCTTAAGGTGTAGGTGTATTGAAAATTAATAAGAGATTGCCTTTATGTTAGAGGAGATGAAATTTAGGAAGAGTCTCTTAGATATCAATCATAGCAATAATTGAAACGTACGACTTATTAAACTCATATGCGTGAGTCGCGGGACTATTCTTTATGAATGCCTTAATCTAGATTCACTAAACCGTCTATTAATACCAAAATTTCGGATCATGGTACATTTGTAGCTTAGTGTGTGAAATGCGAAGCATTTCATACCGTCAGATGCAATAGATTAATGGTGGAGATGTGGCGCGCTTCAGCTGAAGTCCAAATTAAGTGAAGGGTAATTTCATCATTTAACGCGCTAGGTCTTTCTTCCCTCTCATTTTCCATGTTCATTTGCGCCGAGCCACCCCTTCACACGATATCTCTGTGCGATTCAATTCGCTGATTTTTTACTGGATTCTACAAATCGAACTAGATTATTCAGGCAAATGAGGATTAATGGTCTTTCTTCGATCCCCCTCATTTTCCACGCGCTAGGTCTTTTTTACTGGTCTTTCTTCCCCCTCACACACGCTAGATCTTTTTTACTGGTCTTTCTTCCCCCTCATTTTCCGTGTTCATCTTCCCCCTCATTTTAGCTTTTTTGGTTGTGTTCTTCGTTCCCACCCTCCATGGACGCTAGTCCTGGTTTGCTTCAAAATTTTCGAAATTTGATCGAGGTTTACTTGTAGGATTGATTCATTGTTTGCTTCTCCTATTTTGCAACATCGTTTTTATGCAGTATAATCAAATTTGTTGCTGATTTTTTATCGAACTGTAGAATTCACGTTTTGGTTTTTAGCCATTGACATCCATCCTTCTTCTTCTCTGTTGATTTACAAATATACACGCATTATGAACATAATCCTATTAATAATGAACATTATTGCGTTAATAATGAATCTGAAATGCTCTTTAATATTTCGTTTAAATTGTCTATGTATTTCAGCGTGTGTATCAACTTCAGTTGTTGGTAGTTGTGACTTGTCTCATGAGAAGAGTGTCTAGAGTGTTGTTGTCACTAGAACCGAGGAGCCTATTATTAAGGACTATTATGAAGTTCAGTTTTCTCAAGATGGAACGACTTATTTTGCCCCCGTTTTCCCGGATGATATAAACATTGACATGTTACATATACACATTAAGGTGTGTGAGAATTGAATATGATGAATTCATAAGAGTGAGTATGAACATTAGATGGTTATATATGAACATTGACATGTAACATAGGAACATTATGGTGTGTGTGAATTGGGTATAGGAAATTGATAAGAGTAAGTATGAACATTAGATGGTTATATATGAAAATTAGATAGTTATATATAAACATTAACTTGTATCTTATGAACCCCAATGTTTCTATGAACCAAGGAAAAATAATTCTCAAACACGAACGTGCTTAAAATATTATATGTAAACATTTACACACATAGAATGAACCTATGTTACACAGAGAGTGAAAACGTGCACGATTTTCATGAAAATCAATATGAACATTAAGTTAAAATATATATGAACGTGAACACAATACACGTGAACCTAACTTAAACTGGGAGATTTCACAAGCACAATACGTAACCTATGTGGGATTCGAACCCACATCATGTGTACCAACACATTGCTCTACCATTTTGAGCTAATAGGCTATAACAAAATCAACTTTTCAGACATTTAACACAACTCTAGTATTTTTTGTTTTAGAGGCATTTCTACAAATAGGTGGTGTACACTCTAACTCATCCTTCTTGAATGTTTGATTCCAAATTCGAATATCAAAACAAGCTTCAGAGTTATCATAGAAGACAATAGCTACAGTCAATTTCTTCATCCTTATCGTCGCCATTCATTAGAACTTCAGCGGTTCTTCTTCTCAAATTTGTCCTTGAGAATGGCCTTTTACTTGGTTATTGAGATTGAGGGATTTGATTCTCGAAAAAAAAAGTGTTTCGCTATTAGAGATGATGAAGAATAATAGAGTAGTTAGAGGTATTCAATCCCACTTGAGAAAAGGAATTCAATTTGTCCTCAATGGCGCTTTGCAGATCAGGGAAGATTTTGGGAGGAAGAAAGAGATGGGGACGCTGGGATAAACATGGAAAAAGTTGGACATTTCAAGCTTATTTACAAATTTGCCATTAAAAATGAAAGCATGGGCGCATGTCCTTTTTTTTTTCCTTCTTCTTAGCTTTAAATCTCGTCCGCTCATCCTCTGATCCAACACTCTAGCTTGATTCGTATATTGTACGGTAGGAGCGTGTTGCACCCGAAATGGACTCTTAATACCAATATAGGAAACATGCATTCAATGAGTTAAAGAGAGTCCTTTTTAAAAAAATACACATTCTACGAATAATCACATAATGACATTATCACATACTCCGTATATAAATACAAAAAAAATAAATTATAGTATGATTATTGAGTACATTAAAAAATGTGATATGTTACATTCACTACCTTTATTACTACTGTAACATATATTTTGTGCATGGAGCACACATAAAAATGGTCAACTCGAATAATCCAAGCTAGAAAAGTTGACTGCTACTAGTGGGTGGCTGATTGAAAACATTTTATCAATACGGGTGGGATTGTGTAATTTCAGTTTATATGAGTTGTTTTGTGTAATTTACCCTAACTAATATAGAGTTATAAATCCGGTTCAAAAGATGGCTTCTTGTGGAGGCTTGAGGCAGATGAAGGCGAGAAGCAGAAGAACCAAGATACTTTTTTTTTGAAGAAGGTAAATGTATTAAAACCGAAGTTCAGAACAGAGCTCAAGAAGAGCTAAGAACAAAAGCACTGAGATTCACACACAAATCCAGCGAGGTAGAGAATGGACAAAAGCACTGCGATTCCACACATGAATCCAGCAGGGCAAGGGATGGACAAAGAAAAAAATCAAGCAATCATCTAATGTTAATTTACGAAGCCACATGGCAAAGGCATCATCGTGCCTGATAGTAGACAAAACGAGACTACTAGTAACCTGAAGCGTAATCTGGTTGAAGCAGGAGTCTCTGGAGATATTCGCCATATTGAAGATGACCTGATTGCGGAGATGCCAAATATGATAGGCAAAAGTGGACAGCGCCATAGACCTAGTCTGGAGCTCAATACGGTTCTGCCCAGGAATGGTGAATGCAGTCAAGGAAAGTCAGAGGCTGAGAAGAAGGAGATATACGCCAACACATCCAGGAAAGGAGCCTGCGCAGGATCTCTCTAACAAAATCACATTCCAGCCATAGATGATCATTAGATTCGGGCAAATGACACTGTAGGTTATCAATAGGCTTCCAGCGGCTAATTCGATCCTTGGTGGGCAATCGACCATGAAGAGCCAGCCAAGTCAAAAAGGAGTGCTTAGGTTGGTGAATGCCTTTCCAGACAACATCGGACTAGGGAACAGAGATGCCCGATTGGCGAAGCAGGTTATAAGCAGCATCTGTACAAAATTTGCCAGAGGGGCGAGTGAAGGAGGCGCTGAGATTAGCAGCAAAAGCGCCTCCCTCACTCGGAGAAGATGCTTCCAAGTCCAGCAGTCTGTGATACTAACTTGAGAGTCCCAAATAGAGGAG
Source organism: Rheum nobile (assembly GCA_027886185.1). Classification (NCBI taxonomy): domain Eukaryota; kingdom Viridiplantae; phylum Streptophyta; class Magnoliopsida; order Caryophyllales; family Polygonaceae; genus Rheum; species Rheum nobile. The sequence continues at coordinate 1,162,833 of WOAB01000662.1, read as the reverse complement.
TGGACAGTGTAAAGATGACTAGCCCAGCTACTCTAGGAGCTATCAGCAGCAGGATGAATAAGTTCAAGCAAGGGAGAGGCCATGGAAGCTTAGCTTGGTTCCAAGAGAGAAGCTCCTTGACGCCAAGGCCTCCCTCAGTTCTGGGCAGACAAACCGCCTTCCAGGAGATTAGGCTACGATTAGAGTCAGTTCCACCAGACCATAAAAGGATCGGAGAATACTTTGGACTTTCTTGAGAGTCTCCTTAGGAAAAGGAAGCAGACGACACCAGAAATTTTGGATCCCATAGAGGACAGCCTTGATAAGCTCCACTCATCCAGCATAAGATCGAGAGGTGCCGAGCAGTCCAAGAGCGGACCTTGTTGATCATCTTGTCAATAATAGGCTGGCTGTAAGTCACACTTCGTGGGCTTACGAGAACCAATGGGGACACCCAAGTACATCATGGGAAGAGTGCCCTCATCAAAATGGGTCAGCTGAAGGATAGCCTCCTTCCAATGGTCGCAGTTACCCCCCAAAGTAATATTAGTGTGCAGCCCTAACATATTACCAAAATAATCCAGCAAGCCCTTGATAGCAGAGACAGAGGAGAGGTTGCCCTTACAGAAATAGAGCAAGTCATCCGCAAAGCTCAGATGAGTGAGCACACCTGGGATGGAAGGAGAAGCCGGGGTTGGCAGTAAAAGAGAGAAGCATCCTAGACAGAAACTCCATTGCAATAGTAAAGAGATAAGGAGAGAGAGGGGTCCCCTTACCTGATACCCCGTTTGCCTTGAAAGAAACCCTCAAGGCTCCCATTGACACTAATAGAGAAAGAGGTGGTGGAGATGCAACACTCAATCCAGTTAACAAATTTAGCAGGGAATCCCAGATGCCAAAGGCAGTTCAGAATAAAAGACCAGTTTAGGGTGTTATTAGATTGGATATTAAGTTATCCTATATTATCTTATTTCCTTATATGTTATCTTGTAGATATCTTGTTATCATATATCTCTTTGGAGATCTTATCTTGTAATCCATATATATTCAGCCCATGAGAGGCATAATACACAAGAGAAATTCCCCAAACTCTTATCGTTTCATGGTATCGAAGCAGGTTTCTAAAACCTAATTTTTTTCCAGTCATTTTTTTCCCTTCGTTGACCTCGATCTGCATCGATCATGGTCACTATAGAAGATTCCACGAGCAACACCGACCGGTCTGGGCTGACCGATCACCGCCCCAAGCGTCTCATCAACGACCTTGATTCACCCTATTATCTGCATCCCTCGGACCATACGGGTCTTCAGATTAACACCATCGTCTTGAAAGGCGACAACTTTCAGGAGTGGCTCGTCGCCATCAAGAACGCTTTTCGCGCCAAAAAAAAGTTGCGGTTCCTGGATGGCCGTATTCCTAAGCCAACTGACCCCGAACACGAGGACGATTGGTACCGCGTCAACTCTATGCTCATTGGATGGATTATTCACTCGATTGATCCAACCTTAAGTTCTTCGATCACCTATGGTGACACCGTCTCCATATTGTGGGAGCAACTGCATCAGCGATTCTCGGTCGGTAACGGACCAAGAATCATGCAGATTCGTTCAGATATTGCTCAATGTCGTCAACAAGGCCAGAATGTTGATGCCTATTTCAGTAAAATCAAGAAGCTTTAGACAGAGCTTGAAACGTATCTCCCGCCTCGCTCTTGCAACTGTTGCACTGCCTGTACTCTTACCACCGTTCTTGCTCGCGATCAGGAGGAAGAACGCGTTCACCGCTTTCTTATGGGACTGGACGATGCCCATTTCAGCACGGTTCGGTCCAACATCATGGCGCAGGACCCCCTTCTGCCCTTGGATCGCGTCTACGCTCTTGTTATTCAGGAAGAGCGTCAGCGAACTATCGTCAAAGAGCGCGAAACCCCAACTGATGCTCTCGCGCTCGCCACCCACAAGCCGCCTCCGGAGACACCGCACCAGCCACAGTCTGGAACTAAACTGCAGTGCACTCACTGCGGACGAATCGGCCACGATGTGACCACTTGCTATCGTCTTCACGGCTTTCCAGAGGGCTGGACACCGAAGTCACACCGCACTACAGAATCCTCCGACAAGACGCAGTCTCGCGATTCGGGGGGACAGGCCGTGGAGATGGCGGCGTTGGCCACGACAGAGGGCACAAACGTGCAAACGCTGCCTAGCACCCAAGTGGAGGCAGAGGCGGGGGCTTTCAACCGAATGCGCAGGATCGCGTAGCTCTCGACAACTCTATCAACCAGGAATAGTGGCAGTCGGTTCTGATTCTCTTTGCTTCTCTCAACCCTAATTCAGGCTCCAGTAATCAGTCCTCTGGTACGTTTTCTGGCTGGATTCTGGACACAGGTGCTTCCTTTCACATGATGGATGACAGGAAGTTATTACAGGACATCGTTTCTATCCCTTCTGTTTCCATTAAATTGCCCGATAACAGATTTGCAACGGCCTCTGAAGCAGTGACCCTTGTTCTGGCTGGTTCCCGCAAATTACTGCATGTTCTATTGATTCCTCAATTAGACTGCCATTTGATATCTTTTGCTCATCTTTCTAAAGATCTGAATTGCCTTGTTCTGTTGACTGATCGTCTATGCGTGCTACAGGACCACAATACGAGGACGGTGATTGGAGTCGGTGAACAATGGGGTGGGGTCTACTGGCTGCACGGCGTTCGAGATGATTCTGGCTTTGGTTCGGCTTCGGCAGTTTCTCCTACCACTTCTTCTGTTTTATGGCATCAACGATTAGGACATCCCTCGTCGTCTGTCTTATCTTCAATTTCCAATTTAGATTCTTTTGTTTGTTCTAATAAACCGCCAGACCCCTATGATGTATGCTTCCAGGCAAAGCAAATACGTAGTGTTTTTCCGTTAAGTTATAATAAAGCAGACAGTTTGTTTCAGTTAGTTCATTGTGATGTTTGGGGACCATACACTCTTACAGTGTGAAGTCTACTTCGGGCGCCTCTTATTTTTTAACCATAGTTGATGATTTTTCCAGAGCTACTCGGGTCTATCTATTGGCCAGCAAAACCGAAGTCGTCAAGTTCTTTGTGGAATTTTGCGCTCTCGTACGGACTCAGTTTCGCAAGCAGATTCAACGGGTGCGTACTGATAATGGTACGGAATTTCTGCCTCTTCGCCCATTTTTTACCACGCAAGGCATCCTTGTTGAGACCTCTTGTGCCTACACACCTCAGCAAAATGGTCGTGCTGAACGCAAGCACAAGCATATTCTTAATGTGGCTAGGGCTCTTCGGTTCCAGGCCTCCCTCCCGGTTGAGTTTTGGGGCGATTGCGTCTTAACCGCTTGCTATTTAATCAATCGCACTCCCACTCCGCTATTAGGCAACACGAGCCCATTCCAGATGCTCTTCGGCCATGCCCCGTCATACATGCATCTTCGTGTCTTCGGATGCCTATGCTATGCGTCGAAATTGCCCCGGGACAAGAACAAATTTGCTTCGCGCAGTCGGAAGTGTTTGTTTCTGGGCTACCCTGCGGGTCAACGTGGATGGCGTCTTTATGATCTGGACACTCACCAGGTATTTACCTCTCGAGATGTTGTTTTCTTTGAGGATCGTTTTCTTTCGTTGTCTTCTCTCTCCGAGATTGCGTCACAGCCCGCGACCGAACTACCGTCTCCCGCTATCTATGATCTACCGTCCAGCGACAGGGGGAGCTCGCCACCGTCATCGAGCGACAATGCTCCTCCTTCGGATCAGCGCGCCCCGGTTCCGTACACGGGATGGCCTATCCGCGCTCGACAACCGTCAGTTCTGCTCAGGGACTTCGTCTGTCATACCATGCAGCAACCCATTGACCCCCCTCTACTTCACTCACCGCTCCTCCCACATCATCGTCCTTAGGTAGTCTTTATCCCATAGCTGCCTTCGTTTCTTGTGCTAAATTTTCTACACCGCATACGCACTTTCTTGCAGCTATTATGGCAGGACACGAGCCTAGCACTTACAAGGAGGCAACGCAACATGCTCATTGGCGTGCAGCTGGAACTTGACGCCTTAGAGCGAAATCGTACATGGACTCCGTCGGTTCTCCCATCTGGTAAGACCGCTATTGGTTGCAAATGGGTTTTCCGCATCAAGTATAATGCCAACGGCTCTATTGAGCGCTATAAGGCTCGTCTTGTTGTTCTCGGAAATCGACAGGTCGAAGGAGTTGATTTTACAGAGACGTTCGCGCCGGTAGCCAAGATGGGAACCGTTCGTGTTTTTCTGTCTGTTGCTGCTATTCGAGGGTGGGAACTCCATCAAATGTACGTGCACAATGCGTTTCTTCATGGTGATTTAGATGAAGAAGTATACATGCGCCCACCGCAAGGATACACCTCTATTCTTCCCGGGCGTGTCTGCAGGCTATGGAAATCATTATATGGTCTCCGACAGGCACCGCGCAATTGGTTCTCTAAGCTGGCCACGACCCTTACGCGTTTCGGCTTCACCCAGAGTCGTGCAGACTACTCGCTCTTTTCTATGGAGCAGAATGATACTATTTTACATGTCCTCGTCTACGTTGATGACTTGATTATTGCCGAGAATGATGCTTCCACCATTTCAGCGTTTAAGAAGTATCTGAGTTCCTGCTTTCACATGAAAGATTTGGGCGTCCTCAAGTATTTTCTGGGTTTAGAGATCGCACGTAACTCCTCCGGCCTCTTCATATCTCAACGTAAGTACGCTTTAGAGATTATTTCCGAAACCGGTTTATTGGGCTCCAAGCTGTGCGACTTCCCCATGGACTTGCATCATCATCTAGCTGCTTCCGTCGGGCCCGACTTCGACGATCCCGAGCGCTATCGCCGACTGATTGGCCGTCTTGTGTATCTTACCATGACACGTCCAGAGTTATGTTATGTTGTTCATACATTGTCTCAATTTATGCAATCTCCCAAGGAGTGTCATTGGCAGGCCGATGTTCGTGTTGTGCGCTATCTCAAGAGTCACCCTGGTCAAGGACTTCATCTGTCGGGTGCTAGTGCTCTTCGCTTGCACGCTTACTGTGACTCAGATTGGGCTTCTTGTCCCCTTACTCGTCGTTCCGTTATGGGTTATTTCATCACCTTGGGTGACTCGCCTATCTCTTGGAAGACGAAGAAGCAGCCGACGGTATCCAAGTCATCGACAAAAGCGGAATACAGGGCCATGGCATATGCATGTAGCGAGATCATTTGGCTTCGCTCTCTTCTTCTCTCTCTCGGCGTTAAGCATGACACACCAGTTCAGTTGATGTGTGATAGTCAAGCTGCTCTTCATATCGCCGCCAATCTGGTTTTTCATGAGCGAACGAAGCATATAGAGATTGATTGTCATTTTGTGCGTGATTTAGTGGTTGCTGGCAAGGTGCAGATGTCGCACATACCTACCTCCCAGCAACCTGCGAATATCTTCACCAAGGCTTTAGGCAAGACACCGTTTTAGTTCCTTCTTGACAAGTTGGGCATTGTTGATCCACATGCTCCAACTTGAGGGGGAGTATTAGATTGGATATTAAGTTATCCTATATTATCTTATTTCCTTATATGTTATCTTGTAGATATCTTGTTATCATATATCTCTTTGGAGATCTTAAGAGATCTTATCTTGTAATCCATATATATTCAGCCCATGAGAGGCATAATACACAAGAGAAATTCCCTAAACTCTTATCGTTTCAGGTGTCGAAAGCTTTCTGAAAGTCGAATTTAGTAGCACATCTAGCAGGAGAATTCCTCCATGAGTAGTGCTTGAGCAAATCGCTGCAGATCAAAATGTTATGCTGTATTGATCTCCCAGGGACAAATGCAGCCTGATGCTTATCGATAAGGGAAAGGAGCATAGCTTTGAGTCTAGAGGAGATGATTTTAGCAATACCTCCATAAAGAGAATTGCAGCAAGAAATCGGCCGAAAATCCTTAGCATGAGAAGGATTAGGGCATTTGGGGATCATGCTAATGGTCGTGTTGTTGATTTGCCACAGTAAACGACCATTAGCAAAGAAACCTTTAATAGCTGAGGTGACATCAGCGCCAATAACATTCCATGCCTTCTTGAAGAAGAAGGGATTATAACCATCCGGGCCCGACGATTTGTTATTGCCCATATAAAAGAAAGCCCTAGTCTCTTCAAGCGCGATTTGTTATTGTCCAGATACTTGTCCATCAGTTTATATGGGTTATTTTTTGTTTTGTGTATTTTTTGTTGGATTTTACTCTCTTCAAGCGCTTTTTTTTACCTTCTTTAGTTCCATTTCTTTATTTATTGTATGGTTTTTTCTAGTGTGTGTCCATGGGCACACTCTAAGAACTCATTGTTTGGCAATTATTTAATTAGCCACTAGTTTAATCTTATTTGCTAAGGGTTTATCAATTCTCTATTAGGGAATATTTTAAAGATAAATTTCTTATTTAAGTTTGTTAGCATGTGCCCATGGGCACACACTAGAAAAACCGTTATTGTATTTCACTCATTATTTTCATTTCTTTTTGTTGGCGTGTAAGCTGGATTAGGGCTGCGTAAGTGATAGAAGTACTAATATTTGAGGCGGATTTCTATAAAATAGGGAGAAAAATAATTTGTGAGATTTTACCTTTTACAGTTTAGGACATTCCAAGAAACATGCTTTTGAGATTTTATTTCTTATTATGAGAAATTGACTGCATGAAAATCTATTGAGTAGCATTTTATGTAGGCAAGTTCTTTTTACTTGAATGCTTATGGCTTGTTCCTATAGAACTAATGAACCTTCAATTGCCTCTCCAAGGATGAACTCAGTAATGAATCAGATTTTATTGTTAATCACTAATTAAGTATCATCTGAAATATTGGCCATAGGAAGCACTGAATTTAGTGATTGATGTTGGTCCTACAATGCACAAGATCCTGCCTGAGGTTGAGAAAGTTTGCACATTACTTATGGAGAAAAAGGTTTTGTTCATCACTTGGTTGATTTCTCTTCTTGAAATTAACCAGATTTGCGTATGCTCTCTTGATTGTTGCCATGTATTCTAGTTACTTTACTAAAAAAGAAATATTTACACCAACTATGATGCGATTGGTGTCGTTCTGTTTGGAACTGAAGGTTACCCCTTGTTATCAATCAATGTATAGTAACTATAGTTTCCTACTGGACTATGTGATTTGTGGGTGCAAATTAAGGGAAATTGAACATTTGGCCTTCAATTTTAATTAGAAGAACTTTAGTAATTAGCTAGAGTTCTTATCGATCAATATTCAGTACTAACATTGCAGAAGAATCGTGCCTGAGGAAAGTTATGTTATAATGAATATGAATGAAGGCTTCTTTCTTGAGTCTTTTCTCCCTCTTCATGCTTTCTTTAATTCTTTCTGTAATTGGTGGGCCTAAGATCTGTAATCTATATCTTTGTCACTTCAGAGACTTTCAAGTAATTGATGAAAAACTCGTAGATTCTGTATAGCATCTTCCTCGAGGGACTATTGCTGGTGATTGTATCCTCCTATAGACACTATAATGTTATATTTCAGCATTTTTAGTTCCTTGGATTAATTATAGTTCTTTGATGCCATTGTTGTTGGTATAGATTCGCTGATCGATAAAGAAGTACGCAGAAACCAACAAGGGCAAGAAACGTCTGATTTACTTTCTCCCACAAAAGAACCCTGTGAAGGAACAAAGGGCGACCAGGCCTCTTCAATTTGCCGGGATCGGAACTCGGAAGGGATAGATCAAATTAAGCATATATTATGCATACATAGCTTCGATCTTTTTCTTGAAATTACGTTGATTCTTCGCTTGATTGCAGGATAATATAATAGAGCATTTGAAGCATTCACGAGAGAGAAAGAGAGAGCAAGCATGAGGAGGCTCCATTGCTCGCTCGCTTCTCTCTTCCTCACTCGTGGATGCTTCAAAGGCCGTTCTTTGATAGTCCAACATAACGCGCATAGCATTATACTAGTTTGGATTGGGTGTATTCTTGTACATCAAGTATTAGAGTTGCAACTTGAAAGTGTTGGATAACACGAAATCTTGTATCATAATCTGATTTATCTTGTACATCAAGTACCGTTCTCGTGTCTTGCACGTGTCTGGTTAATAAAATTTAAAATTAAAATATTATTAAATATTTATAATAATTAAAATGATAAATTATAAGTTTAATTTCTAGAACGTTGAACATATGGTGATAAGATTTTTATATGATTAGAATTAGAAGTATAAATGCGAATTTGTATAATGAAAAAAAGTCATTTCGAAATTAAAAAAAAAAAAACTTACATGATCTATTGATTCGCTTGGCATTGTGTGACTGAAGGAGCGCTCATGATTTTCTACGCTCAACAAGTGCGTGTAAGAACACTCATACAACATGTTCTTCCCTATCTACAAGCATTGTTTCATTATTTTTTCCAATGAGATTGTTGAACTGAGGTCGCAACCACTATTTCGATTGGATTAATCTGAATTTTTTTTGCTTATGTATAGTGTTTCTTCGATTCTGGAATCAATCGATATAATGTTTAGGGTTTTTAAACTAATCAATTTTTTGTAGTTTTCTTCTCTTTGATCATAAATTTGAAGTTATTTGGAGTTTTTATACAAAGATATACCAATCTTGAGGATTGATTATGGACTCATTTACTTTTTAAAAAATTTTAAAGTTTTTCAAAGTGTTTTCAATGGTGATCAATGACTTATGCATAGTGTTATGGTTGTTAAGAAAATGTGTGAACACACAAACGCATGAAGACATAATTATAAACACATAGTTTGCAAACGTATAAATACATAGATCAAAACATATACACACTTGGTTAACAATACACGCACACATAGATGAAATGATATGTCGAGGAGCCCACTCAAGTCGTAGAAGATTAGCCTGTCATCAAATATATGCTACCAAATTTTATCCTTTTTTTATTTTGATATTTATATATTTTAGTTATTTTTTACCTAAAATAACTTACCTTAATTATATACATACTATCCTCTCAAAGATATTTATATCTTTTACCTTATTAGTTTCTTCTTATTTGTAGATAGAGTTAGTTGATATATATGATTTACCTTATTAGTTATGTTACTTCTTTTTTGTAATTAAAACTAGTTTAATTCTCGTGCCCTGCACGAATTGGTTTATCACAGAATTTGTTTATCGGATTATTATTTAGATGCTTAAAACGGTAAATATATATTCAAAGTATTTAAGGAAGAAAATTATGTGATTTATCTGATCCCTTCATAATCTATGTAAGGAAAATAAATTAAGATTTTGATTCACTCCATTTTCAGAAGTCACGATCTTGATCTTCATAAGATCACCAACCAATATGTATAATATATTAGGAAATGATCAAATATTTGTTATATATTATCATATTTTAAAAGGTAAAATTATATTTTCAAAATATTTATGGAAAAAAGTATATCAAAATAATTGGAGAGCGTGTGCAAATCCGACTATTATAGGTAGTAATTTTATTTTGTTTGATTTTATTAGTTTTTTGACATGTTTGCCGAAAAAATATGAGGGCGACACGCGGCAAATTAAATACAGAGGCGCCATGTGGCATCATAAATTTTGGGCGCATTCTGCGGGCGCCACGTGGCGTAGTCAGTATTCTGCTTTAGTTATTATATAGTATATTATTTATAATATATATTTGTATAAAATAAAAAATGAAAACTACGTTAATAATTATAAATTAATATATAAAGATAAATTTTAAAATATAAGTTTCAAGTATGTCAAATGTACGTTTTTTCTAAATTAAACCAGAGGTGTTCGCTGGTTTCTGTAGCTGTCGAGCACAAAGGGCATCTGTCATCAGTAGTGATGCCCATGCGAAGAAGTTTATCCTTGGTGTTGATGCCTCCTCTAATAATCATCCAAGAAAGAAATGAGATTCTTGGGGTGATCAGTTTCCCCCAAATCCACTTGTTCCACCCAGCAAACTCCCAGTACTTCTAAATGCATCATAAATAGTTTTGTTGTCATATCATATGATGGGGTTTATGTCTCATATTAAAGTATTACAATTGTGTGAATGTGCTTACGGCTATGTTGATTGCATCCAACTGTGTATAGGTTGACTGACAGCCCTATGGTTATGTTAATTACAGTATGTCGGAGTTGGCTCCTACCTTTTTTCATGGGGTCATCTCATTTCTGAGAATCATAGAGCCATATATGCATGATCCCGTAGCGAGGCAGTTTGGACATGAACAATAGATTCCCCGATCGGTTATATAGCCTATCAAAGTTGCCAGACATCCCAGCAGAAGTTATATAGTACAGTATGACTCTGCTTCAAACTGGAGTTGGGATGCAAGAAGTGAGCACTCCATCTTGATCGAACATATGGGCCCTCCTACAGCCAATAGATTTGAGTGCAATGCAAACTATATGGAATGGTACATACCTCATACACACCCATGTGTCAGGCCTCAGGATGCAGGCATCAGAGATCCTGTCCAGGTGAAATTATGTGTTGTATGTTTGTTTTTAATTTACATATACAATTCAAGCTTTACCTTAGTTAATTTTCCCGTATTTATGTAGTGCATTGGACAAGCTTTGCATCGTCTCAATCCATTCCATGATGCGGAGGAAGAGCAATTCTACAACATGTGCGAGGATGTCCGACATTGCATTCAAGACTTTAGACCCTTTTCACACCGCAATGATGAGGAGGACGACAAAGAGGTAGATGCATAGGTTGTCTCATTTAGTTTGGACGTCTTTGCTTCTTTGATGTTTTCATTTGTTACTTTGTTGGTAATTGTAGATGCTTTTAAGTTTGTTGGTAGTTTGTTGAGAGTCTGAATGAAACCTTTGTATGTTCTCTTGTTTGATATTTTGATGTCTTCACAAATCTTTAATGCAACTCCAAAAAAACGTAGTGGTCAAAATGAAATTTAAACCATCCTAAAATAAAAGCTAGAGAGAGTGGCAAAAAGAGACAGAAGAGAATTACAAAAGCTAAATCTTATACCATCCTACAAAAATCCTTTAATCTTTAAGCTAGAGAGAGTGGCAAAAAGAGGCTTTTGTAATTCTGCACGATTTGTGACAAACCGTGCAGAATTACAAAAGCTATAGAATTACAGAATTATAAAGGCTTGGTACGTCACGGACCAAAGGGATCTGTTCGTGACGCACCAAAGTTCTTCGTCCATGACGGACGGAGAGGTTTGGTCCGTGATAGATTAGTCATCGCCGCTCGTCACGGATGAGTCATGGGGTTTTACACTTGAACGGTTAGCTCTTGTAAAGTGGCACGGTTTGTGACAAATCGTGCCACTTTATAGAAGCTAAATCCTTGTCCAAACGCGCGGAAATTTGGAGGGATTATAGTTGACATCTTTTACTTTAATCTGGCGTTGGAATCACTCAATTCGACGTTACATAGGAAAAGTTATACTTCTCAAAGACGGGACATAAAACATATATCTCTTGGCGAGTACAATAGCATCCAAAGACGGGACATAAAACATGAATCATAAGTAGCATTACAATGTGCGAGTATAATAGTATTTAAGTCGGCTTGCGACCTCGTCTCTTTCTTGTGGAAGAAGGTTCGTATGCCATCAGCTGAGGACCGAATGGATCATACAGACAAGCCGCAGAGGCATCATGAACATAGATCTTTTTGCGAGTACAGTAGCATCCAAAGACGGAACATAAAACATGAATCATAAATAACATTACAATGTGCGAGTACAATAGCATTTAAGTCGGCTTGCGACCTCGTCTCTTTCTTGTGGAAGAAGGTCTGTACGCCATTAGCTGAGGACCGAATGGATCATACAAACAAGCCATAGAGGCATCATGTGCATGCTCCCACATGACATATACTGGCGGCAATGGTGACTCATCTGATAGGGCCATCTATAAAAGAATGGAGAACGTACTCAGTTGCCTAGTTCATGGGTTTAAATAATAAATATAAAATGATTAAATGATTAGTACCATATCGAAATGAAATGACTCTCCTTCTCAACATGGCAGATGCATATCGTCTTAAGCTTAGCACCTCTGGGATGATGTGAAACCGCTTGCAAAGGCAAGAAAGTAGCATTTAGACCACCCACCACGACAACTACACAATTGAATGCAGAAGCAACTAGACAATTCATATCTGGAAGCACCATCCAAGTCTTCTCTGGGGCCATATATCCTAGAGTCAAACCATGTAAGTTGTTGTAGTACTTTTTCCAGCGTCGTCTCAAAGAGGCAAGTCTTAGCATACAATTCCCAAATTTCTTTCACCTTATCAATCATGGTTTACTGGACGATCCTCCATTATTCCTGCCCGATGCCTATTTGATCTACAATGGCTTTGTATCCACAGTTTCCATCACCAACAATATCAAAGTAACTGTTCAAGTGTTCGTGCATACATAACATAACTATACCCTTATACGGCTCAAAGTCTTTAATGAAGGAATGTTGAGACAGATAAAATGGTGGAAATATTTGACCCATTGGTTTCTTAGGAGCTCTAACCTGAGATGACCTCAAAGGAGTGGTAGGAGTTGTAGGAGTTGTAGGGTTTGGTGGCCTACCTCATTGCTTTTTGGGAGGTGTCCCTTCCATATCTTTGTATGCATACTCTCATGAAGAAGGATATCTTTTAGTAGTATCTTTATTTGGAGCTCTCATTGGCCGTCCATTATGCCTCACAATAGCCGACTCTTGCAGACTAGTCCCCTCGGGGCAAGCTATGTCGTACAGTCGCGAAACATATTTTTCTTGATCATCTGCTGACAGATTGGGGAACTGGTCCGTATAAAATTGATCCATCAAAGATCTCGCGATTCTGCGCTTCACCTCAACCTCACCTTCGTCTTGCACTTTTGACAAACTCAATCGTCTCTAAAACGGATGCAACGCTGAAAGCTTAAGGGCCCGTTTGGTATTGATATCAGGATATCAGGTATGGGTATAGATATCACTCATACCCATACCTGTGTTTGGTATAATCCTGATATCGATATCAAACTGATATCTGCTGTTTGGTATGTGTTATGGATATCAGGATATGGGTATGAGTGATATCAGAGTGATATCAGAGTGTTATTTTAATATCTCTCACATAATGAGTATATGAAAAATACCCCTCATATCTATACTCATACCCGATATCTAGATATCATTCATACCCATATCTTGATACACATACCTGATATCTCATATCTTTGATATCGATACCAAACGAGCCTAATAGGGATTGAACTTGTCACATATCTAGAGATGTCATGCACACACGGCAATCCATCTCTCACCCTCATTTGGCATGTGCAAGTATTGTCATAAAATGGATTTCCCATTTTTTTGTATTCCTCTGTCAAGTGATCAACTGCAACCTTAGATAATTTGTCCTTCAACAGCTTGAAAACATCAGCTCTTGTCACAAGAGTCGTCATATTTTGTACACTCTCGTTGAAGGTCCCCTTGATTTCCTTCACTTGGTGACCCATCTTTGAATGATATTGACCGAATATCGTGTCTAGACTGCCATGTGGAGTAGTCAAGAAGTCTTTCAAACTAGAGTGTGCTCCTTCAACCCTATATTTAGTACAAAAAAATTTAAAGTTTGATTATGCAGAGAACCATGTGCAGTGAAAATTTAGCAAATGAGTTAATACAGAATGCAGTACAGATTGGACAATGCACTAACTTGTTTGTCGTGGAAGTTCCAAGCGTAAACACAGTATCTGTCCAAGCTAACACAAGTCTTTCCCTATACGGGATCAACCAATTGTTTCTTACATATTGAGTCAGACGTGACCAAGCCCTCCATTCCGACTCAATTCTACGTAGCTCCATCTCATACTCGGGTACAGTTGTTTGCTTGAATAAATTGTAGTATGTATTTGCAAACTTTGTACCCAAGCTTTTATCCTTCATCACCTTCCTAACATTGTCATCTATGTTCTTCTTCACATGGCGCCTACAAATGACAGACTTTGCACTTGGAAAGAGTCTATCTAACGCATTCATCAAGGCCTTTTCACAATCTGTCACTAGGCATGTCAGTGTTACTTGACAATTTTTACACATTTCAAAAAGTTATTGTGCGGCCCACACGTAGTTGTCTTCTTGCTCATGTTGTAGAAATGCCCCCGCCACATTGTAGTGTTTCCATGTAGACATGACTCCTATAATTTCGATAAAGGCAAGTCATACCTGCACAAGTAGATGTGTCATTGCATAATGAATAAACATATCAACAAGTAGATATAGCATGTAGATGTGTTATACTAACCTGTTTGTGTTGTATGTGGAGTCTAACAAAAGGACATACGAAAATGCCTTTAGGAGTTTCATGGAATCTGGACTAGCAAAGAAAATGTCGGCGATCTTATTTGTCGTTGGATCTGACTTATAATCCATAAATTAGTTGTTCTCCTTGCACTTATGGAAGAACTTTAGGACCACGGTTCTTCCTTTCATCCCACTATATCGGACCTTGTACACTTCATTGTACACTTGCTTCATTTTAGTGTAGTTGTTTGGGTCTTGGTTAAGTGTTGTTGCAATTTTGGATGGTTTATTATGATTTTCTGTCATGACCTTACACAACTTCTTCTGCTCAGGTGTCATCCTGTCAACGAATGCATGCACATACAAGTCATCACCAATGACATGGTTGTGGGTTCTAACAACTACCTTGATTGTATATGAGTCTCTCGGTTTTTCTTGACACAACAATCTGAATGGACAATCACATTTTTTGCTCATTGTTCTTTGCCTTATTCTATTTTCATCTTTAGGAATGTAAATTCCCGCTTTTTCATACAACAAATGTGTCTTCCGAATGCTTCATCTACCAAGGTTTCTATCCCGACCAATAGTGATGCAGAAGTGATTATCAAACCCAATTTGTCTAGCCCAATTAATTGCATCATCTCTGGAGCCGAATACTTCACCAGTGGTAAACTTATCTGAATAGTCTTCTGAAACAATCATTTCTTCAAGTGTAGGATAATCAAACCGCGGTTGTGTGTGTAATGTCAGGAACCCAATCTGAGGTGGAGCCTGCCACCTTACGGACGGAATTCCACTACGAGCTAAATAATCTGATAACGGTATATGAGGTTGTTGAGCCGTACAACTTTCACCGAAAAACCCAAGTGAGAAGGACGGTGGTGCCATATCCCACTCATTTAGGGACGGATTATTAATACCGTTGTTCACGAAATGGTTCTCCTATTGAAGTAAAAAAAAAAACAAATTAGCATAAAAGTAGGCAAGAATGTTGTTTCTGTTAAACAGATCCATCCGTGACGGATGGAAGCATTCCATTTGTGACGGATCGAGGCAATCCATTCGTGACGGATGAAACCTATCCATTCGTCACAGATGATTTTCTTTCAAAAGCAGTCGACGACAAAGTTCTTACACTTGCAATGATCTAAAAATTCAATAGAACAAGGCCAAACACTCAAACATGCAGTTTTGCACACAAAATATCCAACTTTTTAGTACAACATAATCAAAGATGAAATTTTTATGAATATATAGTAACAACTATTGAGAATTACCTTAAGAAAATGTTTTTTTTTTTCCAAAAAACAACTCAAACATATAGACATTCACAAGAAGGAACCATAAAATTCTTAAGTTCTACTAACATGTAAAGTAAAAACTTAAAAAAAACATACCTCATTGTGATGATAATCTCTTAAAACATCTTCTCCACCATTGAAGTTGAAAAAATCATCTTCATTTGCTATGAAAAAGAATCAAAGTAATGGAAGACAATGGAAGAAGTGTTGTGGGATGGAAAGGAAAGAGTAATTGAGAGGTTTAGGGTTTAATTTTGGTCGTAATATTAATGAATATGATGGGGTAGTTAATGTTGTTAGGTGGAGACAAGTAATATTTAATTTTCTGATTGTTTGTTTCGTTCGTCACGGACCAAGTGCATCCGTCCGGCACGTACCAATATGATATGTCCATCACGGACAAAACACTTTGATCCGTCATGGATGAATCCACTTGGTCCGTGACGGACAAAACAGAGCGTGAAATAACAATTTAACCCCGGCATTAAATAGAAATCGTGTATAGAACATGCATTCAGTAAGTTAAAATAAGTCCATAAATGTACACATTCTATGAATAATCACATTCACAATGTCACATACTGAGTATATAAATACGAAAAAATAAATTATAGTATAACTATTGAGCACATTAAAAAATGTAATATGTTAACACACATAAAAATGGTCAACTTTTCACCCAAAAAAAATGGTTAACTCGAACACTCCAAGCTAGAAGAGTCGACTGCTACTAGTGGTGGGTGGTTGATTGAAAACATTTTATCAACACATGTCGGATTGTGTAATTTCAGTTTATATGGGTTGTTTTGTGTAATTTACCCTAACTAATATAGAGTTATAAATCCGGTTCAAAAGATGGCTTCTTGTGGAAGCTTGAGGTAGATGAAGGCGGGAAGCAGAAGAACCCAGATACTTGTCCACCATTTCCCCTCTTCAAATGGCTCGGAATATGGTATTTTTTGTTGGATTTTACTCTCTTCAACCGCTTTTTTCTTCCTTCTTTAGTTCCATTTCTTTATTTATTGTATTTCGCTCATTTTTTCATTTCTTTTTGTTGCATGTAAGCTGGATTAGGGCTGCTTAAGTGGTAGAAGTACTAATATTTGAGGCGGATTTCTATAAATTAAAATAGGGAGAAAAATAATCTTGTGAGAATTTACCTTCCACAGTTTAGGACATTCCAGGAAACATGCTTTCGAGATTTTAATTTCTTATTATGAGAAATTGACTGCATGAAAATCTATTGAGTAGCATTTTAATTATGTAGGCAAGTCCTTTATTCTTGAATGTTTATGGCTTGTTCCTATAGAACTAGTGAACCTTTAATTGCCTCTCCAAGGATAAACTCAGTAATTAATCAGCTTTTATTGTTAATCACTAATTAAGTATCGTCTGAAATATTGGCCACAGGAAGCACTGATTCTAGTGATTGATGTTGGTCCTACAATGCACAAGATTCTGTCTGAGGTTGAGAAAGTTTGCACATTGCTTATGGAGAAAAAGGTTTTGTTCATCACTTGGTTGATTTCTCTTCTTGAATTAACCACATTGGCGTTTGTTTTCTTGATTAATGTTGCCATGTATTCTAGTTAATTTACTAATTGAGGTGAAAGTTGAATTTTGTATACGAAGTTATCCGCAATGAATGAGCTACTAACTGTTTTTTCACTGTTCTTGCAGCTTATTTACACCAAATATGATGCGATTGGTGTCGTTCTGTTTGGAACTAAAGGTTACCCCTTGTTATCAATCAATGTATAGTAACTATAGTTTCCTACTGAACTATGTGATTTGTGGGTGCAATTTAATGGAAATTGAACATTTGGCCTTCAATTTTAGAAGAACTTTAGTAATTAGCTAGAGTTCTTATCGATCAATATTCAGTACTAACATTGCAGAAGAAAAGTGCCTGAGGAATTTTATGCTATAATGAATATGAATGAAGGCTTCTTTCTTGAGTTTTTTTCTTCCTCTTCATGCTTTGTTTAATTCTTTCTGTAATTGGTTGGCCTAAGATCTGCGATCTTATACTTGCTAAGAAGTATTGATAAAAATCACCTTATGAGAACAGTGCTTTTTATAGTATGTAACTTGGTGTATAGACAGTTATCTATGTTTTTGTCACTTCAGAGACTTACAATGACTTAACAAAAGAGGTGGGCGGATACGAGCATGTGGTGGTTCTGCAGAGAATCCAAGTAATTGATGAAAAACTCGTAGATGTGGTACAGCATCTTCCTCGAGGGACTATTGCTGGTGATTGTATCCTCCTATAGACACTATAATGTTATATAACAACATTATTTCAGCAGTTTTAGTTCCTTGACTTGGATTATAGTTCTTGATGCCATTGTTGTTGGCATAGATTTGCTGATAAAGAAGTACGCAGAAACCAACAAGGGCAAGAAACGTCTCTGTCTGATCACTGATTTACTCTCTCCCACAAAAGAACCCTGTGAAGGAACAAAGGTTGACCAAGCCTCTTCAATTGCTGAGCAAATGAATCTACAAGGAATTAAATTTGAATGTGTTGTTGTAAGAGGGGAACTTAGCACTGAAAATGAACAATTATTGAGCCTTTTCACAAGAAAATGTCGTGCAAAGACGGTTTATGTTGAGAGTCCGGCTTCAATGCTGGGAGCTATCAAGACCCGCAACATAACGCCTGTTACACTATTTAGAGGTGATCTTGAAGTTAGCTCCAGATTGAAGATCAAGGTGAGATTTTTATCATCCTAATTTCTGTTAGCAGTGAAGAAAGAGTTGTTTCATAACTTATGTTATGTGTAGATTCGGGTGTACAAGAAAACTTGCCAGGAGATTTTTCCTGTCTTAAAGAAGTACTCGGATAAAGCACCGCCAACCGATAAGTTTGCCACTCATGAGGTTAAGGTAAAGTATTTGTACACAAGTGTCATTGACCCTGAAAGAGTTGTTCCTCCAGAGAAAAGGATCAAAGGCTTCCCATACGGACCGCAAGTGGTCCCTATTTCACCTGCTGAGTTGGAAGCTGTTAAATTCAAGCCAGAAAAGGGAGTGAAGTTGTTGGGATTTACTGATGCTTCAAACATACTGCGGTAATTTTTTCTTGGTTAGCTTTATCCAGGTTAGACATTTGACTGATGATGATTTCTGATTTTTTGTTGTACTCCTGAAGTCACTATTTTGTGAGAGATGTCGGAGTATTTATTGCTGAGCCAGGCAATAGAAACGCGGGTGTAGCAGTTTCGGCTTTGGCAAGAGCCATGAAGGAACTCAATAAGGTTGGCGTCGTGCGTTGCGTCTTTAGACAAGGACGGGCAAATGTCGTCATTGGTGTCTTGACACCAAATGTGTCTACAAAGGACAACATTGTAAGTTTTGTAGATTCTGCTGTTATCCTGTGTTTTTCATTTCTCATTTATTGTTTCTCTATGGACAGCCTGATTCATTCTATTTCAACGTGCTTCCATTTGCTGAGGACGTTCGAGAGTTCGGGTTTCCTTCTTTTAGTAACTTACCGTTGGCTCTCGAGCCAACTGACGAGCAGCAAGAGGCTGCAGATAGCTTGGTAAAAGCACTTGACCTTGCGCCACCCGGCAAAGAAGAGGTGCTACAGCCTCAACTTACACCAAATCTTGTTATTCAGGTGTATATTTTCTACTCCTTTTATACAAGTTGCTTTACAAAAGTGTACATAAACTTTTTGGTTCTATCTTGAATCATGACGATCTAAGGCTCCGTTCAATATATCTAGCTGAGTTAGGAGCCGAGGCTCAATGAGTAGCTGGAGTTGAATTTATCATCTTAACTAAGAGCTGAAATGGGGAAAAAGTCAAATTCAACTTGGATTAATATTTTTTTACCGAACACTCGTTAAGTAGATAACCCGTGTCTAACATTCGATTTTGTGTTATACATTGCTCCAGCATTTCTACCGTTTCCTGGAGTTAAAATCGAAGAACCCAGATGCAGCTGTACCACGTCTGGATGAGACCTTACAGAGCATAACTAAACCTGATCCTGAACTTATTTCACAAAACAAGTCTGTGATTGATAAATTTCGACACTCCTTTGAACTTAAGCAAAATCCAAAGGTAATCTTATTATTAGGCTGATCTTTCTGAATGCCAATTTCTTGGTTTCCTAATAATGTTTTTTCAGATGAAGAAGTCGAGTAAACGAATGAGAGAAAATAGTTCCAATGATAATAAGATCAACAAGATTGGAGACGTGACACCGATCCAAGATTTCGAAGCCATGTTATCGCGTAGAGACGGCTCAGATTGGGTTGTTAAAGCCATCAGAGAGATGAAGAGCAAAATTCATGATTTGGTGGAAGACTCTTATCAGGGTAGCAACTATAATAAGGCTTTGGAGTGTCTTCTTGCGCTTCGTCAGTGTTGTGTCGTAGAACAGGTTCGATTAGATACTATGAACTTTCCAGACATTTCTTTTTGTTATGAATAAGAGCTTCCAAACTTACACTTCTTTCTTGTGCAGGAACCAAAACAGTTCAATTATTTTGTGCAGTATTTGAACAACTTGTGTCAAGAACTCGGCCTTGGTGATTTCTGTGAATTGATGTCCAAGGAGGCGAAACCCATTACAAAGGAAGAAGCTGTTGAGAGGTTTGTTGTCTATCTACTAAGCTTGCTACATTAATTGATCATTTTTATATTGGTGTTGAATTATTTGTTTGAATTGGGTGTGTACATCTCGACCCCCCTGACCCTGCTTGTGCGGGATTATACTTGGTTGATTGTTGTTGTTGTTGTTGTTTAACAGTGAATCGAAAGCTGAGTTGCCCAGTGATTGATGCATTCTTTTGAGCTATAGAGTATGCTACTACTGTAGAAGTTTGTTCTACAACTTGAGCTTTTGATTCATTTTTCACTTACAATTGATGGGTAATTTGAGTTGACTTAAAAGGAATTTATCCTAGCAGAGTCTGGCTGCTCAATTTAGCTCTAAAAACATATAAAGGGGTTTACATTAGCAGTGTGATTAATGTAATCCAGTGATTAGAGAGGCTAAATGGCCTTTATTCTGAGGCAAGTGATGCTTGCTGAGTTGCTGACATGGGTATATAATATATGTAACGTTCCCAATTGTTTAGGACAGGAAAAATGGGTATTTTTGTCAACGGTAAGACTTAAGAGTCTGATTTCATAAAGGGGACTGAACCGAACCCAGTGGAGCTGAAAATTGAGCCCCAAATCACAAATTAAAATTAGGGTTCAATAGAATACATTTCTTGGACTGGCATATTCAAATCGATCTGCACAGTCTTCTTTGCTTGAAATGGAAAGTGCCAGTATCCGGCTGTAATTCCTTGAATTTGGATCGTATTATTCTCCGGGTCAATGATTCGGATCTTATTCATCGCCAATAAACAAATGTACCAAAATCCGAACAACGTATATAATCTTTTTTGGTCAATTAAATCAGTATAATCAATCTAACCTACCAAGATTTTGACTTTTAGTTTGCAACTGAATTGGAATTCGCATGAAATTTATGACGAAACTGGATCAAATTGGGCTGTAATGACGTCTATTAGGAATGTAAAATAGTCGGTAAGTTGCTAATGCTACCATATATGCATGTTAGTTCAGTTAAATAGCTTTAAGTATGGGCTAAATAATTTGTGCAGTTTAATATACAAAGTCAACACGTTAATCTGAATTACTAGCATAATCTCACCTTTTATTCCCTTCATCATGTTTGTTAAACTTGAGGAATAAATGTTACTTTCTGATGCAGACAACGCTTACATTAGATTAAGAGATGGACAGCTAGGTTAACCGAAAGCTAATCATAACTTCTATAAGCTAATTGTAACTTTTGATTTAATAGAGGTAGCCAGACGCCAGTATAACTAATTACTATAGCATCAATAAATTATATAGACAAATTGATGGTATGAACGGACAATATTAACAAAATTGCAAATTATATGAGGACGCGCAAAAATGTTCAATCACGATATACAAATTAAATGCATCCCATAGTATCAAACTACTAATACAACAATATAAACATACAAATTAGTCCGTTCCAATTGTTTTAAAAGGCACAATAAGATGACAAATGACAATATTCTGTAAAATTAATTAATGGGTTAAGTTAAATAATTATATAGATGTATAAATTAAAAAAATCTATCTGTATTACTTTTGCTATACAAATTAACAAGACATACACATATATGTTAGTCATGACTCATGATGGTTCCTCCTCTTGGAGATGTTGGTGTTGTTGATATAAATAACCACGTGTACGTTTATGGAGAACAAGTTGGTATAACAGAATTCTGTTTTGGTTCTCGGAGGAGATTTTCTCTCGCTAAGCTTCTCAGGGTATACAGTAGGGGTGAGCAAACGGATCGATCCGATCCGTTATACCGGATATTCGATTCAAAAATTTTACAAAATTCCGATTTGTATCCGGTTCATTTTGAAACGGATATCCGATAAAAAGGACCCGGATCGGATCAGATATCTGAGCCGGATATCCGAATTATCCGGTTACTACAAATCTATTAAAAATAAATCAATATATTCATTTTTTAAATTCAAAAGTAATAAATTTGTAAATTAAGAAATAAAATTTGTAGGTTGTTTCTTAATTTGTTCGTACGATTTAAATTATATACACACTTATTATTCATATGAAAATGTATTTACAATATTTTACTTGGACAACAATATAAATATGTGATTAAGGATGTAAAATTTATTAATATATTACTCAATATATTAGTTATAATAAACAAATTTATGATTATAAATATTATATGAATAGTATCGGATATTTTCGGATATCCGGTAAGCTAAATATCTCGATCCGTATCCGGTTCAAGTATCCGGCAAAATCACCCGGATCGGATACGAATAAAAACTTAAAGGATATTTTCGGATACAGATTTTTAGGATACGGATCGACGGATTTTCGGATCGGATCATCCGGATCGGATATATTTGCTCACCCCTAGTATACAGAGCACACTGAGCCTAGTGACGAATCCAGAAATTATGTAAAGAGGAATCACAAAATAGGGAATTATAGAAAATCATCCGTTAAATAGATTATTTTGTCTAGAATCACCCGTTATACAATTAATTACTTGTGACCATCCCTTAAATGAATTCCGTTAGCAAAGAGTCACCATCAATCCATTCTGTCCATTTCTACCGTTCACTCCTATACAATTACCGATATGCCCCTCATTTTTTCCGATTTGTCCGATTCTTTCAATTTTCCACTGATTTGATTTTTAAAATATTAAAACCGATTTTGTCCAGTTTGTTCAAAACTTAAACTCACTGTGATGGCTCCTAGAGATCTAACCCAAGCCGCTGTTAACGGCGGCGCCGGCAAAACCAACAACACTGAGATGCGTTGCAGAGGTGTGAGAAAGAGGTCGTGGGGCCGCTACGCCGCCGAGATCCGAGACCCCAACAAGAAGTCCCGCGTCTGGCTCGGCACCTTCGACACCGCCGAGGAGGCGGCGCGCGCCTACGACGCCGTCGCTCGCGATTTTCATGGCTGGCCAAGACCAATTTCACCTACCCGCCGGCAGCCGTCGGCGCCGTTGTGTCCCTGCCGCTGCTGGATCTGGCTCTCTCCGCCGCGCCATACCTGGTTACCGTCGCCGTTTCGACGCCATACGGACTTCCGATGAAGATGGAGGCGGCGCCGGCGAGTGGATCCGGCAGCGGATCAGACTCGTCGGTGGTGGTGGATAACGAATCCAGCGAGGGAAGTGATTTTATTATAAACCGGCCGAGGAAGTTTTTAGATCTGGATTTGAATCTGTCGGCGCCGGAGGAGGAAGCATGACTGGTGGAATGGATCGGTTATCCAAGGCGCCCGCCGCCGCCCAACGGTTTGTCTGGGGATCAGTGATGAGGCCGTGATTGGCGGTCGTAGCTAGTGGCGGTCGTCGGCGTTGATGCGTGGAGGGGGCTCGTGTGGTGGTGGCTGGAGGTTGAAGATGAAGAAAGAAGGAGGAGACATTAGAAAATAAAACCATTCAAAATAAAAAACAATTGGAAAAAAATTAAAATAAGGGGCATATTTATAATTTTGCAAGAGATAACGGTGAAAATTGACGGAATGGTTTAATGGGTGACTCTTTGCTAACGGAATGGATTTAAAGGGTGATCACAAGTAATTATTTGTATAACGGATGATTTTCGACAAAGTGGCCTATTTAACGGGTGGTTTTCTGCAATTCCCTCGTCATAAAATCATTTGTGATATATTATATAATGTTAATTAGCAATGTCTTTTTAAGAATATATTTTATTTGTGTAATTTTTTTTGACGAACCTTATATACTAGGTGGATTATT
This sequence comes from Rheum nobile, assembly GCA_027886185.1. Classification (NCBI taxonomy): domain Eukaryota; kingdom Viridiplantae; phylum Streptophyta; class Magnoliopsida; order Caryophyllales; family Polygonaceae; genus Rheum; species Rheum nobile. The sequence goes on along the minus strand of WOAB01000662.1, from coordinate 1,138,923 downwards.
ATATTTAAAAAATAAAAATTTTAACTAATTTACAATTTATAAACGTTTTTAGACAAATAGTACGGAGAACTACTTAAAATATTTGGGTTTAATTGGTGGATGTATTTTCAAATACTTTTTTGGTTAAAAGTATTTTTTTAGGAAAATTAGTTTTTGAAATTTACAATTTGGGTGTTATGGGGGAGTTGTGAAAGGAGTAGAAAAAGTATTTTTTTAATAAAAAAGTTCTTTATCAAGAGTTGGCCAAACAAGGCCTATATTGTGAAAGATTTAAATAAGATTAATCCAATTACCTTACAAAAGTTTTAACGCATTTCATAATTGTTGTGGAAAAAAAAGGAAATATTGGATAAAAAAGGTAAATAAAGAAAAAACAAATGATATAAATTGTTATTTTTTAAAAAAGAAATAAGAATTTATAAGATGGGAGGTGAGGACTCAAACCCCAAACCTTTGACATCAAACTCTTACTCCACAACCAATTGAACTAATAACTCTTTCTATAACACAATAATATATATATTCATCTGAAAAATTATACGTATATATATAAGTTCGTCCAGTGAAAGGGGGTCATCAGATCCCCCAAGTACCCCTTGGAACCACCTCTGACGGAGCACAAGTGGTGCCTTATACCTATAATGTCAAAACTACTAAGCAAGTTTTTGGTGTTGTCCTAGCACTACTAATGTTGATTAATTGGATCATATTATGGCTCATAAACCTAGTTATTTCTATGTTCATGTTAGATTAGGACATGTTTCATTTTGTAAGATGAAACACATTTTTCATTTTTCTCATATATATTCCTTCAATTCCTGAACATTGTGAAATTTGTTTCATGGCTAAAAATCATTCTTTGTTGTTATAGAAGTGATTCCATTGCTAGTTCATTGTCTGAATTGGTACACATAGACTTATGAGCTCCTTACAAAGTTTCTACATAATCTAGTGCTATATATTTTCTCATCATCCTAGATGATATTAGTAGATTCGCAAGGCCATTGTTCAGAGTAAAGATCAAGTTGTTGGGATAATTAGGTCATTTGTGACCTTGGCTGAAAACCAGTTTGGGGTAAACATTAAGAAGGTGAGAACAGACAATGGAACTGAGTTTGTTCAAAGGTATGTGTAGGATCTGTGCGTTAGTTTCAAGGGAACTGAGACACAGATGTGTTCAGTTCCTATGGGCAGCGGAATAACTAGTAAACAAGTTATCAAGAATAATTACTTAAGGTGGAAACCTTTGATAACCAATTAGTTATCTAGGATAAAAATCACCCCTCTTTCGAGGATTTCAAACAATCTACTTGTATATTAATATGCGATTACAACTTTCGAACTATCTCGTTTCAGTCTAACTCACTAAGACTAAACCTAGTTCCCTAGAAATCACAGATTAACACACAATAGACTTACTTCGACACTATCAACTCGAACACTTCTTCTTTCTTTTTCTTCTTTCTGATGCACTCTAAAGCTCGTGAAAATGCATAACTTTAACCTACTAACAGCGTCATGTATTTATACAATATGTTTGTCAAGGAAAGATCTCAGAGGAGATATTCTTTGAACAAGCATATTCCATAAATCCATGATTCGGTATTTCATCTCTTACCAAAGATAAGATAAGAAATATTTTCTTAACCGAATTACAATATACACAATCATATAAAGATAATCTATGTGTATCTTTGACGCCTAAGGTCTTCTGTTGGGCGCGTTAAATCCGGAAAAAAATCTTCACAAAGATTCTGTAGATAACGTTGGTAGTTACACAGATGCGGTTCCCATCCAGTTCCCTTGATCTTGATCTTAACTCACTTTGGACTTGGTTCCCTTATCTTTCCAGCTCTAGATTAAACACTAGAATAGCCAGTTAAGTTCAAGTGTTTGTCATCGTCAAAACAAGAGAAACAGAGGAAGGGAACTCCATGGGAACTGACGTTCCAAAGAGTTCCATTCCAACAATTTCCCATTTTTTGATGATGACAAACTAATACCAGTAATAAGCACAAAACCAATAGGCAAGTTAATTGACATATTGAGGAAGCAGAGATACTGGGATAAATGCTTCATAGTTCCCCCTTAATTTTTGAACACAGTACTTAGTTTCCCCTTAGAAATACACCAGTCCTATTGGTTCCAAGATTCCAGAGTCTATTCCCCCTTTTGACATCATCGAAAATATAGATTAGTTTTAAATGGTAACCCAGAGAGGAACAAGTTCAAAGCAAATGGCAAGTCGCAACTGAGCAAACAGATATTCATTAATTATAACAAAAGATGCACAAAGCAGCTAGCAAACACACGAAGAGCAAACAAACAAGATCACGAAGAGATAACAAACCAACAAAGCAGGGCAGCTAGTGAGCAGGGGAGTTCCTAGGGAGACTAAGCCAGAGACAACATAAGGAATTCAGAAGGAACTGGGAGGCTGTAACACCCCCAAATCGTAACCCATTTGGAAATGTATTACCGCCAGTGACCTCGGTTTCCACACCGAAGCCACCCCAGGCTTTACCGGTTTAAATACAAATCATAAACAACAATCATGATGTAAACACCAAAATCTTTGGTTAAAACATATGTCTGGGGATTACATCCCAATCCCCATAGGACAAAACATAGTAATCAGCGGAAGTCTTTGCAAAGTATAAATACAAGGGTCTTGATCGTAATGATCACCCGCCAAGGATCGCAACCTGATAAATCCATTAAAACACCGTTTGCTTTTATAGTCGTTCTAGCCTTTGTTTCTCGGATTCTTATATGATGTGCCGAATCGAACGGATGACACCAGCCAACCATGCAGAGAACAATTACGGTTGGTTAGTCTAATGAAAGACTATGCAATGGTACAAAGCAGAGTGGTTCAAAGTAGTCGTATTAGGTTAGACTCATCGCTCCTCGAATCAAAACCGATAACGATAGTCAACCACCATACTCTACTGAAACATATGAAGAGGCATGATCAAGAGAAGATTCTGAAAGACCAAGTCTCACAGAAATCAATCCCAAAGAAGACTCCAACGAATTGAGTCTTATCGAAAATATGACAAATATTGGGGAACATTAATTAATCATACAAGCGTTCAAAAATGACTTGATGTTTCGGTTCACGACCAACCTCACCACTTAATGCGAATCCAGATTGGAAAGAGAACGGTACTCTGATCAAAGTCAAGACGAGCTTTCCTAGCTGTACTATTCCCTAGCTGCACTACTCGTCTGAGGTATATTAATCATGTGCTACGATGGCACTTATCTTATTTAAATTCCAAAATGCGCATCACGTTATAGACTTTTAAATATATGTTTCGCCATGAGGGACATATATTGAGTATATGTTTCATCATGAGGGACATATAGGATATATGTTTCGCCATGAGGGACATACTCCTAAATGGGACGAATCCCACGATTTGTAGCATCAGTTAAGTGTCACCATCTCTATACCCGAGTATAGAGATCGGTCATGACCCACCAAATGGTTTTTGGGTTTATCACCATTTGCACCATTAATCATTATTAAGAAACGACTGGACCTCGAATAGTCCATCGCTCCTACGAATACTCGTGTTAACTAAACAGTTCAATACAGTAATATTCATATCAAAGCCCTCCAGGCTAATATCATAAATATATATCTATAATAGCGTTGTTCTAGCAGATATACAGCCTATTATAATATCATATTCTTTTCACATCATTTATCAAACTATTCCCAACAGAACAGTAAATCATCCCAAATTAATTAACAATTAAACAATTGATAATTAATGGAAATATGGAATGATAAGCAAGAGCGAACCACCACTTGCCTTAGATCAGATGAAAGCTTTAACAAGCTTAGAGACAACGGTTCCTGAGTCTGAAACTGGGACAGATCCTGGATATTAAATCCCTCTAGAACGACCCATAACGAGACCCTAAGTTAGATTCAATATCTACATATATGAATCTAAAAGAATAAGGAAGGAATCAAAGGGGTCAAGCCTCGCCCAAAGCCAAACACCCAAGAACACACACCCCGGACAAGGCTCACCGCGGGTGCGGTGGAGCCCTTGCCGCGGGTGCGGTCAGGCGCCAGTGGCGAGCTTTTGACAGCTTCGATGGCGAACTCACCCAATTTGATTCGTTCGCCTTCGATTCGTTTGTGGTTCGATCCCCAACCTTCTTAGGCCTTTGAACACCACTTAAGATCACCTTTGTAAACACTCAAAGGGGTTCGATCTCTTCTCAAACGAAGCTCACAAGCTTGACAACAATGGAGATTTCAGAGAATTTTTCAAAGGAAGAAGATGGAGCTCGTCCATGGCTTCTCCTCCTTTTTTTATACCCCAAGCATGGAGCTTACCAACCAATGACGTCAAGGAGGAGGTGGCCCGACCAGATAGTCAGCTAGGAGGCCAACTAAGGCGAGCTACGGCCTGCGACTTATCGCGATGACGTCGGAGCTAACGATGGCCGCGGGGTGCGGCAGGGTGCGGTGGGGTGCGGTGGCCGACTTCGTGATCGCCTCCAAATTTGGCCTTCGCCGCGGGTGCGGCCACTTGACCGCGGGGTGCGGCCACTTGACCGCGGGGTGCGGTCAAGGCCCTTTTTGCCCCCTTTTTCCGGTTTGTCTTATTTACCAAGTGGTTAGATATTTTTAACCCCGGGTTAAATATATTCGTACACGAATGACCTTTTAACCCAAAAATACATTAACTGTATTTTATATTACTCAGAAAAAATATTACAGAGATCAAACATTTCATAGAATGTCCGTACTTCTCTGAATTTAATCTGACTTGTAATATGGGCATAAGAAAATTCAAAATTTTCCTTACAAAATGAGGGATATTACATTACCCCCCCCCCCTTAAAAGAAGTTTCGACCCCGAAACTTAGGCCGAAAACAACTCGGGAAAGCGTCTAAGCATATCTTCCTCAGTCTCCCAGGTAACTTCTTCGGTTCCTGACTTGGACCACAGAATCCGTACCAATGGTACTATCTTGTTGCGCAAGTGCTTCCCACGATGCTCGGGAATACGCACAGGTATCTCTTCATAAGTACCATTTGCTTGAATCTCAATGTCTTTATAGCTCAGCACATGAGACTCATCAGGCACGTATTTCCTCAGCAAGGATACGTGGAACACATTATGCACTGGATGTGTCGATGGCGGCAATGCCAAATGGTATGCTAGAGATCCCACTCTGTCAAGAATTTCAAATGGTCCCACGTAGCGAGGGTTGAGCTTCCCACGCTTACCAAATCTGAACACGCCTTTAGATGACGAGACTTTGACAAAGACCTTGTCACCAACCTCAAATTCAACATTTCTACGCTTCGGATCAGCGTAAGATTTTTGTCGACTTTGAGCTGTCAACATCCTTTGTCTTATTAAGGCAATATCCGAAGCAGTTCTCTCGACCAATTCTGGTCCGAGAAGAATCTTGTCGGCGTTCTCATCCCAATAAATCGGAGATCTGCATCTGCAACCATACAAAGCTTCGAATGGAGCCATCTTGATAGTAGCATGCCAGCTATTGTTATATGTGAACTCGAATAGACTCAGGCTGTCCTCCCAGCTAGTCGGACGATCGAGTACACATGCTCTCAACATATCCTCCAGAGTCTGGATATTCCTCTCAGACTGTCCATCCGTTTGAGGATGAAACGCAGTGCTGAATCTCAAATCAGTTCCCATGGCCTTATGGAGTTCCTTCCAGAACCTTGACATGAATCGGCCATCACGATCCGATACAATGGTCTTTGGAGTACCATGCAAACGGATAACCTCGTGTAAAAACACTTCTGCTAACCTCTGGGTTCCCCACATTGACTTGATAGCCACGAAGTGAGCACTCTTTGTGAGTCTGTCAATGATAACCCAAATAGCATCTTTCTGACTCTTAGTCTTGGGTAATCCTGTGACGAAATCCATTGCGATATCTCCCTATTTTCATTCTGGAACTGGAAGAGGTAGCAATTCACCACCTGGTCTGCGGTGCTCTATCTTGACTTTCTGACAAGTCAGGAATTTCGCCACAAATTCTACTACATCCCATTTCATGTTGGGCCACCAAAAATGCTTCCGGAGGTCCTTGTACATTTTGCTAGAGCCTAGATGTACAGATTAGGCTGACGAATGGGCTTCTCTCATTACCAATGGGCAAAGACCATCAACGTCAGGCACACAAATTCGGTTTTGAAACCAAAGTGATCCATCCTCTTGGATCTATAGGATCGTGATTGTTAGATTAATAATCAGGAAACCGAGAACACAGTTTACAGTTCCCTTCGCAACGGAAATAAACAATCAACTAGATGAACAAGTTCCTTATAGTGGAAACCTTTGATTGCCAACTAGCAATCCAGGATAAAAACCACTACCTTTTCTTCGAAAGGATTTCAAAGTCTACTTCTTGATTTCTTATCTCTTTTGGTTACAGCTTATCCTAGGAACAAACACACAGTTTATTTGCCTTACACACAATTAGGCAATCCTAGATAACTCAACACAATCAATAATCAATCCAAGAAACAGACCTTAGCACCTAGGAACTATCTCACTTACAGTCACAGGAACTTAGCACTCAGCTCTTCGATTCCTTGACCGGTTCCTCTTGATCTCGGTTTGCTTTGATAATCTTGTTTGAAGGTTCACACTTTGATGTTTGCTATTGAGTGTGATTTGTATTTCAGTGCTTGAAGATAACCTTTGAGTTAGTCTTCCTTTTATAGTGGATTGCTAGTTGGCAATCAAAGGTTTCCACTATAAGGAACTTGTTCATCTAGTTGATTGTTTATTTCCGCTGCGAAGGGAACTGTAAACTGTGTTCTCAGTTCCCTGATTATTAATCTAACAATCATGATCCTACAATTGGTATCAGAGCAGGAAAAGCTCTAGATCTTTGTTAAAGTTTGCAGATCATGTCTCAACCAAGCAAGTTTGAGCTCAGAATCTCCACCTTCAAGCCACATCTCTGAAAGAAAGGAGAAGAAACATGGTGGGAAAAGTGCATGGAAAGCCACATCAAGACCAACGACTACCAATGCTGGAGGATAGTCGAAAATGGAGATGGCTATGTCGACCTTACCATGAAGGAAGAAGACTGGAAACCAGAGCACTATGTTATCATGGAGAAGAATGCCAAGGCCAAGCAGTTCATCCTCAATGGACTGGACAGAGAGGACATGGACAAGGTCATAGGCATCAAGACGGCGAAGGAAATGTGGAAGGCTCTCAAGGAGATGCATGAAGGAAGTGATGAACTAAAGCAAAGCAGAAAGTTTGCTTTGGAAGGAGAATACCACACCTTCAAAATGATGGAAACTGAGACCATCTCAGAGTACTACTCCCGCTTCAACAGATTGGTTGGAAAGCTAACAGCGGCCGGAGTCGACCTCGATGAAGTTTCCAAGTCTCTGGTGGTCATCAATGGACTCAACTCCAAATTCACCCTTCTCAAGGGAATCATGAAGAACACTCCAGGCATTCAATCCCTTCCCTTGACTCAAGTCATAGGGAAACTGGAAGTTGAAGAAGGAGAGCACACCAAAGCCAATGCCGACAAGAAACTGGAGAAAGGAATTGCCCTCAAGATCTCCAAAGCCTTCTCTAGGCTCGAGATGGAGCAAGAGAACTCAGACCTGGAAGAAGAAGAGGACGAACTAACAGCCCTCTTCTCAAAGAACATCAAAAAATTCTTTGTAAATGGAAGGTTCCAAAAGGGCAGTTCCTCTCACAGTGGACCAAGAAGAGATCTCAAGGAAGTCTCTTGTTACGAGTGCAAAGAAAAGGGACACTACGCTAAGAATTGTCCCAACAAGGAAGACTCCAAGGAAGAAGAAAGACCTCAGAGAAAGAAGGCTCTCGTAGCCTCATGGGGAGAATACTCAGATGAGGAACTGGATCTGAGTGGTTTCTCTGGAGGAAGATGTCTCATGGAAAAAGGAGATTCAAGCGACTCAGAAGACCTTGAGGTAACTTCTGACAATCTCTTAAAAACTCTAGTTAATTGTGATAAGAAACAACTTCTTAAGATCATAAGAAAACTAGGAAAGGAAACCAGTTCACTTCAACAAAAACTTGATGACTATGAAGATGAAATTGCTTGCTTGACTGTTGAGAACTCTGTATGGAGTAAAAAACTTGATGAAACTGAGAAAGACCTAGCTGAAACTCATTCCAAACTCATTGACATTAGAAATGTGCATGCTAGTCACCTTAAAATCTGCAAATCTTATGATGAAACTAGTATAGACTCTGTTAGAATTCCCTTGTATGATAACCTACCTGAAAATGATATGCTTCAATCTATAATTGATAGGTTAGACATTCTCACTGACTCTATAAATGAAAAAACGATAAATCAAACTGTTTTTGTGAGACAACGTCATGGAATAGGATATGTCAATAACAAAGGGAACAATGATGATGAAGATGAAAAGGCTAGGCGAGAACTTGTTGAGATGAACGAGAACCTCAGTACTGCTCTCGCCACTTCTCGTGATAGGAATCAATTCCTATCAGAGAAGATCATGGTTCTTGAGAACAAGGCTGAGGTTGTCAAACGTCTCAATGAAAGTTCTCGAATTCCTAAGAGGGAATCTAAGGGAAAAGAAAAGATGGTTCCTGAAAACCAATGGTTCACTAATTCCTTTTCTCACAAAAGATATGTTGATATGGCTCATAGTAAGGTTAGAAACAATGTTGACCTCAATAAAAGGAAAACTGAAAAACCTTTTAGGCCAGGAAAAGGAAAGTATGGACATGTTGTTTACAATCGCTTGTGTACCTACTGTAGTAAGAATGGTCATTACAACACTGATTGTCCTAAGAAAAGGAACTTTGAAAAAGAGAAAAATGCTTATTACCATGAAAGGAACCAGTTCCCTGGATATTCACAGACTCGCAATGCTGATCCCCCCAGTAAAGCCAAGCTTTGCTGGGTTCAGAAATCTTAGTTCCCTTATGTGCAAAAAGAAGAGAGGCAACCTCAATTATGGTACATCGACAGTGGTTGCTCATGCCATATGACCGGAAGAAGAAATCAAATGACCTCTCTTCAACCTCTCCAAGGAGGGAACATATCCTTTGGAGACAAAAGCAAAGGGAAAATCTATGGAATAGGAACTGTGAGACTCAACGACCACATTAAGGTAAATAAAGTTCACCTTGTTGATAATCTTGGGTTTGATCTAATAAGTGTGTCACAGCTGTGCGATCAAGGAGACAATGAAGTTAGATTTAAGTCAAGTGAATGCACCGTCCTAGACTCCTCGGGACAAATCATCCTAAAAGGCAAAAGATTCAACAATGTGTATGTTGTTGACCCATCATTTGTTCCCAAGGAGAAACTCTGCCTCTCAACAGTAAATGATCAAACTGAGCTGTGGCATCAACGTCTTGGTCACGCCAGCACCAAATTGATCCACAAGCTACACTCAGAGGAACTAGTTCGAGGCCTTCCAAAGATACGTGGTACATCTTTGGAACCATGCTCAGACTGCATAAAAGGGAAACAAGCAAGAAATTCCTTCAAATCCAAGAATATGGTAAGCTCCTCTAGGCCCCTTGAACTCATCCACATTGTAGGATCGTGATTGTTAGATTAATAATCAGGGAACTGAGAACACAGTTTACAGTTCCCTTCGCAGCGGAAATAAACAATCAACTAGATGAACAAGTTCCTTATAGTGGAAACCTTTGATTGCCAACTAGCAATCCAGGATAAAAACCACTACCTTTCTTTCGAAAGGATTTCAAAGTCTACTTCTTGATTTCTTATCTCTTTTGGTTACAGCTTATCCTAGGAACAAACACACAGTTTCTTTGCCTTATACATAGTTAGGCAATCCTAGATAACTTAACACAATCAATAATCAATCCAAGAAACAGACCTTAGCACCTAGGAACTATCTCACTTACAGACACAGGAACTTAGCACTCAGCTCTTCGATTCCTTGACTGGTTCCTCTTGATCTCGGTTTGCTTTGATAATCTTGTTTGAAGGTTCACACTTTGATGTTTGCTATTGAGTGTGATTTGTATTTCAGTGCTTGAAGATAACCTTTGAGTTAGTCTTCCTTTTATAGTGGATTCTTCACAGCTTGATCTTCTCTTGGTTCCCACAGATCGAGCTTGCCCTAGGATGTGCGGTTGTCCTTGATCCACACTGTCTTTGACATATACAAACAACCTAGGCAGCTCAGAATCCGTCTAGGTTAGTCAACTACTCCAGCCAAGTCGTTCTCCAGCTTCCTTCTTCCGAGGTTCGACATTCTGGGCACTTTGGAACTGTCTTCTGGACAGCGACAGGTTCCATGTCCTGTCGCTTTCACCTTTCTCTGTCCGAGGTTATGTGTTCTAGGTGTCTTGTTGTTTTGCTCTAGACAATGGCAGACTTTGGAAGCTTCGCACAAGTCGTTTTCAACTTTCTCTTGTCCGAGGTTGGTGTTCCCAGATTTCTTGGGAAGCGCAACATCACATGTTGCATTTCTGGGCACACCTAGGTTCCTTCCTTTGGTTTGCTGCTTGGTTCTCTTGTCCTGTTTGGATTCTATGCTTTCGGTATTTGTCCTGTGGTTCCTTAAAGCACATCTTTGAGACAAAATATTAGTATCAAAATATTTGTCATCTTCAAAAGTAGAGAAACTGAGGAAATGAACTCTCAGGGGAACCGAAGTTCCAGAGTTCCGTTTCCTAACAATTTCCCCATTTTTGATGATGACAAATACAAGGAACCTGGCAACATAATAGGACTTTGAATTTCATGAGACCAGTTAAATTTAAGGGATTTACAACGTTGTAAAATAATGAGAGAACATTCAATGGTTGCAAATTCCCCCTAAGCAGATGAACGAGTTTATTCGAATTCCCCTTAGAAGTAGAACGAGTTCAGAGTTCCTATTGGCCCAGTAGTTTCCAAAGTTCAAGGTTCATATCCTTCTTCCCCCTTTTGACATCATCGAAAAGATCAGTTGACATGTTAAGAACAGAATATCAAAGGAAATAAACAATTACGTCAAACCCATAACATAAACCATAATAGAAATTTGAGGCAAAGACAAATTAATCATAGAAACGAAGCCAAAAGTAGTCATTAACTTAACAAAAGCTTAACATTGTTCAAGGTGGGGTAAGACAGATCACAAAATAACATAAAAACAACACACTAACAACCTACTAAGACAACATCATAAGCAACCTTTAAAGAAAACAACAAGGGATAGAAGAGGGTAGTAGGATCCTAGGGGAACTACTAGCACACTGTGAGGTTACAGCACTGGGAACCAGAAGAAGCGTTCCTATGGCAATGCAGCGGCCTCCTCTTCAACAGCCTTGTTAGTACCGGTTGCATCTTCCCAAGTTTTCTGAAGAACTTCCACCAAACTTAAGACAGCAGAGCTCATTTTCCCCAGCTCATTTACTTGATCACGAAGAGCGACCGTGATGACAGTCGAGCCTTTTGTGATGGCCTTTTCAATACGACCCAGAGAAGAAAGGATCGCAGAGGAGTCTTGAGTAGGGTTGAGCGGTGGTAGGGAGCTTGAAGAGCCCTGGGAACTGGCCTTTTCCTTAGGCGAGTTAGCTTGAACTTCGAGGGGGTGGCCTGGTGATCCCTTGTCTTCAATTTTCGAACAGTGGCTATGGTGAGAACCTTGCTATAGACAGTCTCAGGCAGATCATCAGGGTACTGGTGTAGCAGGGAGAGGAGATTTTTGATAAGATGGGGAAAGGATAGGGCATGGAATATGTGGGACTTGCAAAACTGCATATGAGCTAATACAATACGGGGGAGATCAACTTGTACTCCAGATAGTACCTTTTCCATTAGAATGGCATCTATGATGAGAACTGAGGCTCGGTGCTCTTGCCTGGGAACTAGGTTTCGGATGATCCAGAAGTGCAGAAGCTTGTTGGCGATGGAGAGGTCCTTTGTTTCCAAGGTTGAGGGGTAGTCGCCGTCATAGAGTTTCTTCACCACTTCTCCATTGGACTTGTAACCCTTTCCTTTGGGCTATGCCTTTTTCTGATGCAGAATGTCAAAGCCAGATCTGGACTCGATCCCAAGAGCAGACGCTATGAGGTTGGGGGACAGAGGGTACATGGTTCCCTTCCACTGGAATATGGCATCGTTGCAGGGAGAGTTATCCTTGGCGGGTACAAAGGTGAGAGACTGGTAGAACAGACGGACAACTTCATCAGAGGCGGAGAAAGGCTCAACCAAAAGTTCATCCCAACCTTGGTACTGCAGTAGAGAGTGAAACTCGCTTAGGGCATCACTGAACAGTTCCTCATCTTCTTCTTCTAGGGCTTGGGTCCAGAACTCCATGCCGATGATGAGTGGTTTGAGGATCTTTCTCTTAGAGAAGAGAGAGGAGACCTGACCTAGTGAGGAAGAAGAGAGAGTGGTAGATTTGGCCCCTTTTGTGGATTTGGGCTCATAGGGAACTAGAGCTTGGGAGCTTCTCTTTCGTTGTTTCAGCCTTGTTGCAACAAATGGACCAGGGTTGGAGACTGGTTTAGATTTGAAGCTAGCAGGAGAGGGCACCGGACGGAGGATCTCTTGGGTAGTTTTATCCGGGAAGGAGTCATGAGAACCTCCCTCTGAGACTGATTTAGTCGCCGATGTCGAGGCAGAAGTGATGTCTATCACTTTGTCCTTAGCCTTCGCCTCTGTTTTCTCCTCAGGTTGCTCTTCAACTTGCTCCTCAGGTTGGGGGTTTTGGGAGGTGGTGGCATAAATGGGCTTGGAAGACGATGATGCCTTCTTTTCTCGGAAGGCTCGGAGAAGGGCAGCTTCCTCCTCGTCTTGGATCAGGTTAGGGTTTTGGTCAGCCATTTTTGAGGAGCTAGAAATTTTCTGTGTTTGAGAGAGAGTGAAATAGAGGATCAGAGAGATGCGAATGGCAAGTTGTGGGGAAGCTTGGATCAACAGGATACTTTTTAAAGGCGGATGAGGATTGAGGGGACGATGGGAGAAATTTGGCCGTTGAGAAGATCGGGGAGAATCTTGAGCATTGATGTGGGTTGCAGCTTTTCCGAACGGTCACAAGCCATTTGAAATTTTTTTCATTCAGAGAAGGAGGCACTGTTCTGAGACATGACTGATTTCTGTAGGTTTGCCTTAAATAGCGTCTTGGGGAGTGCCGAATTAGCCGTTGGAAGAGCATTTTATCCTGGTTCCTTTCTGGCGATATATTCAGTGTGCTAGAGGGGTATATGGGAACTTTGATGTGGGTTTAAAACATGGAACCGAAAAGTACGTTCCCATACAAGGAATCAGGGAGGCCATTTATCGCATTGCACAATAATTCCCAGAGAGGGTTTAAGAGATGGATCATAGGGAATTAAATTGAGCAATGAGGCAAGGAGGGTCATAGTACACAATCATCATTTCGGCTTGTATTGTTGGGTTAGAATATGATTAGATTGTGACTTTTTGGCCAACAAAGAAACTTGAACAATGAAAGAGTTTGAAAGAATAATGAGGACCAAAGGACACGAACTAAGAAAATTTTATCAAAGCCTTTTTAAGAAACCATTATGGAAAAGAGGGTCTGTAGTAAAAGATATAACATAGAGATATCAAGACTTAACAAGTAAAGGATCTTATACTAGTTAATCAAGGGAACTGGAGAAGAGCCTTTAAGCTAAGGTCACTGCTAGGTTATAGGAATCATTCCTAGTTCCAATCTAAGGTTCTCGAAAGGAGCTCTATTCAAAGCTTTGGTGAATATATCTGCAACCTGATCTTCAGTTCTACAAAATTTCATAATGATGTTTCCTTTCTCAACATGATCTCTAAGAAAATGATGTCTTATATCTATATGCTTGGTCCTAGTGTGATGCACAGGATTCTTTGAAATGTTTATAGCACTCGTGTTATCACAAAGAATAGAGAGGGAACCATAAGACATACCAAAGTCCGCGAGTTGTTGCTTTAGCCAGAGAAGTTGGGAACAGCATGAGGCAGCAGCTATGTACTCGGATTCTGTGGTGGAGAGAGAGACTGAGACTTGTTTCTTTGAACCCCATGACACAAGGAAATGGCCTAGGAACTGTGCCATTCCAGAGGTGCTCTTCCTATCCACCAGGTATCCAGCATAATCAGCATCAGTGAAACCCATCAGCTCAAAGGGACATTCTTTGGGGTACCAAATACATAGTGAATCAGTTCCCTTGAGATATCGGAGTATTCTCTTCACAGCAGCCAAGTGGGTCTCTCTTGGACAAGATTGGAACCTAGCACACAAGCCAACAGCAAAAACAATGTCTGGGCGACTAGCGGTTAGGTACATGAGTGAGCCTATCATACCTCTATAGAGTTTCTCTTCCACTAGAGGACTTGAGTGGTCCTTGTCCAAATGAGCAATGATGGAGATGGGAGTGGAGAGAGGCTTGCTTGAATTCATTTTGAACTTCTTTAGTAGTTCCCTAACATACTTCTGTTGGTGAATTTGAATATCATCTTCCTTTTGAGTGATTTGTAATCCGAGGAAGAAGGTGAGTTCCCCAATTAAGCTCATTTCGAATTCACTACTCATCAAGTCTTTGAACTTGTCTACAAGGTACAGGTCAGTGGAACCAAAAATAATATCATCTACATAAATTTGAACCACTAAGATGTTACCTTTTTCTTCTAGGATGAAGAGAGTTTTGTCAATAACTCCACGCCTGTAGCCATTTGAGAGTAGGAACTGGGCAAGTCGATTATACCAAGCTCTGGGAGCTTGCTTGAGGCCGTACAGTGCTTTGTCTAAGAAGTAGACATGGTCTGGATGATCATCGTCTTCAAAACCAGGTGGTTGCTTGACATAGACTTCTTCTTGAAGAATTCCATTTAGGAAGGCCGTCTTTACATCCATTTGGAACAACTTGTACCCTTTGTGTGATGCGAAAGCAATCAATAATCTTATTGCTTCAATCCTTGCCACTAGAGCATAGGTTTCATCATAGTCAATGCCTTCTTGTTGATTGTATCCTTGATCAACAAGTCTTGCTTTGTTCCTTATCACCTCTCCTGTATCATCTAGCTTGTTTCTGAAAACCCATCTAGTTCCTATGATGTGCTTATCCTTGGGGCGGGGAACTAGATGCCACACTTTGTTCCTTTCAAACTGATGGAGCTCTTCTTGCATAGCTTGGATCCAGTCTGTATCCTTTAGTGCCTCACCTATGTTATTTGGTTCCACAATAGATAGAAAGGCATTGAAGGCAAAAAAGGTGAGATGTTCGAACCTGACTAGAGGCTTGATGATTCTTCTTTCTCTGTTGGGAGCTAGAGCATTTGATGTGGAGACATTATGAGTTGAGCATTCAGCTTCCTGGTTGGGATCACCTTCTCCATTGAAAATCATGTGAGAGGAAGAATCATTGAAGTCTCCACAGATGTTGTCGTCATGTTCATGGTTCCCAGAGATGGATTGTTGTTCATTATCCATGGGAACTGGTGGAGGAGCCAGTGGAGGATTCTGTACGACAGGGCAGGAGTTTTGTGGAGTGACATCTTTATCTGGATCTTCTTGAGATGACTTGGGAAACGGGTCTTCAAAGGGAGTGGTAGTGTTCTGCACAATTCTTCCAAGTGATTTTCTATTAAAAATAATATGAACACTTTCTTCTACCTTTTTAGTCCTTTTGTTGAAGACTTTGTATGCCTTGCTGCCTGAGGCATATCCAATGAAGATTCCTTCATCACTTCTTGGGTCGAATTTGCCAAGATTGTCCTTCCCATTGTTGTGCACAAAGCACTTGCATCCGAACACCCTCAGATGTGAGATGTTAGGAACTCTTCCTCTTAGGAGTTCATAGGGTGTCTTCTCTGTAATTGGGTGAAGCATGGCTTGATTGATGATGTAGCAAGCTGTGTTGATCGCCTCAGCCCAGAATGATTGAGAGAGTCCACTTGATATGAGCATAGTCCGAGCCATGTCTTCCAAGATTCTATTCTTCCTTTCTACTACTCCATTCTGTTGAGGAGTATATGGTGCAGAGAAGTTGTGATCAATTCCATGTTCACTGCAAAAGGTTAGAAATTCTCCATTTTCGAATTCGGTGCCATGGTCAGACCGAATAGAATTGAGTGAGCAATCGAGAGATTTTTCTAACAAAGGAACCAGATTTTTAAAGCGATCAATGACTTCACTCTTAGATTTTATGAAGATAGTCCAAGTGAAGCGAGAGATATCATCGACAAGGACAAAGATATACATGTTTCCTCCTAGGCTTTGAACTCTCATAGGTCCACAAAGGTCCATGTGGATGAGTTCAAGGGGCCTAGAGGAGCTTACCATATTCTTGGATTTGAAGGAACGTCTTGCTTGTTTCCCTTTTATGCAGTCTGAGCATGGTTCTGAAAATGTACCACTTATCTTTGGAAGGCCTCGAACTAGTTCCTTTGAGTGTAGCTTGTGGATCAATTTGGTGCTGGCGTGACCAAGACGTTGATGCCACAACTCAGTTTGATCATTTACTGTTGAGAGAACGACTTGGCTGAAGTAGTTGACTAACCCAGAAGGATTCTGAGCTGCCTAGGTTGTTTGTATATGTCAAAGACAGCGTGGATCAAGGACAACCGCACATCCTAGGGCAAGCTCGATCTGTGGGAACCAAGAGAAGATCAAGCTGCGAAGAATCCACTATAAAAGGAAGACTAACTCAAAGGTTATCTTCAAGCACTGAAATACAAATCACACTCAATAGCAAACATCAAAGTGTGAACCTTCAAACAAGATTATCAAAGCAAACCGAGATCAAGAGGAACCAGTCAAGGAATCGAAGAGCTGAGTGCTAAGTTCCTGTGACTGTAAGTGAGATAGTTCCTAGGTGCTAAGGTATGTTTCTTGGATTGATTATTGATTGTGTTAAGTTATCTAGGATTGCCTAACTGTGTGTAAGGCAAAGAAACTGTGTGTTTGTTCCTAGGATAAGCTGTAACCAAAAGAGATAAGAAATCAAGAAGTAGACCTTGAAATCCTTTCGAAAGAAAGGTAGTGGTTTTTATCCTGGATTGCTAGTTGGCAATCAAAGGTTTCCACTATAAGGAACTTGTTCATCTAGTTGATTGTTTATTTCCGCTGCGAAGGGAACTGTAAACTGTGTTCTCAGTTCCCTGATTATTAATCTAACAATCACGATCCTACCGGATCACAAAACCGAGAGCCTTCCTGTTCATCACTTCATCACACAGCTTCACCAAGATCACGTCATCAACCTGTTTTTCCCTGATCTGATCAAGAAGTGTAGCTTGGATTTCAAGCATATTCATGTATCCTCGACTTTGATCGTACAAGATTTCAATCTCGCATGACTCTTGGTTCAGCTTGGTTTGAGCAACGAGTAAAGCCACTACGGTCTCATGCGACGTCTTCTGGCTCAATGCATCGGCTACTATATTAGCCTTGCCCGGATGATACAGTAATTCGAGATCATAGTCCTTGAGTAGTTCTAACCAACGACGTTGTCTCATGTTCAACTCTTTCTGAGTGAATACATACTTGAGACTCTTGTGGTCGGTGAAGACTTGGCATCTCACGCCATAGAGATAATGTCTCCAAATCTTCAAGGCAAACACTACCGCCGTTAACTCCAGATCATGCGTCGGATAGTTTTCTTCATAGGTTTTCAGTTGCCTTGACGCGTAAGCAATAACCTTGCCTTTTTGCATCAACACGCATCCTAAACCACTCTTCACAACATCACTATAGACCGCATAATCATCAGTTCCGTCTGGTAGCGTTAGCACTGGTGCGGAGGTCAGACATTGCTTCAATTTCTGAAAACTGGCCTCGTACTTGTCATTCCAGACAAACTTCTTGTGGACCTTGCGAAGCAGACCGGTCATAGGTAGAGCGATCTTAGAAAATCCCTCTACAAACCGTCTATAATATCCGGCAAGTCCAAGGAAACTGCGCACTTTCTTCACATTCTGAGGCCGCTTCCAATTAGCTATTGCTTCAATCTTTTGGGGATCAATCATTACCCCCTTCTCATTGATCACATGGCCTAAGAAAGCCACTTCCTTGATCCAAAAATCGCACTTAGACAATTTAGCGTACAGCTCATTTTGTCTAAGGATTGACAACACAATCCGAAGGTGTTCCTCGTGAACTTCCTCATTCGGAGAATAAATCAAAATATCATCGATGAAAACCACCACGAACTTATCCAAGTACTGGTGAAAATATCGATTCATTAAGTCCATAAAGACCGCTGGAGCGTTGGTAAGTCCGAATGGCATGACTACGAACTCGTAGTGACCATACCTCGTCCGGAATGCAGTCCTCGGCATATCTTCCTCACGAATTCTGAGCTGATGATAACCAGATCTCAGATCGATCTTGGAAAAGACTTTAGCTCCCTGCAACTGATCCAACAGATCATCAATCCTTGGCAAAGGATATTTGTTCTTGATTGTGACTTTATTCAACTCACGATAGTCGATACAAAGTCGAAACGATCCATCCTTCTTCTTGACAAACAAGACCGGAGCACCCCAAGGCGATGTACTCGGTCTTATATAACCTTTGTCGAGAAGATCTTCTAGTTGCTTCTTCAACTCTTGCATCTCAGCAAGAGCCATCCGGTACGGTGCCTTCGAGATCGGCGCAGTACCCGGTTCTAGATCAATAGAAAATTCCACGACACGATGCGGGGGTAATCCAAGAATCTCTTCCGGAAAAACATCAAGAAATTCACGAATCACAGGAATATCAAGAATTGTTGGTTCATCTTTCATGGGCGAATCCAGATAGCAAAGGTACCCGACACAACCCTGTCGAAGTAGCTTAAATGCAGCCATCGCATTGATAAGCCTGCCGTTATCAGCGTCATTCTAACCCTTAAATTTGCATACACTCTGGTCCCCAGATGACACCGTCACAGTTCTTGTACTAAAGTCGATTACCGCCCCATGACGTGTTAACCAATCCATACCGAGAATAATGTCGTATGGAGCCATGGCAATACAGATCAAATCTGCCTCGAATTTCTTACCCTGAATGGTAATCGGAAATTCAGACAGACACTTAGTCCCCACTAAGCGTTCACTATTAGGAAGATTCACAACGAAAGGCTCACAAACCTCGTTGTAAACTAGACCTAACTTATTAACACAACTCTCTGAAACGAAAGAATGGATAGCACCCGAATCAAACAATATACACACAGGAGTAGAATGAAGGTATAGAGTACCTTGAGCAATTGGAGCATTTGGTCCATCAGCCTCACGCATCTCGTAAAGGCGCTGACCTTGACCTCTAATCGTTCCTCTAGTACTTGGGGCCTTGGCCTGACTGGTTGAGTCGGGACCACAACTGGTGTACCCATTGACTCCCACGGCCTTGCCCTCCAACGAGCACGCTCAACCGTCTCATCCACCTGGCGATGCGCTTCAACACTAATCGTCTTCCAAGTAGCAGGAGACAATGGCGTATACTCCCGCTCAAGTGACAACACCGGACTTGGATAGATAAATTCCACTCCCGGGTCTTCGCTGCCCATCAATAAGCTTTCCAAGTCATCAGACTTGTGGCCCTGCCCCTCGAGGTCTTCCTCGGGGTCCTTCTTCTCAGGATCTTCCTCAGGATCCTCCTCTAGATCTTCCTCCAGATCTTCCTCAGGATCCTCTTCCTCAGGGTCCTCTTCGGAAATCATCTTGATCATGAAGTCATCGTTATAGTACCCTCTAGCGTACCTTGACAACTATTCTTCATCCTCAGTGTCCTCCCATGGCTCCTCTATAGGCTCTACCACAAGAACCACGGCCTCGTCGGACACTGGCACTACCGACTCAGGGAGTACGGTCTTCACCTCCTCGGGTGGACTACTAGGTTCACCGACCTCAAAACACGACGAGGGAACCGGGAACTCAAGCCTATCTAGAGATGGCGGAGCCATCTCGGCTTCTTCCGAGTCCCTCTGAAGAGAAAGGAATGCACTCATATCCTTCGGGCGACAAGAAGAGAGTTTAGTCTTTCTAAATATAGAAGTGAATTTTCATATCAGACTAAAGAGAAGGCACGACTATAAACGGTAATATTTCAAATTCTTTTCATTTTGAAAACTCAGAGCCTTTGAAAACATTTCTCAATTTAAAACGAGTAAATGGTTCATGAATTCCCAAACCCGTTTTAAAACTTTTGGCTCTGATACCAAATCTCTAAAACCCCCAAATCGTAACCCATTTGGAAAGGTATTACCGCCAGTGACCTCGGTTTCCACGCCAAAGCCACCCCAGGCTTTACCGGTTTAAATACAAATCATAAACAACAATCATGATGTAAACACCAAAATCTTTGGTTATAACATATGTCTGGGGATTACATCCCAATCCCCATAGGACAAAACAGAGTAATCAGAGGAAGTCTTTGCAAAGTATAAATACAAGGGTCTTGATCGTAATGATCACCCGCCAAGGATCGCAACCTGATAAATCCATTAAAACACCGTTTGTTTTTATAGTCGTTCTAGCCTTTGTTTCTCGGATTCTTATATGATGTGCCGAATCGAACGGATGACACCAGCCAACCATGCAGAGAACAATTACGGTTGGTTAGTCTAATGAAAGACTATGCAAGGGTACAAAGCAGAGTGGTTCGAATTAGTCGTATTAGGTTAGACTCATCGCTCCTCGAATCAAAACCGATAACGATAGTCAACCACCATACTCTACTGAAACATATGAAGAGGCATGATCAAGAGAAGATTCTGAAAGACCAAGTCTCACAGAAATCAATCCCAAAAAAGACTCCAACGAATTGAGTCTTATCGAAAATATGACAAATGTTGGGGAACATTAATTAATCATACAAGCGTTCAAAAATGACTTGATGTTTCGGTTCACGACCAACCTCACCGCTTAATGCGAATCCAGATTGGAAAGAGAACGGTACTCTGATCAAAGTCAAGACAAGCTTTTCTAGCTGCACTATTCCCTAGCTGCACTACTCGTCTGAGGTATATTAATCATGTGATACGACGGCACTTATCTTATTTAAATTCCAAAATGCGCATCATGTTATAGACTTTTAAATATATATTTCGCCATGAGGGACATATATTGAGTATATGTTTCATCATGAGGGACATATAGGATATATGTTTCGCCATGAGGGACATACTCCTGAATGGGACGAATCCCACGATTTGTAGCATCAGTTAAGTGCCACCATCTCTATACCCGAGTATAGAGATCGGTCATGACCCACCAAATGGTTTTTGGGTTTATCACCCTTTGCACCATTAATCATTATTAAGAACCGACTGGACCTCGAATAGTCCATCGCTCCTACAAATACTCGTGCTAACTAAATAGTTCAACACAGTAATATTCATATCAAAGCCCTCCAGGCTAATATCATAAATATATATCTATAATAGCGTTATTCTAGCAGATATACAACCTATTATAATATCATATTCTTTTCACATCATTTATCAAACTATTCCCAACAGAACAGTAAATCATCCCAAATTAATTAACAATTAAACAATTGATAATTAATGGAAATATGGAATGATAAGCAAGAGAGAACCGCCACTTGCCTTAGAGACAAAAGCTTTAACAAGCTTAGAGACAACGATTCCTGAGTCTGAAACTGGGACAGATCCTGGATATTAAATCCCTCTAGAACGACCCATAACGAAATCCTAAGTTAGATTCAATATCTACATATATGAATCTAAAAGAATAAGGAAGAAATCAAAGGGGTCAAGCCTCGCCCAAAGCCAAACACCCAAGAACACACACCCCGGACAAGGCTCACCGCGGGTGCGGTGGAGCCCTTGCCGCGGGTGCGGTCAGGCGCCAGTGGCGAGCTTTTGACAGCTTCGATGGCGAACTCACCCAATTTGATTCGTTCACCTTCGATTCGTTTGTGGTTCGATCCCCAACCTTCTTAGGCCTTTGAACACCACTTAAGATCACCTTTGTAAACACTCAAAGGGGTTCGATCTCTTCTTAAACGAAGCTCACAAGCTTGACAACAATGGAGATTTCAGAGAATTTTTCAGAGGAAGAAGATGGAGCTCGTCCATGGCTTCTCCTCCTTCTTTTATACCCCAAGCATGGAGCTTACCAACCAATGACGTCAAGGAGGAGGTGGCCCGACCAGATAGTCAGCTAGGAGGCCAACTAAGGCGAGCTACGGCCTGCGACTTATCGCGATGACGTCGGAGCTGATGATGGCCGCGGGGTGCGGCAGGGTGCGGTGGGGTGCGGTGGCCGACTTCGTGATCGCCTCCAAATTTGGCCTTCACTGCGGGTGCGGTCAAGGCCCTTTTTGCCCCTTTTTCCGGTTTGTCTTATTTACCAAGTGGTTAGATATTTTTAACCCCGGGTTAAATATATTCGTATACGAGCGACCTTTTAACCCAAAAATACATTAACTATATTTTATATTACTCAGAAAAAATATTACAGAGATCAAACATTTCATAGAATGTCTGTACTTCTCTGAATTTAATCTGACTTGTAATATGGGCATAAGAAAATTCAAAATTTCCTTACAAAATGAGGGATATTACAGAGGCAGCTTGGAAATCAATGCAGCTGCAAGAGAGTTGAAGGCAGCAGTCAGCTCCTTCATAGCAGCAGTGAGCTCCTTGAGCTCAGCAGAGATGGCAACAGTGACAATCTAGAGGTCGGAGGTCTCATGTGCAGATGGGTCAGTGGCAGCACGAGTCCTCTTAGGCTTTACCTCATTTTCCTCATTAACCCTGAGACGGTTGATGTAAGCCATATCCATTTAGTGTTGATACATCGTCTTTAGAGGGGGACTCCGGATACACACCAAGTGTTGTCAGCAGGGCTTTGATGATTGAGGGGTAAGGCAGAGAGTGCGAGGGATGAGAGTGGCAAGCTTGCATATGAAGGATAATGATCCATCAGCTCAGTTCCCTTTTTTTTTTCAAAGGCAACGGATCAGAATCACATCACATCCTCAACGTTCACAATCAGACAGAATTTGCAGGGTTTCATCATGATTATCTCTGAACACAGTAAAGGAAGGAGACACAATATCCGAGATGGCGACAGAGAAAGCACACAAGCAGCGACCTTTTCAGTTCCCCTTAGTTCCTTAGAAGTACCTGGCTAGGGAAGGCTTTGGATGCATATATGTAGTGGGTATTTAAATCATGAAAAGTACACATCCAAAAGCATATAAATAGCAGGAAGGCAATTTTGACGCTAAACTAGTAAGTTCCCAGTTGTGGACTTAATCAAGAAAAGGTTCATAGGGAACTACTAGGGAAGCCAAGCTAGGGACAACTTATAATCAATCATCCTTTCGGCTTATGATGTGGGTTCAGAGATCAGATTGATTATATATTGTTAAAAGAAATGCAAGCAAGATGTTCACTTAATGCATGAAGGTGAGAAGAATGCACAACTGACGGCATAACAACAAACATATGAATACAGAGTAGGACAAGAAAAGCAGTAAACACAGTTCCAAACGAGTTACCAATGAAACAAATAAGTCACATAACTAGTCAGTAGCAGGGGAATAGGCAAGGGAACTCAGAACCACTAAGCTATGGAAATCATTCCAAGAAGGAGTCTAAAGTACTCATATGGTTCTCGATTAAGGGCTTTTGTGAATATATCAGCAATTTGTTCCTCAGTACGACAATGTTCCATAATAATGATCTCTTTTTCCACGTTATCTCTCAAAAAGTGGTGCCTTATGTCAATATGCTTAGACTTGGAGTGAAAGACATGATTCTTAGAGATGCTAATGGCACTAGTATTATCACATAGAATTTTGAGATGGCCATAGGATTTACCAAAGTCCGCGAGTTGTTGTTTGAGCCAGAGGAGTTGAGCACAACAAGCAGCAGCAGCAATGTATTCGGACTCAGTGGTGGAGAGAGATATGGAGGTTTGCTTCTTGGAGCCCCATGAGACCAGGCAGGGACCAAGGAACTGAGCCATACCAGATGTGCTTTTTCTGTTCTGGAGGAATCCAGCATAGTCAGCATCCGTGTAGGAGAGGAGCTCAAAGTCACAATGTTTGGGGTACCAAAGACAAAGATTGTCAGTTCCCTTCAGATAACGGAGAATTCTTTTCACAGCGGCCATGTGCTTGGAGCGAGGGTCAGTCTGAAAGCGAGCACAAAGACACACAGAATACATAATATCTGATCTACTAGCAGTTAGGTGGAGAAGGAAACCTATCATTTGCCTGTATAAGGATTGATCAGCCTTGGGATCAGAATCTTCCAGCGTGAGCTTGGTTGCTGGGGAAATGGGAGTTACAAAGGGTTTACAAGTGTCCATCTTGAATTTTCTAAGAAGTTCCTTCACATACTTCTGTTGATGGATCTAAGTTCCCTCTGAGAGATGATTCACTTGAAGACCTAGGAAGAAGGTCAGTTCCCCAATCATGCTCATCTCGAATTCACTGCTCATTAAGTTCTTAAACTTTTCTACAAGAGAGAGGTTAGTGGAACCAAAGATAATGTCATCGACATATACTTGAACAACCAAGATATCATCCTTAACTTCCAGTAAGAAAAGAGTTTTATCAATCAAACCTCTTCTGTATCCATTGGATAACAGGAACTGAGCAAGACGGTCATACCATGCACGGGGAGCCTGCTTTAGCCCATAGAGAGCTTTGTCTAGGAATTAGACGTAGTCAGGATGCTCTCTGTCCTCAAATCCAGGGGGCTGCTTGACATACACTTCCTCTTGAAGAATTCCATTTAGGAAGGCAGTTTTGACATCCATTTGGAAGAGCTGGAATCCTTTGTGAGCAGCAAAGGAAATCATTAGGCGAATAGCCTCCATTCTTGCAACAGGAGCAAACGTCTCATCGTAGTCAATTCCCTCTTGTTGATTATACCCTTGACCTACCAAACGAGCTTTGTTCCTTGTGACGACACCTGAGTCATCAAGCTTGTTACGAAAGATCCACTTAGTTCCTATGATGGTTCTGTTGGAAGGACAGGGAACTAAGCGCCAGACTTTGTTACGATCAAATTGATGTAATTCCTCTTGCATTGTGATAACAGCAATTTGTCATGCTAATTACTGATATGCAAGTAATCCAAACAAACCTAATACGTAGTCTTAAGTAAGTAAGGGTCGAGTCCACAGGGAGACAAATTCTATCTTTATGTATAATTTCTATGTCAATCTTTAAGTAGCCAGAGGGGGGTTTTGTGTGTTTTAGAAGATCTAAGCATGCAAAGGCAAACAAACTAAAGATTATGAATTCAGTAATTGGGGAAATAGCTCAGCCAAACAAACATCCACTATTCGTATGATAAGTTGATCATAGATAATCATTCAATATCTCATGAAATGGAAATTCCTATTCCTTTTCTAAAGTAACTACAAGCACAACCAGATACTTATAGCACTAACTAATTAAACAACCATGAAACCATCAAGATTCAGTTTAACAGCAGCATTAAGGATAGGAATATAGATAGGATACAATCTAGCATAAAACAACCAGCTTTTATACTAGAATGTAAATCAGTTATCTTCTACATAAGACTAGCACAACCAGATACTAGTACGATGAAGTTGCTACTCCGATAAAGATATGCTCAACCAGTAACAATCTAAATCTAGCAATCAATCAATAGAGACAATACCTAGTTGTGCAGGCTAGGAACTGTCAATATTAATCATAAGCAATTCAAGCAAGAGAATAGATAAAATCCATGCGATAGATAAGGAACGAAAATCTCACAACTAAATCAAGACAAAAGCTTCAATTGTCTGACTAAGCAAGGAAGGCTTAGTTCTTCATAGCAAGGTACGTAGAATAGAGAAAAGATGAAAAACGATGATAAGGGAGGCCAAGCTCCCTTCTAACCCTAAATACTAGAAAATAATAAAAAGTCTTCAAAAGTAAATAAAAAATGAAATAATAAAAACACTAATAATAATCCAAAATAAGGAAAAGTGGTTCGGTTTCGCATCCGACGCGGCGGTCGCTGTAAGCCTGGCGGCGGTCGCCGCCAGAACACTTGTTGAGATTTCTTCGGTTCAGCTCCTGTGATACCTCCGTAAAAACGCCATAACTTTTGATTCCCAACTCGGATTGCGCTAATATTTTTAGGACTTGCAATAGACTTCAAGAGCTAACTCCTAGAATTGGAATCACTCCATTTGGACGTCTGAGTAAAGAGAACGAATCAATTGAATTCAGCACATTGTTCTTCTACTCTCGTGTGGACTCTCTCCTTGGTTCTTCTTCGTCTCCTCAGTGGTCAACTCCTCTTCCTCTGGATATCTTCAATTTGCTTCTCCAGACCACCAAATCCACACTTCTCCTCTCTAACTCCATAATCCACAGTTGTGCACTAAATCCATCCAAATGGCTCCTCAAACCTGGTAACAACCCCTAGAAATGCACTACAAAATAGTGTCGATCAAATCCCCCATGCTTAAACCTTGCTCTTCCTCGAGTAAGCTAAAGTAAACCTACTCCTCCAATTAATCCCCAAGGTTTCAGGAAGCATAGAAAACTCAACCCCTCCAAGAATCACACCTAACAATAAACTCCAGGCACCCATACAATAAGCACAACACAACATATAATAACTCAGAACACCACACACATCCAAGCTAAAAGGAAAGCAGAGTACTTCCCCCATGCTTATCCCAAACACCATAGAGTGAATAAAAATCTAATCCTATCTCCCATCTATCTTCTTATACCTCCAGAGTGACCTACCTGAATCATCCTTATATCACCTCTTCTTATGTCGCCACGCCAGCAAAAATGATGATTCCTATAAATCACTCTTCTTCCTATCACTCATTTTGCCAAGGCACCCTTTCGGGTTTTCACCAAGCCACTCATTTCATTTTTCAATAGATGGGCTCACAATATACTCACATCACTCTTGACCAATTATTACCCCAGCCTAATGCTGGTCCAAGTCACCTGCTTATTACCTAGGCCGCCTTTTCAGGTTTTCGACCTATCCCATGATTTCAATTTTAGCCTTTTTTCAAATTTTTGGCTCTTTTTCATTTTTTTTTTCCTTTTCCTCAATGACACAGCAATTACAGAATCCTCCCTCATGCTTAAACATTGCATTGTCCTCAATGTAATGAAAGACAAAAAGAAGAAAGCACAGGGAAGACAAAGAATGGACTCACAAACGTCGCCAAGCTGCTTGGACACTGAAGGTGTCGCTGGCGGTCTTCACAATATATGCCTAGGTCTCTAGTGTTGGGCGGGTGTCTTCATCTCAACTCTACCGTGCAACCATAGGGAACCACTGTAAGGTGTGGTGGTCATTAAGGAAATCAGGGATGCACGGCCTTCAACTCCTACCATGCGACCAAAAGGAACCACTCTGGTGAATAGTGGTATAACAAGTATGGCGGGTTTACATGGCCTTCAATGAACACAAAAATGGGGCCCAGATGTAATCGTGGTGTGGGCCCTAGTGTTCCTCCTCCTCAGCTGCCAATTGTAGGGCCATCATCGTTGTCAATTAAAAGTGTAGGTCTAATGTCTCCTCCATGACAACATGATGCGCACCATCTCCGTGGGGAACTCTGGACAGCTGGCCTTGGTCGATTTTTTTCTCCCCGTTTAAGGTTTTTTCGGGGATTTTTTTTTTCGGGAAGTCGATTTATACCTGAGAAATGGCGGCGATCGCCGTAATTAAGCGACATTCGCTGCCATTTGTGCGAACTTTACGAAGCTGGTGGGGCCAAAACGGCGGGCGCCGTTTCGTGGCGGCGGTCGCCGCCACGATGTTTTCCGAAAATTCTTCTGAAAAAGGCAGCGATCGCCGTATTTAAACGGCGGTCGCCGCTATTTACTTTGGGCTCTTCGAAGCCAACTTGCTAAAACGGCGGTCGCCGTAAGAACAGCGGCGGGCGCCGCCCCTGTGTTCATCCTTTTCACACTTCCTGCAGGTCAGTTCGACACAGAACTGCAAAAACTAAAATAAAATCAATTGAAATTAACTAAGGGAAGAGAAATAAACTACCTAACATCGGGTTGCCTCCCGAGAAGCGCCTTGTTTACTGTCCTTGGCTCGACATAGTGCTCAACCTCTTCAACTCGGGTTGCTCCTATCACTTGAACTCCTGAGGTCTATATCAGGGGGATGCCACTTTGTGTGCTCCATGTTGAGCCTTTCCCCCATGCTTGTGCCCTTGCTGATGGTTGGACCACTTTTTACATCTATGATTGCACTTGTCATTTTCAGAAATGGCCTACCCAACATCTCAGGGGCTGCATGTTTGTCATGCCCCGTATCCAGCATGTAAAAATCCACCAATCTCTCTTCCTGATCCTTGGTGAGCTTGCTTGAGATGATCACCGGTAATGTCTCCTTGTCTCCAAGAAATACATACTTGAGGTGATCGGGAAGTTGCTTTAACTCAACCACTGGTGCATGCACAATAGAGGGCAAAAGCTTCTCGCTAGGCAAGGTTAGTGGTATAGGTGATTTACCTGGTAGCTCAAGAGGAAGCTTATAGTAAGCATCCAACTCATTGACAACTTCATGCATGTCAGTAGATAAAGTAAAATCCAAACTAGAATCAACAATAATAGATTGCGTGTCATCTAGACAGTCCACATCAAAAACATCTTACACCACAGGCTCAAGTACATCAATTGCACATAGAGAATGATCATCAGAAGGATATTTCATGGCTTCATAGATATTGTAATTAATAGTTTGGCCATCAAATTCCATAGTCAAGGAACCAATATTCACATTAATCTTTGTATTGGCGGTTTTCAGGAATGGTCTCCCTAACAGAATAGGGGCTGCATGCTTATCATGTTCCATATTAAGCACAAAGAAGTCAGCAGGAAAAGTAAGATCACCAACCATAACCAATACATCCTCCACTATCCCTATAGGACGCACACTAGATCGATCAGCTAACTGAATGGAAATATTAGTCGCATGCATGGGTCCTAATCGTAAGGATTCACAAAGGGATGAAGGTAGAACATTAATGGAGGCACCCAAATCTAACATAGCTTTATTGAACTTGGTACCTCCAATAGTAATTGGAATGGTGGACATACCTGGGTCTCCACACTTCTTGAGTAAGCGCTTCTGAAACACAGCTGAAACATGTTCGCTTACCTTCACCTTCTTCTTGCTGTTCCTATCCTGATTTCTCTTTGTTGTGCACATCTGTTTCAAGAACTTAGCATAACGAGGAACAGATTTGATCAAATTAAGGAGAGGAATGTTTACCTCAACGTTTCTGAACATCTCAAACATGTCCTTGTCCTGCGCAAGTGGCTTGGTACGCTTCAATGCAGATGGGAATGGTGGAACGGGCTTCCACTCAGGAAAAATCAGAGTTTCGGACTCCTTCTCAGCATCAGTATCAGCTACAGGGGGTGGCGGTCGCCATGAGCCTGGCGGCGGTCGCCGCTGACATCGTCAGAAAGTTCGGGAATTGGATCAACGTCACGGCGGTCGCTGTTGTCTGGGCGGCGGTCGCCGTAAGGAGGGCAGCGGTCGCCGTTTTTTGGGCGGCGGTCGCCGTCGACGCTCTGCTCCAAGTCCGGATCTTCTTCCTTGTTAACCTCAGAATTGTCCTCTTTGAGCCTCTTCCCACTTCTCAAAGTTACAGCACTGACATTACGAATGTTCGGGTTCGCTTCCGTTTGAGATGGAAGTTTACCAGAATCCTTCGCTTCAAGTTTATTCACCGCTTGAGAGATCTGACCCATCTGCATTTCCAAGTTCTGAATGCTAGCTTGTGTATTTTCTTGGAATTGCAATGAGCTCTTACTCAGCTTAGCAACAGTCTCATTGAGATTGACGTTGCTCTGCACTAGCATCTTCATCATGTCAGCAAGAGAGGGTGAAGGGTCTGAGCTCTGCCCTGGAGGTCTTAGCACAAATGGCTGCCTAGATTGTTGAGGATTACCCTATTGTTGCACTTGACCTTGATTCTGTTCTGGGTCTCTCCATCTGAAGTTGGGATGATCCCTCCAACCTGGGTTGTATGTATTGGAGTAGGGATCATGCCTAGGCCTCTGCAGATATCCTCCTACTACATTCACTTCCTCTTGGAGTGTGGGGCATGAATCAGTAGGATGCAAGTCATCTTGACAAATCTCACAGGCTTTAGCCTGCTGAGGTGTTCCTTTCAGCTTCAGACGCCTCACTTCTTCTTTCAACACATCAAAATCAGCTTGATCAATAGAAGGTTTAGAACCAACTGCCAGCAGGCCTTGAGAACCTCTTCCACTGAATTGCCTAGAATCATCAGCTAGTGTAGCAAAAATCTCCATTGCCTCTTCAGATGTCTTTTTCATGATGTTCCCACCACAAGCAGAATTTACCATCCTACGATCCTCTTCGCGGAGCCCTCCGTGAATATAGAGAATCAAATCATGAGCAGCATAACCATGATAAGGGCAACTAGTCACCAGACTCTTGAATCGCTCAAAATAGTCATAGAGAGATTCATTAGCACATTGCTCTATGTTGCTGATTTTCTTCTTGAGATGGTTGGATTTGATTGCCGGAAAGTATTTATCAAGAAACACCTTCTTCAAGTTCACCCAAGTAGTAATGTTGCCTGACGGTAGAGAGTGGAACCACTCCTTAGCCGTTTCCTTTAGAGAGAAGGAAAAAGCTCTCAATTTCATTTGCTCTTCAGTGATCTCAGATGGGCACATGCTGGTGCAGACTTCATGAAATTCATTCAGGTTCTTGATGGGGTCTTCCAGTGGCGTCCCATTGAATTTCGGAAGTAAATGGATTACTCTTGTCTTAAGCTCAAATTTCACTCCGTCAGCCAGAGCAGGAAAAGTCACAGCCCGAGTTGCTTGTTCCAAGTTAGGAGCTGTCAAGGACTCAAGAGTAACACGTTGAGCTGCCATTCTTTCAGCTTCCTGAAGTAGTATATGCGCAGTCCTACGAGCTTGAAGAAAAGTTCTCTCGATTTCTGGATCAAAAGCAAGAGGTAAATTATTAGTAATACGGGTGTGAACCATAAGATAGGTTCACACCAAGATTGGCACACAAATCACACACACAAAATAGATTATTGCCTCCCCGACAATGGCGCCAATTTGATAACAGTAATTTGTCGTGCTAATTACTGTTATGCAAGTAATCCAAACAAACCTAATACGTAGTCTTAAGTAAGTAAGGGTCGAGTCCACAGGGAGACAAATTCTATCTTTATGTATAATTTCTATGTCAATCTTTAAGTAGCCAGAGGGGGTTTTTGTGTGTTTTAGAAGATCTAAGCATGCAAAGGCAAACAAACTAAAGATTATGAATTCAGTAATTGGGGAAATAGCTCAGCCAAATAAACATCCACTATTCGTATGATAAGTTGATCATAGATAATCATTCAATATCTCATGCAATAGAAATTCCTATTCCTTTTCTAAAGTAACTACAACCAGATACTTATAGCACTAACTAATTAAACAACCATGAAACCATCAAGATTCAGTTTAACAGCAGCATTAAGGATAGGAATATAGATAGGATATAATCTAGCATAAAACAACCAGCTTTTATACTAGAATGTAAATCAGTTCTCTTCTACATAAGACTAGCACAACCAGATACTAGTACGATGCAGTTGCTACTCCGATAAAGATATGCTCAACCAGTAACAATCTAAATCTAGCAATCAATCAATAGAGACAATACCTAGTTGTGCAGGCTAGGAACTGTCAATATTAATCATAAGCAATTCAAGCAAGAGAATAGATAAAATCCATGCGATAGATAAGGAACGAAAATCTCATA
The DNA here is from genome assembly GCA_027886185.1 of Rheum nobile. Taxonomy (NCBI): domain Eukaryota; kingdom Viridiplantae; phylum Streptophyta; class Magnoliopsida; order Caryophyllales; family Polygonaceae; genus Rheum; species Rheum nobile. The sequence goes on along the minus strand of WOAB01000662.1, from coordinate 1,107,181 downwards.
ACTAAATCAAGACGAAAGCTTCAATTGTCTGACTAAGCAAGGGAGGCTTAGTTCTTCATAGCAAGGTACGTAGAATAGAGAAAAGATGAAAAACGATGATAAGGGAGGCCAAGCTCCCTTCTAACCCTAAATACTAGAAAATAATAAAAAGTCTTCAAAAGTAAATCAAAAACGAAATAATAAAAACACTAATAATAATCCAAAATAAGGAAAAGTGGTTCGGTTTCGCATCCGACGCGGTGGTCGCCGTAAGCCTGGCGGCGGTCGCCGCCAGAACACTTGTTGAGATTTCTTCGGTTCAGCTCATGTGACACCTCCGTAAAAATGCCATAACTTTGGATTCCCAATTCGGATTGCACTCATATTTTGAGGACTTGCAGTAGACTTCAAGAGATAACTCCTCGAATTAGAATCACTCCATTTGGACGTCTGATTAAAGAGAACGAATCAATTGAATTCAGCACATTGTTCTTCTACTCTCGTGTGGACTCTCTCCTTGGTTCTTCTTCGTCTCCTTAGTGGTCAACTCCTCTTCCTCTGGATATCTTCAATTTGCTTCTCCAGACCACCAAATCCACACTTCTCCTCTCTAACTCCATAATCCACAGTTGTGCACTAAATCCATCCAAATCGCTCCTCAAACCTGGTAACAACCCCTAGAAATGCACTACAAAATAGTGCCGATCACATTGCATGAATCCAGTATGGGTCAGTGAGTGCTTCTTTGTAGTTCTTGGGCTATACAAAAGATAAGAAGGCATTGAAAGCACAAAAGTTATTTAGAGAGGATCTAGTGGACGGACCTGGTTTGTGATATGGAGTTATGATTAGATCCACGGGATGAGATCCTTTGTACTTGTAGTTGGGAACAAGAATTGAGTCATTGGTCACAACAGGATGTGTGACATTAGGGTTCCCTACATAATGATCATCAGAGTTCCCTGTGGCATGATCATCAAGGTTCCCTTCAGCATGGGAACTGGAAGCAGAAGCATCGGAGGAGATGTAATATCCCGCATTTTATAAGGGTATTTTGGAATTTTTCTTATGCCCGTATGGCTAAAAGGATGTTCGGGTACAAATATATTTAACCCGGGGTTAAGAAAATTAACCCAAAAGTGATTTGGATAAGGATAGCCAAATCGGCCTTGACCGCACCCCGCGGCAGGACTCCACCGCACCCGCGGCAAGGGCCAGAAAACAGGGGTCGTCGTCTTCGCGATAAGGCCGGTCTGACACGGCCGTTTGAGCAGCCAAGTGGACGGCCAAGTGGGCTCTTTTCCTTGTCCCCTTGTTCCTGGTTGTCCCCTTGCTTGTTCCCTTTGAGGAAACTCGGATTTGGACTATAAAAGGGGTCGGATCAGAGGATGAAGAAGCTCTTCATCTCCTTTCCCTGTCTCCTCTGTTTTTCCCTCTGAAATTCGCCATTGTTGAGCTATTCCGATCTCCCTTCGAGTGCTTTCTTGAGTTGAGAAGGGTAGTTCAAGTGTTATTTGAAGGTTTAAGGTGTTGGGAGATCAAACCATAGACAAATCGAAGCATACAAATCGGTTTTGGGTAAGTTTTCTCCATGGAAGCTGTCAAAGCTCTCGCCACTGTCTGTCCACCGCACCCCGCGGCAAGCTCCCACCGCACTCGCGGCGAGCCTTGTCCGAGTGTGTGTTCGTGGGTGCTTGGCTTTGGGCGAGGCTCGATTCCTTTGATTCTTTTCCTATTCTTTTAGATTCAATTATGTGGATATTGAATCTAACTTAGGATCTCATTATGGGTCATTCCTTTGAGAGTTTTATTCCAGATCTGTCCCTGTTTCGGACCCAGGAGCCGTTGTCTCTAAGCTTTGCTAAAGCTTTTGTCGGATCTAAGGCAAGTGGCGGTTCGCTCTTGCTCATCATTCCATATTTCAATTAATTATCAATTGTTTAGTTGTTAATTAATTTGGGATGATTTACTGTTTGCGTTGGGAACAGTTTTGTTAAATGATATGATTAAAAAGATGATATTATAATAGGTTGTATATCTGTTAGAACAACGCTATTATATATGTGAATAAAAAATGATATTATAATAGGTTGTATATCTGTTAGAACAACGCTATTATATATGTGAATAAAACATGATATTATACTAGGTTGTATTCTGTTAGAACAACGCTAGTATAGATATATGTTTTTTGATGTTGGCCTTGATGGCTGTGATGTGGATTATTACTGTGTTGAACTTTTTAGTTAGCACGAGTATTCGTAGGAACGCTATGTACCTTATGGGGGTTTAGCTGTTTCTTTATAACTTGTACTTGGTGGATTTTTTCCCAGTACTCTCTAAGGTCATGACCATGCCCTTACTCAGGGTGGTGCACTTAGCTAGTGCCAAATCTTTTGGGATTTATTCCCTCTGGTATCTCTTGTGAGGAGATCTGATATCTCTTGTGAGGAGATCTGATATCTCTTGTGAGAAGATCCGATATCTCTTGTGGGGAGATTTAAAAGCTTATAACGTGATGATCGTTTTGGAATTAAATGAGATAAGTGCCGTTGTCGCACATAATTAATATACCTTGGGCGAGTAGTGCAGCTAGGCGCTAGTGCATCTAGGAAAGCTCATCTTAACTTTTAGTCGCTCGAATGCGATACTGTGATTCTGTGATTGTGTGTAATTAATTAATGTTCCCCAACATTTGTCATGTTTCCTATAAGGCTCATTTCATTTGGACTCTTCTTTTGGGATTGATTGTTGTGAGGCTCGGTCTCCAGAATCTTCTCTTGTGCATACCTCTTGTTTATTCCAGTAGGAGTATGATGGTTGACTATCGTCATCGGTTATTATTCGAGAAACGATGAGTCTAACCTAATACGACTGCTTCGAACCACTCTGTTGTGTACCCTTGCGTAGTCTTTCATTAGACTAACCAACCGTAATTATTCCTTTGCATGGTTGGCTGGTGTCATCCGTTCGATTCGGCACATCAGGTATGTTGTTGTTCCGTGAAGGCTAGAACGACTATGAAGATGAACGGTGTTTTGACAAGTTATTTTGTCGCTTTGTTTACAAGACTTCCGCTGTGTTATTTGTGTTTGACATTAAGACTTCCGCTATAAAGATTCTGATTATGTATTTCTGATGTATTTTGTTGTATTTGGAATTATGTTGTAATTCCGAGACTTTGGTTTTAATGAAAGTTATGATATTTTGTATTATGACTGTGGTTTGATGATTTATATCAACTGGAAAAGCCTTGGGTGACATCGGACAGTACGTCTGAGGTCACTGGCGATAATACTTTCAAAGGAGGAAATTTGGGGGTGTTACAGGAGATGGGTTCCCTAGGATTGGAAGCTTGAACAGGCGTTCCGATGTCTTGAGAACTCTCAGTGGATGGAGTATCATTTTGCTGATCAGGATTCGGAGAAGCAGGAGAGGATTGCTCTTCAGAATCGGGGGAGTTCCCAACAGAGTCGCCAGACAGGTTGAGAGAGAACTCAGGAGTAGATGAGGGGAAGGATTCATCGGGGTCATCATCAGCAGGAGGAGAACTAGAGGGTACCTGTGGCATGTTAGAGAAAGCAGATTCTTTGAATACAACATAAACACTTTCCTCAATCTTTTGTGTACGAAGGTTGTACACTTTGTAAGCCTTGTTGTTGCTGACATAGCCAAGGAATATCCCTTCATCGCTTCTGGGATCAAATTTCCCAATTGGATCTTTGCCATTATTGTGCACAAAGCATTTGCACCCGAAGACCCGAAGATGGGAAATGTTGGGAACTCTGCCTTTTAGGAGCTCATAGGAAGTCTTCTGAGACATAGGGCGAAGCATTGCACGATTCAGAATGTAGCACGCGGTGTTGACTGCCTCTGCCCAAAACCTGTGAGGAAGACCAGCAGATAAGAGCATAGTACGAGACATGTCCTCCAAGGTCCTATTCTTCCTTTCAACAACTCCATTCTGTTGAGGAGTGCGAGGAGCTGAGAAATTATGAGAGATTCCCTTTTTCCTGCAAAAGGTTAGAAACTTGGCATTTTTGAACTCAGTTCTATAATCGGAATGTATGGCACGAAGATTGTGCCTAAGGGAGTTCTCAAGAGTAGGAACAATAGCTGAGAACCTGTCAAATACTTCATCTTTTGATTTTATGAAAATGGTCCAGGTGAAGCGAGAGAAATCATCAACAAGTACAAGAATATACATGTTCCCTCCAAAGCTTTGAGTATGCATGGGACCACATAAATCCATATGAACAAGTTCAAGAGGATGAGAGGAACTGATCTCAGATTTTGACTTAAAGGAACTACGTACATGTTTCCCCCTTACACAGTCTGAGCAAATGTTGTCCTTTTCAATTTGAACAGAGGGAAGTCTTCTCACCAGTTCCTTCTTGTGTAACTTATGAATAAGTTGAAGGCTAGCATGGCCAAGTCTTTGATGCCATATTGTCGTTCTATCAGCTATAGAAGACAAGCAAAGATTTTCCTCAGGAATGAAGCTTGTGTCTACGATATAGGCATTGTTGTAGCGTTTCCCTTTCAATAGAGTTTTGTGTGTCTCTGGATTCAGCACGAAGCATTCTTTGGGAGTGAATAAGACATGGTTTTCCCCTTGATCGCAAAGCTGAGACACACTCATTAGATCAAAACCCAAATTGTCAACAAGATGAACATCACTTACCTGTACTTTGTCAGTTAGGTCCACGCATCCAATGCCACAAATGACTCCTTTTCTCTTGTCACCGAAGGAAATCTTTCCTCCGTTGTATTTCTGAAGTGAGTGCAGTTTCTTTATTGCTTCCAGTCATATGTCATGAAGCTCCACTGTCTATGTACCATTTCTCTTCTTTACTCACTTCAGCCTGCACAATTAAACATCATTTCTTACGAACCCAGGTCGGCTGACCGTTCCCGGGTTTGTTAGGAGGAGAGTTCCTAGGTGGATTAACATGATCAGTTTCCTGAGAAGGAGAATAATAATAATAGTGATCATTCAAGTCAGAAATTTCAGTTCTTTTCCTATTATCTTTCCTCATATAGTTTCTCTTCATAGAGGCCTTTTCCTCGTCCATTTCCTTCTTGTTGCATTCGTCAATGTTATGACCTTGGTTCCCACAGTACCAGCAAACCCGATTGTTGGGAATCCAGAGGTACTTATCCTTTTTTACGAAAGGGAACTGAGTTGGCTTTCTTTCTTTCCCTTAGGTCAACCTTTTTCCTGGGAGTATTTCGCCCAATTATCTTATACATCTCATGTATCTTAGAATCATTTGGAGCGCATGGAAGGTTTTCATTAGATTCATTTTCAAGGACCTTGATTCTTTCTTGCAAGTATTCATTTTTTCAGTTTGAGGTTTGAAGAGCTAAATCAAGTCTTTCATTTCTAGCCTGAAGATCACTAGACACTTTATCAAGGTCACTATGAGCATGACAAGGGGGGTCAGATGAATCATTTGGAAGATAACCTATTCCAGTCCTAGGTCTCACAAAAACAGTTTGAGTAACAGTCTTTTCATGAATGCAATCAGAGAGAGAGTCAAGTTTATCAATGATAGACATCAGCAATTCATGGTCAGGAGAGGAACTAGCAAGGGAACTGTTATCAAGATTCAGTTTATCATGCAAATCACACGTAGGACAAATGACATGCGAGGTGTTACTAGACTTAGAAGCATCCTCAAATTTCTTACACCAAACAACATTCTCATCAGTTAAGCAAGAGATTTCTTCTTCATTTTCAGTTATCTTTTCTTGCAGAGAGTTGTTTTAATCGCTAAGTTTGATAATCAGTTTAATCAAGTGCTTTTTATCATACTTAGAGAGAGTTTCAGTGAGTTCAGCAGACGATACCTCAGGTTTAGTAGGGTCTGAGTCAGCACTTGAGTCTGTATTTGCCATGAGACAGACGTCAAGGGAACTGGTATCAAGTTCCCTTGAAGATGACGTTTCAGCAATCAGACACTGTCCAGCGGATAAGTCGTCTGGTTCCCCTTCAGATTCTTCATCATTGTCACCCCATGTGGATGTAGCAACCAACGCCTTTTTCTGTTGTGGTTCTGCATCCTCCTTCTTGTTTGGGCAATTTTTAGCAAGATGCCCAACCTGGTTGCATTGGTAGCATTTGAATTCCTTGTGTTCCCTCTTGAAGTCTTTCCTCGGGAACTTGCCTTTCTGAAAGTTCCTTACAGTGCGAGTCAGAAGAGAAGTGATCTCATCATCATTTTCTTCATCAGAGTTTTCATTAGTCTTCAGCCTTTCCATAACTTTGGTCAGCATCAGGGCAATGCTCTGATCAGTTTTCACTTGCTCAGTTCCCTTAGCCTTGTCTTCTTGTCGCTGGAGTTGACCAATGAGTTCATGAACAGGGAGAACTCTGATGGAAGGAGTTTGTAGCATAATGCTCTGTGTCATTTCGAACTTGGAGTTGAGTCCATTGATAATCACCATGGATTTGGACCACTCTTCAGGTTCTACACCACAAGCTGTGAGTTTATTGCATAGGATTTTAAAACGAGAGTGATAAGATGAGACATTTTCAGTTTCAAGCATTTTGAATCTGTGGTATTCTCCTTGTAGATCAAATTTCCTGCTATTCTGAAGGTCTTCACTTCCCAGGTTGAATTCCCTCAGAGCTTTCAACATCTCCTTAGCATTGTTGATGCCAATGACTTTGTCTTGATCAGTTTTTGTCAATGCATTCAGGATGTATTGACAAGCCTTGGCATTCTTTTCTTGTTGATTGAAGTGCTCTTGAGTCCATTCAGAGATAGGTAGAAGCTTGGTGGGATCCTTTGAATCAGTTGGCTTAGGATAGTTCTCATTCTCCAAGACATACCAGCATTGCATATCGTTGGTTTGCATGAAGCCAATAAGTTGTTGCGTCCACCAGTTGATTTGTCCATTCTTAAGGATGTAAGGCTTGTTGATGGAGACACCGAGTTCAGGTTCGTTGTTGCGAGACATCTTGACAACCTGCTTAGTAAACACACAATCTAGAGCGCTAGCTCTGATACCAATTGTAGGATCTGTGCGTTAGTTTCAAGGGAACTGAGACACAGATGTGTTCAGTTCCTATGGGCAGCGGAATAACTAGTAAACAAGTTATCAAGAACAATTACTTAAGGTGGAAACCTTTGATAACAAACTAGTTATCTATGATAAAAACCACCCCTCTTTCGAGGATTTCAAATAGTCTACTTGTATATTAATATGCGATTATAACTTCCGAACTATCTCGTTTCAGTCTAACTCACTAAGACTAAACCTAGTTCCCTAGAAATCACAGATTAACACACAATAGACTTACTTCGACACTATCAACTCGAACACTTCTTCTTTCTGTTTCTTCTTTCTGATGCACTCTAAAGCTCGTGAAAATGCATAACTTTAACCTACTAACAACGTCATGTATTTATACAATATGTTTGTCAAGGAAAGATCTCAGAGGAGATATTCTTTGAACAAGCATATTCCATAAATTCATGATTCGGTATTTCATCTCTTACCAAAGATAAGATAAGAAATATTTCCTTAACCGAATTACAATATACACAATCATATAAAGATAATCTATGTATATCTTTGACGCCTAAGGTCTTCTGCTGGGCGCGTTAAATCCGGAAACAAATCTTCACAAAGATTATATAGATAACGTTGGTAGTTACACAGATGCGGTTCTCATCCAGTTCCCTTGATCTTGATCTTAGCTCACTTTGGACTTGGTTCCCTTATCTTTTCAGCTGTAGATTAAACACTAGAATAGCCAGTTAAGTTCAAGTGTTTGTCATCGTCAAAACAAGAGAAACAGAGGAAGGGAACTCCATGGGAACCGACGTTCCAAAGAGTTCTATTCCAACAGTATGGATCTGATTTATTTGCTACATAAGGTATCATTCACTAGATATCGGTACCTTATGTTCCTCAACAAAATGACAGAATTGAAAGAAAACACAGATATCTCATTGAGACTGCAAGAGCTCTTCGCCTACAGGTTGCTTTACCAATAAGATTATGGGATGATTGTGTCCTGGCTTCTACTTACATCATTAACCTAATACCTTCAGTTGTGTTGAAATGGGAGACCCTATATGCCAGATTACATGGTCATAATCCAGATTATCCTCAATTGCGTGTGCTTTGTTGTTAGTGTTTTGCTTTAACTAGAGGTGTTGCTAGAGACAAGTTTGCATCCAAAGCTAGGAAATGTGTATTCTTTGGCTACTCTAATGGTGAAAAGCTTATAAGCTTTTGGATTGGGAGACTAGACAAATTTGTTAACAGAGATGTGCTCTTTCAAGAAGAGATCATTCCTTTTAATTCTCACCCTAAACTCCATTATTCCTTCTCCTCTTTCCTCTTTACCCCTAGTCAATCCTATGCATTATCCCGATTTTCTTCCTACCCTTCTATCATTTCCACTCATCCTTTATCTAATACTATATTATATTCTCATTCCCCAACAAACACACCTACGAATCCTATAATACATACTCATGATCATTCTATTTCCGATGTTATCCCTTCCCAAACTGAACTCTCGTCTTCACCTAATCCTCATTTCCTAGACATATCCCTTCATAGAAGGTCCTCAAGACCTATTACCTTTCCTACTCACCTACATGACTTCATATGTCCCATTCTACCTCATACAACTACTTCTTCCTCTAGCTCCTATCAATCTGCAACATTCATGGCAGCTCACATCCATGATTCCAGCTACTACCACCCAGATTATGTGGCTTCTTTAGCTCATGTCCTAGACTTCCAAGAACCTACAACTTATAAAGAAGCTTCACAAGATCCCCATTAGATTGAAGCTATGGAAAAGGAGCTCAATGCTCTTGGCATTAACCATACCTGGACCCTTACTGAGTTACTTCATGTTCATTAAGCCATAGGTTGTAAATGGGTATTTAAGGTCAAGTTCAAAGATGGATGGGAGTGCTGAAAGATATAAAGCAAGCTAGACTCATTGCAATGGGTACAATTAAATCAAAGAAAAAGACTACAAGCATGACTTTTGTCTAGTTGCAAAGTTCACCATTGTGAGACTTATATTGGCCATTGCAGCTATGATATTTTGGCCACTACACCAACTGGACATCAATAATGTCTTCCTTCATGGCTTTATTGATAAAGAAGTTTATATGCAAATCCCTAAAGGCTACGACAAAAGATTACCTTTCTCAAGTTTGTAAATTATCTCGATCATTATATGGTATCCTGACAGTGGAACATTGATCTCAATAAGTTTCTATCTCAACTTAGTTTTGCTTAGTCCAAGTATATTCACTCCGTGTTCATATGGGATTCTCCACAATGTTTTATCATTATAGTGGTTTATGTTCATGATCTCTTGATTACTGATGCCAATGACAAATTGATTTCATTTGTCAAAGCTCAACTACATAAGGCCTTCATTATCAAAGACTTGGGATTAGTTCGTTACTTCCTTGGCTTGGAAGTTTATAGAACTCTTTGTGGCATTCTCCTTGACCAAAGAAAATATGTCAATGACTTTGTTACTTATACCAACCTTCTGAAGTGTAATCCACATATTTTCATCTTCCTCGTGGCCTTAATCTCTCCATTGATCAATGTGACATTCTACCGAGCCTGACACCTATAGAAAACTTATTGATCATCTTCTCTACCTCAATATGTCTAGGCTTGGTCTCTCTTATGTGGTACAACATCTAAGTCAGTTTATGAGCTAGCCATGTGATCCTCACCTCAAAGAAGCTTTACATGTTGTTTGCTATCTCAGAGGGACCATGGACTTGGGATTGTATTTTCCCAATGATAACTTTCATTAACTTCTTTATGTGATGCAGATTGGGAAAATTGCATGTACGGTGATCGTTCCTTGAGAGGTTTTGCACTTGTTGGGTCATTCCTTAATTTCTTAAAAGGATAAGAAACAAACAATGTCCAAATCTTCATCAGAAGATGAATACCACAATAGGTCAAAAGCTATATATATATATGGGAACATGTGTGGCTAGACAATCTCATTTCTGACTTCAAGCTCTCTGTTCGATGGTCGATCCCTTTACATTATGACAACAAGGTCGCTCTTCACATTGCATAAATTCTTATATTTCACGAGCATACCAAACATTTGAAGCTTGACTGTCATTATGTTCGTGACAAACTTCAATTATTTTTTTGTCCAGTCCTTCCATGTCAAGTATTCTCTTCAAGTGGCTGATCTTTTCACTAAACACTTAGGAAAAGTACAACATAAATTCCTTGTCTCCAAGTTAGGTCTTTTGTCTTTGTCACCAGTCCTAGTGGGGGCTATGGAAAATGTTGCTATTACATACATTTTGTGTTTCGATCATTTTGTAATTAGTCATTAATTGAGTTATTGGTATAAATATCTACGTATGCATATTTGGAGAAGTAGTTGGTATAACATAAATCTGTTTTGGTTCATGGATGAGATTTCCTCTCGATCACATGATCTCTCTTGATTCAATCGCTACACTTCTCAACCACCAATGAATGAGCGCACATCTGCGAACGATCAACAAGGGCAAATACAAGACTCGAATAATCGAATTGAAGTGGGCAAGAATATACTTTCTAAAAACCTTTTTACTCTACTAACTGTCCCCAATAGTTTTTTAAAATTGTTATCTTAGAATATGATGATTGAGTCACATATGTTTTCAAGCTCGAGCAGTTATACAATCTTAATTTGTTAAGAGGTTGGGCTTTGTCCCACATCTACCATAAGGAAGAAAAAATATTACTATAAATGATACCCTACACATTAATTTAAACTTGTATGTTAAAAGGCGAATTTTATTCTTATATTAAAAAATAATAATAAAATGTTAATTAATCTTACCACTCCCCGAGCATGTATGTTCAATTTCTCTACCTAGAGTAAATCTATCTAAATTGAAGGTCTCATAACATATAGATTATGAAAAAGGCGATTTGAAATTGGTCAATCTTTAAACATCTAAAAACCAAAGAGTATGTACCTGGGTTGTTTGTTCTTGATACATCAATGAAATTGGAAAGGAGTTGTTACATCATATTGACATCAATATTAAGGAATAAAAATAAAGAATGGTTTATGTATATTATAATTAAATTGTTATCCCCCAAGGCACATATATCAATTTTGCAGTGTTTATAAAGTTAATGTTATACGTAGATGAGAAGTAATGAATATATATATATATATATGAAGCAGAAAATAGAGGCAAGAACAAAGTCAAAGCCCGTGTAATCTGCATTCTCAGATACCTTAGCACTTTATATGTGTGAATGATACGTAGCCTGCTTGATCACTATAATTTACTGAATAAAATAGCCATATTATATATAACGTGTTAATTAATCAAATTAGTTGTATAATGCTCCATATGTATAATAATTTTCTACTTAGTATTTGTACGTTTGATTGATAATTAATCAAACGGAATTCTAAGAAACTATAAAAGCACAACATGGAAGGGCTCAATTTAATGATTTGTTTGGTCTTTTATTCATGATCCATTTGTTTATTTTAAATTTTTTTTGTCAATTGTTCTAAAAAAAATTCACCTTCACCTTTGCTTCACTTGACGGATTGACCGAAAATGTGTATCCAAAACTTAATTGATTTTCTTGTTTGGATTTTTTTTATTAATAACCATTGGCGCTAGATGGGACACTTGGCACCTGCATGGTTATTGAGTAGATTCTAAAACGGCGTAAAACCGCGCAGTCGCTTTTTTTTAGCCGCGCATTTTTCCATGGACGACTCGACATGCCGCCGAGAAAACCCGAGTTCCATGGGCGGCTCTACGAGCCGTCCATGATGGGTTCAGTTTAGGGATTTTTTTTTGAAATAAATAAAAATGTGTTTTTAAAAACCGGTTCATTGAAACCGGGGTTGTCGGCGACACAAAATGCCGTCCAAGAAACTGGGTCAGTGAACCGGGTTTTTTGGGGGGACAGGGTTCATAGGCGGCACTTCCTGCCGTCCAGGGTTCATGGACGGCACGTGGTGCCGCCCAGTGAGTATACGTTTCACTCCCAACGGTCGATGTGGGCTGCACGTAGGGCCGCCCAATACAGGTGTAGCCGGCTATATAAATTAGGGATGGTGGTATTGTATTGTATCCAAATCTAGAAACTCATTTTCATAATAAATGTCGTCGTCAAGCGGTTCTGGTTGGAGGGGATTGTCGGAGTCCTCTTCGAGCGCTAACACATCTGTAGATGATGAGAGTGATTTGCAGGCGCCAATTTCTCCCGAGTACTTCAAGGTATGTAATATTGTAATTTTTACTGTATAAAATAATTAGATCTTAAATGTACTTAGTCTTTGAAATGTTAAACTGTTTTGAAATAATATTTAATTTGTTGATATTAGTTTTTAGAAATTTAATTATTAATTAGTCTCTAATGTGGTAATTTTTGTATATAAATAGGGTGATTCTAGTGATGATGGATTTATAGCTATCGACTTCTCATCCCATTTTACTACTACTGAGATATTTCCTAGTAAGGAAGGATTGAGAGATTGGGTGCAAAGGATAGGTTTTAGTCTTTTTATGGTGATCACTACTAAATCATCAAATCCTAAAAAGATTATACTTCACTGTGAGAGATCCGGGTTACCTAGGTCCGGCAAGAAGAAGGTGTTAGTCGATGGTATAAAGGTCAGCCCGATACGAGTGAATAAAACTAGGTCAAAAAAGAAGGGTTGTCCCTTTTTGCTGCATGGTACTTTTAGGGAAGAAAATGTTATTAGAGATCCTGGGTGGACCTTATCGGTTGTTAGTGGATCCCATAACCATATGCTTTCTACCACCTTGACCGGCCATGCATTTGCTACCCGACTTACGAAGGAGCAGCGTAGGAAAGTGATGATTGATACTGCGGCGGGTGCAAGACCCAAGGTTATTTCTACACAGGTTAGGAATGAATATTCGAGTGCAACGAGTTCGAGGAATCAGGTGTACACTGTTAGGGCTAAGGAGAGGTTGAAATCCCTGGGCAATCTGAATGTGACACAATGGTCATTGAGATTTTTGAATGAGAAAGGCTATTTGTTGGACACTGCTACTAAGACGAGGGAAGATGGGAAGGAGGTTTTGGCGTGCTTGTTTATTTCTCATCCAGACGCTCGACATTTGTTGTGCATGTTTCCTAATGTCGTCATTATGGATTCGACCTACAAAACCAACAGGTAAACCTTAGTCTTTTTTGTATTATGTGTAGATAATGGTATTTTCTGCGGGTTTTAAATTTTTTTGTTGTTGCATTTATAGGTACAGTATGCCTATGTTCCAGATTGTTGGGTTTACTTGCACCAACTACACATATTGCATTGCTCTTGTGTTCATGGAAAGGGAGACGACAAACCACTATGCATGGGCGCTGAGACGATTGAAGTGGTTGTACGGGGAGAAAAATCCCGTATGCATCATGTCTGATCGAGAGCTAGGACTGATCAAGACTGCCAAACTGGTGTTTCCGAAGGTTCGTCATCACTTGTGTCAGGTCCATGTAGACCGTAATGTGAAGGCATATGCTAAGACGATGAAGATTGACGAGAAGAAATTCTCGGGAAGTGTTCGCCGGGTGATGAGGTCTCACACAAAGGAGGAGTACAGAGAGCGGCTTGCTCACTTTAAGGGGATATGGAGTGAAGGCTTGGTGCGATATGTGGAGCAAACTTGGTTTAATGAGCATAAGAAGAAGCTGGTTGCGGCATGGTGTGATGATGTTCTCCATTTTGCCACAAGAACATCAAACAGGTAACTTTCATACAAACATTTGCAATCAAATTGGGTTATAAAATTTATTTAGTTAATTGTATACGAATATATTATTTTCAGGGTTGAGGGTCAGCACTCTATGCTTAAGGACATGATTGAGACATCCGTCGGAGGGTTCGACACACTTGTGCAGCACATCGACAACATGTTTGTTGATCAGCATCGGAAGATCCGATATGAGATGACCAAGAACTGCACTGCCTTTCCCATGGAGATAGTGAAAGGCCCTGAGTGGGTTAAGGTATTCTTCAAGCGCATCCTTGAAAAGTGCTCTGAAAAATGCATGAGGATGTTGTATGCCCAAGCTGTGTTAGCAAAGGAGGGGAAAATTGGGAACAAATGTGCTGATTTTTGGTGGAGGTCCACACTGGGGCTGCCTTGCCCACACACAATTAAGGTCTACGTGGAGACGGGTTATCCGTTAGTGCCTGAAGAGGTTGATATTTTCTGGAAGCAGATCCGATGGGAAGGGGTGGATGCTAAGGATCTTGATGTCGATGATGGTGTTTCACTGACAGCGGACAATGTCACAGTGGATGACTTCGTTGAAGAGTACTTATGTGGGACAGTTGAGGGATTTGATTTGAAGAAGATGGCGGAAAAGTGACGTGAGTCAAAGGACCCTACATCGTGCGATATTCAAGACCCTCCACGTGGTGAGACCAAGAAGGGGAGGCCTAGGATGAATGCGAGAAAGACCGGTACGAAGAGGAAAATGTGTTGGGACGAGCATGTGGATGCAAACATGAAGAAGGAGAAGCAAAAGATGAAGATGGAGGATGAGGAGCTGGGAGTGGATGAGGAGGATGAGCCTGCAGAGAAAGAGACGACCAATGTGAAATCGTCAGTTGGATCCCCGGGATCGAAAGGATGCCCTTCTAGCGGACGACCTCACAATGGAGTTTCAACAGCAAAGGGGAGTGCCACTAAACCTGCAAAGCCGAAATCTGCTTCAACCAAGTCCAAGTCGGGTTCAAACAAGCCGGTCAAGTATCTCGGCTTCAACTGGGGGCACGAGAATATTGATCATTTCATGCTCGCCTACATTTCTGGAGTTCAAAATGTCAAAGGTGATGGTCATTGTGGGTTCCGTTCTCTTGCTGTTTTGCTATGTCGCCAAGAAGACGAGTACATTGATGTCCGGTTAGGGCTTTCGAAGCACGTCCAGGCACATGGAGCAAACTACGTAGCGATGCTTGCGGAGGAAGCATTGACGTTGGAAGAATTTGTTAGGAAATTGAATTATATTCCTTCACCGTGCACGGCAAACTTCTGGTGTATAATGCCTATTACTGGGTTGGCGTTTGCAACGGAACACCAAGTGGCTGTTGTTGTCTTATCATGGTTCGGACCGCACACATGTCTTCCATTGTGGGCCCCCCCGGGTGCCGAGCCTCCGACAAAGGTTTATGCGATAGCACATGTAGGCAGGAGAGACCATTACGTACCGGTACGTGGAGTCCTACTCTCTCGTATTTACTTATTCTTTCATAATTTTTTTAGTAACTGTATTATTTACGTGTACAGATTTGGCTTGTTAATGACCATTGTCCCATTCCACCGCCTCCAAGACAGTGGCGCATTTACAAGGATCCAAGTGTTGATGGATGGGATAGTCATGAGCGCTTCAAGGATAGGTTCAAGAATTATGTAGAGGAGCGAGCATATCATGGGCGACCTGACATACTTACCTAGGTTTTTTGGATTGTAATCGACTTTATATATGATATTGTATTTTCTTTTGTGTGAAAGTTTGATTGAGATTGATCGTATATTGTGTTTTTAATCATTTGTTTTTGAGAATTGAAAAAAATCGGGAAAATGCTATACGAGACAACAATATTACTAATCATTAACAAAAACACGTTCATGAAAACATTAAAGCGTACACTAGTTTAACATGAAACATAAAAAAGCTATCTAATCCTCGTCCGAATCGGCCTCCCCGCCATCATCATAGTTGCCGTTGTCCACCACAGATTCCGGATCTTCTAAAAGACCGGGGATATGGCGTCTCGGGTGTGCAGACTCTGTGTAAATGGGAACTGGAACACCAGGTCTGTAAAGAGCCATAATTTTAGCTATATGATCCTCGTGTACCACCTCATAGAGTCGTGGAGGATCCACGCCTGCTGGAAAGTAAAAAATCCGACCAGGGGGAACCCCATCTCCAGGCTCGAGATGGTAAAATAACGCCAAGTACAAGAAACCTAATGACAACCCCCCCTCTCCAGGCTCGAGATCCCCCATCCGCAACGTGCGGACCTCGCCACCTTCGTAGCCATGGAAAAACATGTCCATCCCACTTCGTTGGCGTATCATTCGATTGTAGGTGATTCACCCATTTTCGCAAACTTCGAGAACCAAAGGCGCCATTACCTTAAATAGAACCGAAGAAAAGTTTGTGAGGAGTGGAAATTGTGTGTATTTCGAGGGGTTTTGGGGCTGTATTTATAGGCTAAAATAGGACCGTTGTGGGCGGCCCACAGAGCAGCCCATGAGGGTTCATTGGGCGGCACACAGAGCAGCCCATGAGGGTACTGGGCGGCACTGTGTGCCGCCCAGTAGGGTACTTGTGAAATTCTGGACCCTTTGGGCGGTACTATGAGCCGCTTAGACAGCTTTTTTACTATATAAGGAGAACTTTTGTTGATAGATTCATTACATTCGTAGGAAACCAAACACTACAACAAATAATGGCATCTTCTTCTGAATCATCAACAAACCCCCCACATCAACTATGCGAGTGTAATTTGAAACCCGTTGTCTGTACTTGGGATTTGCAGTGGAACTACGGAAGGAGGTATTGGGGATGCCCGAGGAAGCAGTGTTTATACAGGAAGTATATTGATCCTATGTACGAGGATAGGGCACACGCGGTTATTCGACAACAGTGACGGAAAAAACAAGATCTTGTTAAGGAGAAACAAGATCTTGTTAAGCAAAATCAAAAACTTTTACAAGATCTGGATAAGATGCGTAGGTATAACCGCAAACTATATAATGATGTACATCGTATACTGCCTTGATGTCGTATCTTTTGTATAATGTTCTTTACGTACTATCAAACTTTGTAGGGAGCAAGCCATTTTATCAAAGCAGAGATACGATATGCCGCAAACTTTTACCGGAGACTATCCTAATTTCTTCAAACGCAACTAGCCGATAAAATGGCTAGTTGCGAAAGCAAGAACTCTGATGGTATTCATCCAGCGAAGAATATGAATGTACGGTTATATAACGTTCTGTATTGTTTTGGGTCATTAATTAATACTAAAAACAACCATTGTTTTTGCTATTTTGACCGGTCTATTTTCACATCAATCAAATTTGTTTGACCGGTCTATTTCACATCAATCAAATTTGTTTGACAGGTCTACTTTAATTAATCTACATAGTATATGCATGCATTACACCTGACACTACGTACTGCACAAGGAAAAAGCATTGTTTTTGCTATTTTGCACGTCTTTAGTTTTATTTGGTGTTTGAATTGAATGATATTATTTTATTATTTCAATTTTATTGTTCACCTAAAAAAGAATGAAATTAACAAATTTAAGGATAAATGTGGTAAAATTTGTTCAAATTATTTATTGAATAAAATTTTAGTGTAAAAAGGACAAGTAAAATCAAATGAAATGGCAGTCTTAACCCACCTAGTTGTCAATAAGTTATAATTCTTGTTTAAGTTTTGCATTTGTCCTTAACATTGTTTTTGGGTCAATACTTTGACAAGTTTTGCTCATCCATCTTATTTCAACATCAATTTTTCTACTAGAGTAGTCTGTCTGCGCATGCATGCCTCACTATAGGGAGTACTCTACTCTAGTAGAGTAGTCTGCATGCCTCATAAAGAAGGCCCGCCCAACCACAACAGTACTCTCTCAACCAACAACTCACAGCTGCCTCTCTATATAACTTGATGATAACCCATCCCACCTTTTATCAAACTCAGTACATATTGTTTTTGTTATTTTATCTCGGTAAGGTAATAATTTTTAACTAATTACATTCTTTGCTTAATTTATTTATAATATTAAAACATATTTATTATGTAGTCCTTTCTCTATTAAAACATTGATCATCATAATATATGCTATTAATTGTATGATTTTTTCATGTTTACGTATATGAAATAACTCTGTTGATACTAATTAATGATATGACTCCCGGTCGGTCCTCTTTTGTATTTGCAGACATCTTGATTGATTGTAATGGAGTTGAGCTCGGTGGGCTATGGTGCCGAGTATTAGAGCTAAAGGATTGTTCAAAATTTAAAGTCAAGGTATTTATTATCTCCCTTTAATTAATTAATCTTCTTTATTCACGTTTTTTTTTTTGAGTTATGATACATAGATAGATAATTAAAATATAAATATTTTAAAAAAGTCACAAAAAATTGGGTGCAATATTAACATACGGCCATACACATGCATTGTATTTGAGCTATTTTAAAATTTATTACTTGTATTTTTTTCCATGTCGATCTGGAAGCAAGTTTGATAGTTAGATCTAAGCAATTTGAAATTTGTGTTTTTCTACTTACATTCTCAAATTTATACTCTTATAAAAGTTGACATATTGTCTCAATTAATGTCCCCATTTAAAGAATAACAAGTGATTATAAATATCATATTTACTCAAATTAATTTTGTTAAAAAAGAAATCTATACTAATATATAATTTGATATTTGCCTCAATTACTGTCCACATTTAAAAGAATAACAAGTTAATATAAATGTCATATTTACTCATTAGTTTTGTCCCCAGAATCGTCGCTGCTTCCCCCCGTCACACAGAGATTGGCCGACGCCGCCGCCAACGTCGAATCGGCCGTCGAATCGCCGCCGTCTCCGCCTAGCACTCCCGCCGCCGCCCCCAACGCCTCTTGCTCGTCCAATATCGCAAATAGGTCGTCCACTGAATATTGGCCCGGCTCCATTTTTGTGTATTTCGAACGCTGGAAATCGCATCCGGAGAAGACGACCCTGGGTGGCCTTCTATAACGGCGACGTTTCGAATTTTTTGGCGGTTTAGGGTCTGGGCGGCCTACTAAGCCGCCCACATTTTAATTTCAAATTCCACTTTCGGCGGCCTGTTGAGCCGCCCACAATTTAGGGTTTACACTCGGCGGCTTACAGTCCCGCCGATGTTTAACCCGGTTTCCAGAAAACCATATTTTTTTTTAATAAATAAATTAATTAAATTATAAAACCGGGTTCTACAAAAACCAATAAAACTGGGCGGCCCATAATGCCGCCCAGGTCCAAATCGGGTTCATAAAAAACCGGTTTGCATGGGCGGCATTAGGTGCCGCCCATGTGCAAACCGGGTTTTGGGAAAGGTATTCTGGGCGGCATGTAGAGCCGCCCAGGAGGAAGTGCACAGCTAAAAAAAATCGACTGCGCGGTTTATCGGCCTTCTAAAATCATCAAGCCTAAATAATTAACACGTCTAAATGGTTAAATATAATCATTATGTTCAATGGACGTAATGATATGCAACATATATTATTTATGAAAGTTTATAAATACATAAGTTCAAATTCAATCAAAATGTCTTTTTTAAATGGATGGGTTAATGAATGATATATATCTTATATATCGTTTAACACAAATTAGACGACTTTAACTTTAATTGCATAGATGATATACTAATACAATATACTATTTCCGTCTAATAATACAATTTTTAAATTTTTCACGCTTTCTAAAATGTTAATTAAAAATACTATTATACCCTTATTTATTAGTTTACTTAAAATAAATGTTAAAATAACTAAAAAAACAAATATTAATGAATAAAAAATAAAAGCTAGAAAAATAACTATTATTAAACGAATGGAGTATATACTGTGTTGATCAAATTAGACTAACACGGGACATTAATTATGGCTTCATGCTTAACATACATGTAACTTTGAACACCCCAAATGGAATATATACTGTGTTGATCAAAATAGACTAAATAAATCACAAATTATAAATTGCACCACACTCCATGCAGCTTGCAAGATTCACACAACTCCCTCCTTTTTACCATCATTTTCGCGTCAAACCCACCTTATAATCCCTCCTCCTCCCCCTATAAACCCTACTACATATTCCCCTACATTTCTTCTATAGGTTTCCCCTAAACAAGAACAACAACAACTAATCTTATTAACCAAATTAATTCTTTCCTCATCCACAACTCTCTCCTCTCTCTAACCAGCAATCTTGGATCCGAAACCATGACGACGATGAAGGCGATCCTCACGATCGCCCTCACCCTAGCCATCACCATCGCCCTCACCACCCACATTAACACCAAACCCGTACAGATCCAGGAATCCAAACAGACCCACCACGAGGAAGCCCACAAGCCGTTGGCGGGCCCCACCACCACCACCACCCCGAAAAAGAGAGTGAGCCGGTTTTTGGCCGAGGACAAGGAGAGGAACCCTAGAGCCGCCGACCACTGCCACAAGGACGGAGAAGTGTGCGCCGCCACCAACACCACGTGTTGCAACAACAAGTGTTTCGACCTCCACTTTAACAGCCACAACTGCGGCGCGTGCGAGCACCAGTGCGAGTACACCGAGGTTTGTTGTCGTGGAAAGTGCGTCAATCTCTCGTACGATAAGAGGTTTTGTGGGTCCTGCCACAACAAGTGTTTGGAAGGCAAATTCTGCATTTATGGGATTTGCGATTACGCTTGAAGAGATCCCTATCGATTTGAGTTTGTTGTTGGGTATACACATACATAAGAGGTTTGTGGATTTATATATGTTTGATTAGTATACAAACGTTTTTATGCTTATTGTTTCATGAATAAAAATTGACGATACTTTCTTGGGCTAGATATCTAGCTTTGGAAGTTAGTAATGATCTAAGTTTTTAATTTAAGAATATTTTGTTTCTGCAAGAAGTTGTAATTCCACGGAATAAAGGTGAAGATTTTTAAAAAATTTAAAAAGTCAAACAGAAAATTAAGATGTATGTACGTTAATTATTGTCTCTGTATAACTATATATGTATCTTTGTGTTACTATAAGAAGTTTTATGTGTATAGGACTTGTAGAGAGAGAATATTTGATTGTTCAATTGCTTTGGTGCGTTGCTATCGATGTAAATTAATTTTGGTCTTTGATTTGAATTGCACACAAGTATACATGTGCAATTCAATGACAATAAGTTGCATTTATAAAGTTGAATTAACTTTCTTGTGATATAAGTATATCATTTAATATTTATAAATTAGCTAGATTTCTCTTGGTGAAGTAATCTTCGATTAGAAGTGATTTTTTTATTATATACTAGATGGATGATCCCGTGCTTCGCACGAGGCAAAATATATTATTATGTTGTAATTTGTAATATATAAATGATGAAATTGCATTAGTGTTTTTCTTTATTTCATAACAGGGCATGTTTTTACTACTTTTAAGATTTGGGATCCATTCTATTAATGATTTGTTATAATTGCAAGCTTGTTTATTTTTTATAAATATTTATAAGTAAGTAGTTTAGTTTGTAATTATGACTAATATTGAATAGAGTATTTTTTGTCAATGATGATGTTGTGTTCTTCCAATTGTAGAAACAATATGCTTGATTTGATGTACCTAAACATATATCTTATTTGTAACTCTATCCAAAAATTATTACCTATATGTTACATTAATACTCAATTTTTATACAAAACTCAATTATATTAATATAAAGAGTACAAAACTTAATTAAAAATTACAAATATACACACGAAATCTATGTATTTTTAGGGTAGTTGTAAAACTATACTTTCAAGTCAACTATTGATAATTCGGAACTTGTTCAAAAGTTTGAATAACTTAGTTAACAATAAAAAACGAATCAAATTGGCAAAGAACCATTATGTCTAATTGATCTAGATTAAGGAAAAAATATTAATCCATATATATCTGTTCTTTCTAACCTTGTTTTCGATCTAGGTCTTGTCTTCTTTGTAGTTTGTATTCTTGAACTTCAATAACTTAAAAATCATAAGTATTGATCCCCATCCCCTATTTGATATTTAAAAGAAAATGAGGAGAGTTGAGAATATGAAAAGATGCAAGTAAACATGACAATTGCTAAAGCCCTTAACGGCCCGTGACAGCTAAATCAATGATAATATTCAACTACATTTAAAAGACTCATTAAATATTTGATAATCATCACCTAATTAATATATGTAGGAGTTACATGAGTTTGTGAGTATGAGAACATAAAAGAAAACTGAAACAATAACTAATATGTGTTTGAGTTTATATTTTTGTTTTGATTATTTTATTAAATATGATTGTTTATAAAGTTAAATTTAAATCAATGTTGGCTTGCTATGCCATTTAAATAGTTTAAGAAGGATTGCGTCAAAAATAAATAAATAATATGTTAGAAAAAATTAAAAAAAATATTTGAAAAAAAATTAAGCTTACAATATGTAAATATTGATTGATGTAACTATTCAAAATTCAAAAAGGGGATATTAATTACCAATTATTAGATAGGAAATGCTTTTGTTTTTCATTTTTTTCATAGAGTGTAAGTGGTAAGTAAAAGAAGGTTAATAAAATTAAAGACATAAAGAGAAATATGTGGATGAGAGGTAAAAAGCCATTTGGCTCTTATTTATGTAAAAATGGTTATTTATTCAAATTTAGAAATTTAAAAATTGGTTTATTAAAATTTAAAACTAAACGCATTTATTGTGGCAATATGTCACCTTTTTTATGTTAGAATAGATTATTCAAATTTAGAAATTAATAGATTGGTTTATTAAATTAAAAACTAAAGGTATTTATTGCGACAATATGTCAACTTTTTATGTTGATATAGATCGGTCAAAATAGCCCGAACAATTTAAGCCAATTAACTCTACCTTTTTTCGGATTGAATGAATATTAATAAATATAAATTTGATTTCAATTGAGTTTACTCTGGTTATCGATCTTCAAGTTAAAACTGATTATTTCAACGTGTCCGGTCCTGTTTTGATTTCTTCATAGTTGGCTTTAAAAAAATGATTGGAATATTGCAATGTTTTTTTTTTTTATCGAAATGGGATATTGTAATGTACGAGTCAAATATATGGCATTGCTTTAAAATGAAAAACCTTCAAAATAATGCAATCCTGCTCTTTTCCTTTCAGTATGCTAAAAGAAATGAAGTTGTCAATTAAGAATGCTGTATAGCTCTATTTAATTGGTATTATGTATTTGTTTCTCGTACTTCAGAAAATCCGAAACTATCATATTAAGATCCGTAGGATCGTACGTGTTAGAAATCAAAGAAAACTGAGAGTTCAGTTCCTTAGCAGCGGAATAAGTAACAAAACAGATTCAAGACCAGTTCCTTAGAATGGGGGACCTTTGATAACCAACTAGTTATCCAGGATAAAACGCACTACCTCTCTTTCAAGAGGATTTCAAAGTCTACTTCTTTTATTAATGTTTCGATTACAATCAACTAGAATAGAACACACAGATTAAAGACTTAAGACACATTTAAGACTCTCTACCTAATTCGACCTAATCAAGCACTTAAAAGCAAGAGATTTACACAGTTCTTCTCATAAGAACAAACACGATTTCTCTTCACGATCAACTCTGGATGAATGCGTTAATTTGTAATCAATGAGAGAGTGCGTTTACTTTACTTATACATTTCATCCATGTAGAATAATATCTACAGTTGGTTGATTTGCACAAATAAAATAACCAAAAGAAATCAGAAAATATAATATTTGTTACCAAATAATATCTTTCCCGATTTTATATATTTTTGTTTCCATAAAAGATATTCAAATAATCTCCTAAATATATGAAAACAAGGATATATTTTATCTTATCTCTCTAAGATAAAAGATCTACCCTAACCAGCCGCCGCTCTTGATATCTCTTTCTAGTTAGCGCGACTTCGTTGCTCCGGAGTTCCCATGCCAGTTCCCAAAACTGACTTCTTGGTATCTGTTCTTCTTTTCTCGAACCTGAGTTCCCTGCTCAACTACACATGTGGAACTATTAGTAGCAAAATGTTTGTCATCGTCAAAATTAGGAAAACTGAAGAAGGAAACTTGCAAGGGAAACTAGAGTTTCTGAAAATTCACTTCCTAACAAGATCCTTCTAATCTTTTTTTAATCCATTTTCTAGCTTTCTTTTCCGACTAGCTTGAACAACTGCAATTCTAACATCATTCGAAATGAGAGTCGCACAATCACTTTAGTCAGGAAAATGTCGCCACACACTATAGGCTTATAGTGGCATAAACCTAATAAGTGGGAATTTGAAGGCATTAAATCGACCCACTTTGACCCGATTCAAGAAAATCGATCTGATTGTTTGACTCGAGACCTTACTAGCATTCAAAAAGAATGAGAAAATAATTTCTGAAACTGATCAATCCGAACCAATCTAACATGGGCTCAAACGCAACTCAAATGAAGAACGGTTCAAAATCCGATCATATCTGAATAGACTAGGTCAGTGGCAACCCTAAAATTAAACCTGAGCAACCTGAACCCAATCATACTCGAACCTGATTATACCCGGCACAGAAAACAACCAGAACCCCATTAATCCCATTAACTAAAAATGTTGTGATCAATTTACAGTAACATGTTGTATAGTTCATTATATATTTTAGGGTCAATTACCGGAAACCACCCGTCCAATAGGACACATTGTCTGAAACCACCCGAATAATCACTATTTACCGAAAACCACCCGTTAAACCATGTCTGTTACACTGTTACCATCCAACTCGTCATTCCGTTTAAAATTCCATTAAGTAATTACATATTTAAGCCGAACTTTTTATTTTCATTCAATTTCTCCACAACTTCAAAACTTGGGTAAAAATTGTAATTAAGCTAAAATAATATTACAAAATTAATATTAATTTGGGCAACTTTTGTAATTTTTGCAAAGTAAAAAAGGGCATTTCTGCCACAAGCCCATAACGTTGGGCCATTTTGTAATATTATTTTAGCTTAATTATTTTAGCTTAAATATTATAATTCTTATAAATTATATGAGCTAAAATTGTAATTTATTAATTTTGGGGAGGGCAGATTTGCCACAAATTAGAAACTAGAGGGCCACGCTCGTAATTTCCGAAGAAGTCTTTCTTCTTCCTCCGCGCGGACAAGCAGAAAGCTCCGTTTTTTAGCTTTAATGGCGGATCTGGGCATGGATTCGAGCCCGAAAAATTTCTTTAACCCATGTCCATTTAAGAATAGAAGATTACGCATCTAATGGTGGGATTTGATCGAATTAAAAGACCGGAATATTCTTCAATTTGATCCGTAATCATCCGAACGTCATTTAGGGCTAAATCGGTTTAATTGAAAATTGGAATAGCACACATTGAATTCGGAGGAGATAGTACCGGTATCTTGTCAAGGGAATTGAAGGATTATAAACCCCTATAAACACTCTCTCGAATTCAACCATAATTCATCCAATTTTTCGTTCAAAGATTAGAACCCTAAAACCCCGTACTGAAGTGTTTGAGAGCCAAATTCGAGCTCATCCGAGTTGATTATGAGTCGATAGCGGTGCCATTGGAAGCGTGCACGAGTCCTCTTCAAACGCTGTATCTTTTTGCCACCGGAAGGTTGCCGGAGCCGCCCTGATCCTTCCATTTTCCGGCAAGACTGCTGTTCGAGGTGGTGGTTCTTTTCAAACCCGATTTCAACGTTATGGGCTTGTGGCAGAAATGCCCCTTTTGTAATATTATTTTAGCTTAATTACAATTTTTACCCAAGTTTTGAAGTTGTGGAGAAATTTAATGAAAATAAAAAGTTTGGCTTAAATCTGTAATTACTTAACGGAATTTTAAACGGAATGACGAGTTGGGTGATAACAGTGTAACGGACATGGTTTAACGGATGATTTTCGATAAATAGTGATTATCCGGGTGGTTTCAGGCAATGTGCCCTATTGGACAGGTGGTTTTCGGTAATTCACCCTATATTTTATATTTGATATAAGTTTCAGTAGATGTAACTTATTAGGCGTGTCATAACTTGACATTCTAGTTTTTAAGTAATTAATCTGTAGCTATATTAATTTGAGACCAAAATCGTGGTTATTTTGCAATATATTGGTAGTCTAGTTAATTTTGCATACATACAAAGTCACATAACAAAATAAAGTCATAAATTGCGTCGTCTGAAATCTAGTTCAATCAAAATAAAATTGAACTGAAAATTGATACAACCGACATGCGATTCTATTGAAATTCAATTGGACCAAAACTCAATTGAACCAAAATTCGATTCAGCCAAAATATTCAATCCAAACCCTAATAAACCAAAACTCGGTGTAACTGAAACCCGATTCAACCCAAAGTGGAAAAATCTAAATAAACCGAAAATTAACTCAACCAAAACCTGAAATAATTGGACCAAGTTAGACCCAATAACCCGGCCGTACTCGATTTTCCATCATACACGACATTGACTGAAATCCAAAGGACCCAAAACCCGACTTACCTGCTTGGTTCGGGGTTTATTTCCCAGAAAGTAGATTTAATTCCTGTATTTGATTCATAAAATAAATACATGAATTTACTTCATAGGAATTTACACTCCCTCCAAATTATAGGAATTTTATTTACCTTGATAGAATAGGTAAGATCAATTTTCTGCGTTTTTAAATAAAAAAATTATTAAATCCTTCATTTATACAAAATCACATAATTTTGAATCAAACATGATTCTCTATTTCTCATGAACTTTATCTCATAAAATTAATTCCTAAAAACTATAACTTTCCGAGAATTAAGTTCCACATTAACCAAACGAGGGGTGAGTTTGGCCAATTAATTCTTGATCTCTTTTCTTTTCTTTTCCCTAGCTCTTTGCATCAATAATTATTGACATATTTTCATTTGTTGTACACGTATCCATCACAACATGCTCCTAGATTAATTCACGCAAAATGCTGATCAAGATCGAATACCAATAAATTTTATAGGTGCAAGAAAACGAGATCAATCGGAGCTGAATCCGAATCAATATACGACCACAGAGTGAATTAGAATCCAAAAATTTGTTTTTTGACCGCAGAATCCAGAAATTGAGAATGAAATAGATGACAAAAATTCAAAATCATCACTTAAACTAATCTGTAAACACATTTTCTATCCGAAGGATTGAGATTTGAAAAAAAATTATACACTATTGATTAACCCGCTAATTTTTTCTTGACAGATTTGAACAAATTCTATACACTAATTGCGTTTATTTAATTTTTTGGTCACGTTTATTGATCTCCTATTAATTGCCAAATACCAATAAGCCCACGTAATTAGGGCCGGGTTGGGAGCGGTCAGCCTGTCATGTGTAGCTACACCGTATTATACGATCGATACACAATTTGTTTCATAATTATTTTTTTGGTTCAAGTTAGGTCCTGTTTGGTAACAATATTTATAAAGACTATTATTTAAAAAAATAGTTTTGAAGTTTTGAAACTTGTGTCACTTTAATTTGAAATTAGGGGATGAGAAATTAAAGAATGAAGACATTATAATTAACATTGTCAAACACTATTATCACAAATAAATATGTATAATTGAAAATGTTTTTATAATTAGGTTGTCAAACAAACCCTTAATATACATTATAATTAACATTGTCAAACACTATTATCACAAATAAATATGTATAATTGAAAATGTTTTATAATTAGGTTATCAAACAAACCCTTAATTTGATAAATGATAAATAGTTTACTGTAATTTATAGTGGTTGTTTTTTTATTTATACGAAGCACTAATACTATTAAAACGGGAGTGAAGAAATTCGAACTCGAACGAGATTACGGAATGTCATATTTACGGATTAAACTGAGAAGATTTGACAAATCGTAATAGTTTGTTAATTGCCTATTTTTTACAAATTGAATCACATCACCAAATTAAGTGGTACATAACTTTGTGTTAGGTAAATAATTGAATCGCGTCACGTAAGAACAATCATTCTCGTAAAAATGTGAATAATACACATACAATATAAAATATAAGCATAATTTGGAAAAAAACGTGAATAATACACATACAATATAAAATATAAGCATAATTTGGAAAAAACGCAAGCACAGTTAGAAAAAAAAATTATGCACAACAAGTTAAATAACATATTAAGTCTCAAGGACCTGACATTGATCACTACCTTTGTTAAAGTCCGTGGACCGGTTAGGAGAGAGGCATGTACGTCCGTGTACAAGCCACCATACAAGCCCATGAGGTTCCATCCTAAAATCAATTGGCAATAGGAGGAGTAATCCATGATATTATATAGTGGTCTTGGTTTCTTTATATTTCCGATGTGGGATTATTTCTCCCCATCTTATCTTCCACACGCCCCTCAAGTGGCAACTGGCTTGACCCAATTGGCACTTGACATCATGCCTTAAGGCCGACAAGCCCATTAGTGTCTTAAGGCCGACAAGGCTCAATCATGCATTAATGCCGGCTAGCCCAAATCAACCAGGAGTCCAAACCCAGACCGAACCGCTCTGATACCATGTTAAAGTCTGTGGGCCGATTAAGGGAAAGGCGTGTACGTTCGTGCACAAGCCCACCATACAAGCTCATGGGGTTCCATCCTAAAACCAATTGACAATAGGAAGAGTAATCCATGGTATTATATAGTGGTCTTGGTTTCTTTATATTTCCGATGTGAGATTATTTCTCACTATCTTATCTTCCACACGCCCCATCAAGTGGCAACTGGCTTGGCCCAGTTGGCACTTGACATCATGCCTTAAGGTCGGCAAGCCCATTAGTGTCTTAAGGCCGACAAGGCTCAATCATGCCTTAATGTCGGCTAGCCCAAATCAACCAGGAGTCCAAACCCATACCGAACCGCTCTAATACCATGTTAAAGTCTGTGTGTTGATTAAGGGAGAGGCATGTACGTCCGCGCACAAGCCCACCATACAAGCCCATAGAGTTCCATCCTAAAACTAATTGGCAATAGGAGGAGTAATCCATGGTATTATATAGTGGTCTTGGTTTCTTTATATTTTCGATGTGAGATTGTTTCTCCCCATCTTATCTTCCACAACCTTTAACCTGATAAGTTGGTAACTCACCTATTTATATACTTAGTTGGTTTAGTAGTAAAGTGGTGCTATAAACTCCTTAAGTATTGCATGTTGTTTAAGGGATTCAACTTTAAATACCCTAACGACATGTACGAATAAACTTATATATATTAGGAGGGTCTCCCCCGAAACAGAATGTAAAGTAGTAGAATGTAAAGCGAAACTGGCAGTTCAAGCCGTATGAGCCAAAAGCCAAACCAAAGAAATAAGATGGTAATTCAACTAACCAAACAAATAAGATGGTAATTCACCTATTATGTATATATTGAGGTGTCTTTATCTAGACGCTTTACATATGATTAGACATAAACAAGAAAATAAAAGTGTCATCGTTGATGCATTGTATTGTTTTTTTATAGGAAATAAGAACTATATTATTAATAGAAAACAAAGAACCGATTACACGCCAAGATACTTGGCATTTGAGAGATATGAAAGACTACCATTGCCATAGCAGACAATGAGAGGCTAAACTGAAAAAAAAAAAAAAAAACTTAGAACACAAAAGGTTAGCAAGAGAAGGCCAAATGAAACAACCCTTGAATCTAATAGATCTATGATTGTGCTAGGTTTTAAGGATTTACTCCCTACCACACTCAAAGATCCATTAGACAGAACAAGAGAAGCCAAAACCAGCCTTACAATCTGAGTATCAGCTAGCATCGAAAGGCCAACAACTAACAAAAGGCATAGCAAACAACTATACAAACTCAAAGATGCATTGTATTGTTATGTACCTTGATAGCAACAAATGTAATAATCAATTGAAAAAAAAAATGCTTTTAAGCTTGAATGTGCAATTAGATGCAAATAACCCTAATGTGTGAGTTTTTTCTAAATAAAATTAAACTATTGGGATGTATATGTAATTTGTTACGTGTAATATATATGGATAATAAGTAATAAAAATATCGTTCTGTCTATAAAATATGCCAAATCGTGTTCACATTGAGTCCTGCACATATATCTTTGTGGGTGATTAATGTTTGTTGAGTCTGTGAGGTTAAGGGACGATATATTCTAAGAGAAGTTAATAACAATAGTTGAGTGGAAAATCTTTAAAAAAATGTACCAACACATATGAATGAGTTCCAAGAGTTTAGAAGAGAACTCATAAGATTAGGTTGAAGGAACTTAATTTGTATAAGCTCTTAGCATCTTTATTCTTGTTCCAACTTGTTTGTTAAAGCCCATATCTATTAAATCCGATTATAAAGACTTTGTAAAATGTAATTAAGAGAGACCGGTGGGCCGACTACTGATATAATTAGGTGGCGTAGCCCATGCTTTGCACGGGTTAATGGTAAATTATATTGTAATTTACGTGATATGTAATTCTAAGGTTGTGGATTTTAGGAGAGGTAGAAAATTAAAACTCTTTGACATATAATAAGGTATGATCATAATAATGAAAAATAATAGTCTTAGTTAATTGTTATAGATCTTGAAAATGTAAGGTTAGTTATTGCACCGTTGAGTAAAGTATGTTAAGTTTAAATGTGTTTTTGTTTTAAACATTGTATTTTGTAACCCCTAAAAATTGTTACATATTGTGTGAGTGTTTAATTTGTATTAGTTTGTAGTATGTATGTTTTTTTTATTACAAAAGTTTGAAACGAAGTATATTTTGAATTCTAAATCTACCCTATATACTTAAAGCTGAAGGTAAGTCTGTTAAAAAATTTGCACCACTTGGCCTTCTATTATACTGACATCTGGTAAAATTTGGGACTTACATATGGATCTTTCTCAACTGCAACTCCATGTTCTGCTAAACTCATGCCACCTTATTTTCAACTGACGCTTGCAAGCTTATCTTTAAAGCCTCCTCCACAACCGCTTCTCTGCTTTAATTTGTAAATGTGGACAACTTCTCTGCTCCAATTCGTAAATCGTCGTTGGCTTCTCAGAACAGCTATCGCTTTCTCCTTTTATTGCACCATCGCCGCGAGTAGCCACCTTTAGGAACCACCTACCCCACCATGAATGGCTAGGAGTTTAGGATTAGGGATTTCGGTTTAGGATTTGGGTAGGAGATTAGGATTAAGCATTTGGGGATTTTGTGTTTGAGTTTTTTGGATTAGTTTTGCTTCTAGATTTGTTTTTGTTTTTTTGTGGGATTTCTGTTTCGAGGGTTTAGGGTTCTTTGCTCCAGATTTAGGGATCTTTCTTCAAATTTGCAAACGGGGTTGGTTTTCTGGGGAATTGAGTTGGAGCTAGGAAGATCCCTAATTTCTTCAATTTGGGGAACCTTCAAGTTTGGTTGTTCCCTCTCCAGGTATGCTTCACCTTCTCATTTTAGATTGATTTTCTCTTTCCTTTGATTTTCTATTGTACGATATTTGGTTGTGGACCCATATGATGAAAGTTCTACAGCTTCATGGTTTTGGCCCTGCAGCCAACCGTCTTCTAGAGGCATACAAGGCGCTATTAAAGGTAATATGACAGTACTCACACTCTTAAACCGAGACCTGGGAATCCTCTTAGCATCTATTGCTCGTGATCAGTCCTGAACTTGAATGATGAAAAGAATACTTCTATTTGCCATCTCTTTTGAAGTTGCCTTCTATTTTGGGTGTATATGTAATCATATATTCATTTTAACTGTGAGAGTGGTGTTATATGTAATCATATATTCATATTGTTGTGTGTGAAGGTTTGATATGTTGTAGTTGGATTGACTCATCTATTATACATATACGTAATATATAAAGTTGGGTTTAACTCATATGTGTATAAAGTAGGAAGTTTTTTTTATGAAATAATGATATGTTTGTGATATGGTTAAAATTATTTTGTAAAAAAAATTAGATAATATATAAATTATATTTATTTAAGATGAATTAATATTAGTTGATCTAAATGAAATTATTATAGTGTGAAGTATTTTTATATTAGTCATATTTTTTGTAAGTACTTTGAAAGAAGAAAGGATATAAAAATGATTTGTGTAGGTTTTTATTGAATTGATGTCAGGGATAATAAAAGCCACAATTAGTAAGTAGGCAAAATTTTAATGTAATGTTTGAGGGTTAATTAATGAAATGGTGGAGTTAAAAAAATGTGTGCATAAGTGTTGTGTATTGAAGAGAGATAAGATAAAATGACCTCATTATGCCTCTCCAACTCGTCCTCCTCAAAGAAATCCTAGAACAAACTCATCCATGTCTATCGATGCAGATTTCATCCACAATCTAGAAAATCGAGATCGATATTCGCTCCCGAAATCTATATTGTCGGGTGAGGGAGTGAAAAAGCCGTTGTATGAAAATTGTAGTTGCAGAGTGAGGGAGTGAAGAAGAAGAGGATGAGGTAGATAAGAGAAGGAAAATGGGTGATAGTGGTGGCAGCGACCATTAAGAGATGAGCAAAACTGTAAACTCCGATTGAATTTTGAATTTCTGGGATTCTTCTTGCAAGAAAAGGACTCTGAAACCTCGCTCGTCCGGTGACAAATCCTCCGTCGGTACCAATTCCGACCGACAACGGACTTGTTCGCTGTCTCGATACCTTCGAACCTTGTTCTCCTTAGTGTCGGCGCATCCATCGGCGTCGGCATCTTCGTCGTCACCGACACTTATAATCACTATGCTGGACCGGGTAATATCTGTATTCTCTCACATGTAACATGTTAATTCGATCTTCTCTTTTAAAGATTTGGCATTTGAAAAAAAGTATTTGCCATTTGAAAAGAAAGTATTGCCACTTATATTCTTATAGATCCATCTTTGTGTGGAATAATGATGTCTATGCAGATTAACCACCCAGGAGAGATCCAAATTTTAGCAGAATAATTATCAAATCTTGTTTGTATTTTTTTCCATTTAAGTTTTAATTAATTAAAACCAACCCAAACTTTACTCAGATGAAAAAATGGATGCTTGTGCCTATTATATACTCAAATGATAATGAATTTGTCCAAAGTTATAATCTTTAATACCACCATTTTAGAAGTGTTAAGTTAACATTTGATTTGATCCAGTGAAAGGAAAGTACGGTGGACATTTGTTTCTACAATCATGGAATCATATCTTCACTTTTCCAAAATTGTTTGACCAATGTCGTTTTTCAACCAACTCCAATTGCAAATCTCTTTCATATCTTTGCATAAACTTATCCTTGTTATGATCTTAATGCAGCTGTCATAATTGGCTTCATAGTAGTTGGAGCATCATGTGATGTTCTCTTAGTAACTGTTTGGTTTAATTCTTGTTGCAAGTTGTCAATGTTATTGTTGTTATTGTAGTGGGGCCTTTCAAAGTTGATGCGTCAAACTAGTCGCATTTCGCACCTCATGGATTTGAAGCTATTTTACATGAGCTATTGTTGTGTTCTTTGCTTATGTCGGATTTGATGCATTGGCCGATTCTGCTGAAGAATCTAAAAGACCACAGGTAATTTAAATAGTCAAGGCCAATAAAGTGTATTGTGTTCAACTCACATCAGTGAAAATAACCTTTTTGTTCAGTTATCTTTTGTCTTGTATCAGAGGGATTTAGCCATTGGAATCATGAGTAGCCTTTTCATATGTATTGTACATTGGAGTTTGCTTGGTGATCACTGGAATGGTGCCGTACCAACTCCTTGGTGAAGATGCTGCTTTGGCTTCAGCTTTCACCACACAGGGCCTCGAGTTTGATGGTTACAGAGATTAGTGCTTCACATGGGTAATTCAACATGTTAGAATTGCCTGAATGATGAAGTATTGGGTAGACATATTGGTTGGTGTTGATTCCTCTAGTGGATTTTATGAGAGATTGTTATTACTGAAAAACTCTGAAGGTTTAACATATAAGGATTGATGCTTGATGTGAGAATATCATATTTAGGATCCTAAGGGATAGTATACTCGGTTTGGTCTTTAATTCTATGGCCTATTTTAAGATAGAGTTGTCATTTGTTTAAAAAAAATCATGGAATATTAAGGTGTACTTTTTTAAAAGCAAGTAAATGTTTGTATATTAGTCTTGACCTCCTAATGATAAAAAATGGTCTTTTACTGCATCTTGACTACTGGTGTTATTTGGCTAATTCTCCATAAAAAAATGTTTGCTTAGCTGAATAGCATGCTAGCTTAATGTCCAGCTAATAAGTCTTATTCCCTTTTCTTCCAGGATGTTAGTATGTGGTTGGAAGAAATAAATCTTGGTAGCTACCGTCAGATTTTTAAAGAAAATGGGGTTAATAGTGAGTTCTTGGAGGGTATGTCTATGTTCACAACTGAACAGATACTTCAATCAATTAATTTATCTGATTATACATGTGATGTTTCTGGTGCAAAGTCATATAACTTTCATGGTGTTTTCTATTTTTTCGGTTGATATTACGTTTCTTTTTATTCTGCATGTTTACCGCTTTTGTTTTAACTCATTATTTTTTAGGGGAAATAGGGTTTCTAAGTTTCACATGTGTGTGGGGTTCAAAATTGATCTATTTTAGGCCTAATTACATCAGGAAAGGTATTAGCAGTTAGCACCATCAAATTGTACTTGGTTGGTGTTGTTTTTCAGTCTTCATGTGAAACTCAAGCCGTGTTTTTTGTTTCTCTGTTTCTGCTAGTGCTCAGGTCTATATGATGCATTTATGTCCTAATTACATCAGGAAAGGCGTTAGCACCATCAAATTGTATTGGGTTGGTGCTATTTTTCAGTCTCTTTCTGTGAATCTGAAGTTGTGTTTTTTTGTTTTCTATGTTTCTGCTAGTGCTCAGGTCTGTGTGATGCATTTCTGTCCTTTTTGTTTTTTGATGATCTTGTGAAATTTTGCCTTCTGGGTAAGTAATTTTTGTTGCTTTTTTTGATGATTTCTTTTCTCAAGATTGTCGTCTAAGAGTCTTCCGTTTCTGGTTTTTTGTTGAACTGTTTCTAGATGTTACTTTGTGATTTGAACATTTGTGATACATTTGTTGACTGTAATTTTAGTTTTACCTATCAATTTTTGCTCCTTTGCAGATTTTGTGTTGTTCGTGATGCTTCTTTCATATTCAAACTGAAGTGGATGCAAATTTAAAGCTAAATTCATCATTGGTAAGTCTTGTAGTCGTGTTTTTTTCTTACAAATGTTGATGGTCTGATAAATGCTTGTTAAATGGTTGTTAAAGGCAAATGATGTTGGTAAGTCATGTAGTCATATGCATTTACCAAAAAGATTCATGAGATGTCAAAGAGCATTAATAAAATAAAATATTTAAATCAACCTGCATGTTAGATATAATACTTTAAACTAAGCCACTGAAACTAATTACAAATGAAACATGAGTTGTATGCAGCAAGTTCACTTATATTAGCAAGGGAAAATTGAATTTGTCTGAACACATTAACCAAAAACAAGAACTTACTTGGGTGGCGTATGTAGAGATGCTCAAACATACCATTGACATATGAATTAAGGCCTCATCGTTAGGAGTACTGAAATCACCAAATTCGTTAATGCCCTTCGAAGGGTATCATGAAGAATTAGATTTAAAAAAATCACTGAGAATGATAACTCCCAGTCGTATAGTGCAAATCACTTCCCTATAACACACACGAAAATGGAAGACATTGTTAAATTGATTTAAACAAATGAATTTTGAAAAAAACATGTAGGAATCTTTTTTACCAAATGCCTTCTTTTTGTCTGTGAATTTTGAAGACCCAATATGGGGCCTTCCATGGGTGCCACTCATACTTGTTGTGTATGCATTGGTAGTGGGCGCAAGAGTGGTTTGTTGGGCTGCACATGACTCAATTTTAGTTTTCTGAATTTTAGTTTGCTCAATTTTGCTTCGAATGTGATAGATGACTGTATTTATAAGGTCTCTTGGTCCTGCAGATTTGGTGTGAATCCTGCAAATTTGATGTGAATTTATGGCTATAGCAGCTGAAAGGATTAGGACAGCAAGACTGATTTACTACCCCATGCTCATCTATCGATATTTATTTAAAAGTTGGCTTTTCTGCCCTCATTAATGCTCCACTTCAATTCTCTACAACTGTTTTGTTATATAAAAGTTGAGTTTTTTTGCCCTCATTAATGCTGCACTTCAATCTCTACAGTTATTCTGCTTCACAATAGAGGTGAACAATATGTCTTACCCTCACATATTTGGCCAACAAATGATTTGAGAAGACAAAAAAATTGCAATCAGATATTGGGTCATACATGCAATAACTAAACTTTTTAACAAAAAAAAGAAAAAAGAAAGAGAGTCAAGTTAAACGGTTGTACAACATCAAAAACTGCACAACACTACACCTATATTTAAATCGGAAGAAGTTCAAAGATTGTAAAAATCAATTGGGAAGACCCCACATACCCATTTAAATAGCTCTTCATATTGAACTCACATGTAAAACCGCATACCAGCTTCCACAGCAAATTACCACCCACAGATAAAATGGATTCATGTGATTCCGTACAACCCGCTCTATAGTCGCCTTTGCACAAAAAAACAAGGATTGAAAGGCACCCATAACAGGCCCAGTAAATTCATGTAATTCCAAACAAGCAAAAAAGACATATGATGACATGGGTTCACAAGAGGTATCAACTTACCTAGCTCCCAAAATTGCCATTATCGTGAAAACAGAAATTCATGCCAACTTACCCCAATCTATATATATTTAAAAGTTAGCATTCTAGGTCATTGAATGTTAATTTTTAAAGACAAAATCAAAGGCTTAAATGGACCAAAAGGTATAGTTTGTATGTAGTTTTGGTTTATTATCCTTAGTATATAATATGTATATAATATATTAGCTTATCCGATCGATTTTTACTATAGGGTTTATAAAACAATATAAAATACATAAGTATAATTATAGACTACTTTGTAATTTAAGTAATTAATTTTTCTTTGTTTAATTTAATATACCATAGCATAATTATGTGTATATATAAAAATGAGCACTATTTGTAAGTAATTATTCCCTCCCACACATACTTTTTTCCAGTTAAATCTTGCCTCTACATACAGACTACTTTTTAGGATGACTCATTTTTTAACCTAAATCTCAAATAGTGATAATTACTACATAGTGTATATATACGTTATATTTTGCTCTCATTTACTCATATTTTAATATTATTCAATTACTACACATAACTCCCGTAATTAGTACACAATGAATGGTTGGAAACAAATTATAGTCAAGATGTCTAAACGGTTATATGTCAAAATGGCTTCACTTTCTAAGTAAACATTTTCATGTATAAAAGGGCGAAAATGGTGGTATTCCGTTCATTTGCTCTGGGCATCCATCATCTCATTTTTCTACATGGAAATTAGCTTTAGAAAGCCATATAGTGAAGCTTAATTGGGAGATAGTGGACAACACCTTAAAAAGACATGGTCGCTGAAGTAAGCATAATTATTAAGTTAAAGATGTGAATGAGGATTCTCGATTGTCGAGGATGCAAGTATATATCCACCTCACGATAAACTATCTTTGATTATATGTATTTGGATCTCTTTTGTAGTCTACACTGCACTAAATACTTACATATATCAATTTAAATTTATTAATATAATTGTATTTTGATTGAGATAGGTTAATTTTATGTGAAAATGTCAGAGAATTGGATAATCTAATAGCACTATTGAGGCATCGGTTGTTTACATCATGCATGGGTAGCTTTCACTAGAAGAAGGACAAAGACAATCAATTTAGGACGATTGATTGTTAGTAACGAATAAAGCAAACTATTTTATGGACCATGTAAAACTATTGGTAGCATAAATTCATATAGGTTTGTATTTTTAGTTCCTTTTTTGTACTAAATCGAATTAGGTATAGGTGTGTTGTTATTTTAGTTAAGGATATTTTTTATTGTTCTATTTTATACATATTCATTTTACACTCATCATGTATATATACTAAATTTGGCCTCATTTGTCTTGGTTTAGAGGAATTAATCAATGATGAATGCCGAAATAATAGACATATACTCACTCTCACATATGAAATGTACAAGGACAAAGTTATGAATTATAATTTCGCTAAGAAGAGTAAGCATGTACCGATAAAATAATTAATGTACTTTTATATAAAACGTAACAAGGTTTAAGAATATGCAGAGTCACCGATTATTTCTATTACTTCATATTTAATAAGAATAAGAAGTAATGACTAATATATTTTAATTAAAATGATATTAATGTCTATGAATATGTAAATTCAATGTGATTAATAAAACGATATACACTCTAGACAAAAAAGAATGATATATTAATGAATATTAATAACTAAAGCATAACAAAAAAACATTATTAAAAGGCAATAAATTTGTAAGATAAAGACAAAAAAATAGAAATATGGAGGGTAGTGGTCTAGTGGAGCATGTAAGAAATGAGAGTTGTTATAGCAAGTTAGATAGACATTTCTAAAATATTCCCCAAATATTTTTAAAGAAAAAAACGAATCCCTACAAAAAACAACTACCACCTTAATTCAAAATTTAAATTGAACTTTTGACCAAAATAAATGAATAAAATTATACTTCGTAACATCATAGCATTTTATACCTAAAATACTTAGATATTACATTTAAATACATATCAAACAATATATCGTATAAGATAAAAATGCAACAACAATCCACATATTATAAACTCCCATTTAAACCACGCACTACATATACACAAAAAACCCGTGCAAAGCACGGGCTTCGATTTCTAGTGTAGGTAAACATTTGGTTTTCTTTTTGATAATTTATTTCATGTTTTAAATATGCTTAAATGCAATTTGTGGTTTTGTAGGAAGAAGTAAAATGTTGGGGCAACTAAAAGGCTGAGGTTTCTGCACATTTTGAAGAAATAACTTTTTTTGGCTGTTGTTTCATGTTCATATACTCAAATGTATTCGGTTATTTATTTTGCCAGAATTTATGGAAATGAAGAGGACATGGAAACGCAAGGAGTTGAAAGGTTGATGGGAGATTTGTGTATAAATACAATTGGCATTTTTTTGCATAAATTAATTGTGAAAGATGAAAGGCGTAACAATTTTTTTTCCCATAAATTAATTGTGAAAGGTGAAAGACTTAGCAGTTGAGGCCTATTCCGTTTGAGAATATGGGTTGACTTTCTCCTTCAAATACATTGAAGTGGGTAATTAATACTATCATAAAACTAACCTTTTACTAAATAAATTAGAAAATTAGAGAATTGCAAAACAAAACATAAAATGGCTTGGTTTTCTCCTACAAATACATTCAATACATTCACGCCTGCCATTAATACTACTACAATGCTAATTTTTATATAGATTAGGATATTTTGAGTCAATTTGTCTCTCATAATTGTAGAAGGTTGCGTAACATATTTTTTTTAAATATTTTGGGCCAATTTGTCTCTCATAATTTTTGAAGACTGTGTAATATATTTCTTTTAAATGTCTCTCATATTGGCCAATATTTCAATTTAAGCATATTATAGAAGGCCTTTGAGCCCATTTAAGTATAAGATTGATTTTGTCTTAGTTTTATCTTAATTTTATATTTAAAAGTTAACATTCAATGTCCTATTAATACTTCGTATTAATAACTTGTAACACTTCGTATTAATAACTTGTAACACTTGGATTCAATTGATCGTTTTTGGTACCAAAAGAAAAAACCATTGAGAAGAAGAGTCCAAATAAATTCGATCATTTCAGCCACAAGAAAAGAGTAAAAATAATATTTAAGAAAAGTGAAAAACACGCTAGAAGGAGGGGTCGAACCTCCGACCTTGTGGTTAACAGCCACACGCTCTAACCAACTGAGCTATTCCAGCACTTGTTGGCATCTTTCAACACAATAAATAATGTTACTTCTTTTACAACTTACGGCACGGATTTTCGTTTTAATAACTACATTTTATACACAAAATTTCAATGGACAATTCTTTATATATTCATGAAGATTTAGAATTTTTTAGGGGATACTCGTGAATACTGATTAATTAGGTATATATTTATCAAATTTTAATTAATTGCAAATAAATTGTTAGATTGCTATCCAAATTATAGTTTTCTATTGGAATAATGAATAATATAATATAAAATATGATAAAATAAAATTATCCGTACAAGAATAGTTTCAAATAAATATCCAAATTATAGAATTGGGATGAATTGTTGAAGAAGAACAAGAAGCTCAACTAGAAAAAGGGATTTTGAGTTGGTAATTTGATAGGATGAAGAAGATAGATGGACATGGTTGAGGTTGAAGAGGGTGACGGTCAAGAAAATATTAGGGTTTTGAGATCGTTTTATTTAGAGCGTTTTCTTGGTCAAACTCGATGGTTAAAGTTTGATAACTGTATCCGCAAGTTGACTCTTGGACTTTTTTTTTTGACGAGAAAAGAATTTGAAATACCCAACATAATAACGTTGGGTAGATCGAGAGGTCGGCGCCGGTCAAATCTTTTCTTTTATAATAAAAAAAACTAATGATTTTTTTTTTTTAGCTTCACGTGGGTATCGGGCCCATCTTCGACGGAGTCCATTAGTCTCACGGTCAGGACAGGCTGCCCCACGCCATCCTGACATGTTAAATAGAGACGGAAAACCTTGGCGCCAGCACGTTTCAAATCCGGGTGGAATTACCACACCCAGGATCAACCAACTCAGCTACCGCCCCAGGGCAATTTGGTCCATAATGAAAAATGAGTTTTCAAAGACAGTATATATGCATATAAGCCATATATAAATGTAGATGATCACTGACTAAAATTCCTATCCGAAGAGAGAGAAAGACCCTGAGAGAGAGAAAGACCCTGAGAGAGAGAAAGACAGGGTTTCTTCGTTTGGAGTATTTGTAATGGCGAATCTGCCCCAATCTCTCTCGTTGAATGCCCCTCCGTTCGCCCAGGGCTCGGCCGGCCTCAACGTCGCCGCCGGTCCTCAAGCTAACATTGATCGGAAAATGCAGTCAGCGGAGATGTTGGTGCTCGATCTTAGTAACCCTGATCGCCGAGAAAACGCGCTTCTCGAGCTCTCGAAGGTCGATTATGTTATTATATTACAATTTGTTTTTCCTTCGTATGCTTAATTTGGCGAGCGTTGTGAAATTTGGGGTTTTCCATATGTTAGGGTTTGAAATTATATGAATACTAGAAGTGAGTTGTCTTAGAAACTCCAAGTCGGCAATATTGGGAGTTACAGTATTGATTATTCGGGGGTGCTAGATTGCTAATTTGGCCTCTTTGGAGTGGTTTCAATGTTTAATTGTATTAGTGAAAGAAAGCTATTTCTTTTGTGACGTTTGTAGCTTTGCCTCCGTAGCCTTGGCAACTTTGTCAGTTGAGTAAGGAAAATGTTTTGTCTTGAATCCGGATATCAGCTCTTGCAACAACTGCTATATTTATGTTGCTACGAGTAACACTGAGAAAGGAGGACAAAGTGATGCGTCATACTTTATGCGATTTGACTTTTAAATTCATATTTCTGTACATCGTATTGGCAATGATTCTTTACTCTAATTCGTCACAGAAAAGAGAGTTGTTCCAAGATTTAGCTCCACTCTTGTGGAACTCATTTGGCACCATTGCTGCACTTCTGCAGGTATGCTTTTGAGTTTTATCCTACATATATAAGATGGTCAAGCAAAAATTATTTGCTCTATGGCTTCAGTTAATTTAGCATATTGCTTGTTGATCATCAAGTCAATCTATTAATGAGGGAAAATTTGAAGTAGCCTTTGCTTTGGCACGCTTGCAGGAGATTGTGTCAATATATCCTGTGCTGTCCCCTCCAACCCTCAGTCCAGCACAATCAAACCGTGTTTGCAATGCACTTGCTCTTCTTCAGGTTGACCACTTATTGTTGTTTCTTGCAAGTACATATCATAGGCTAGGTTATGGCTCTCCTTTGATCACTTAGGCTCCACATCTTATATATATAGTTTTCTGATGTTCGCTTCCCTATTTACCAAAAGCTGTCACTAAGGACTATTTTCTTAAAAGTATCTGGAATCACGCTGTCCTGACTTTTCAATTTTGTTTCTCAAGGAAATGAATGAGATTTAAATATGTGTGCTGTTTGCCCACTTCAGATTATATATGATAGGGGTTGGTGTAGTCTATTTGTGTCTACAAATGGAAGTATCAAAGAAAAATTTTCTCAGCTTTGGAGTTCATAAAATGCTGCATACATATATATTAAACTTTCTTGTTTGGCTGCTCATCAATTTGATACATTGATTGTCACATTATGCAGTGTGTTGCCTCTCATCCAGAAACCAGGATGCTGTTTTTGAATGGTAAGGCCTATCATAAAGTGAAATGGCTTTGTCGTATACTCGTGTTTTCTTCTTATGTCCATGATTTTTTTTTCTTCCTTTGTTTTTCCCCATTTTTTTTCATGGGGGTAAAATAAAGATTCTCTCTCCTCTAAGATGCTTTGCTTCTCATTGTTGATTTCTAAATTGAATGCAGTGGTTATGATCTTACAACTTAGAACTCTTCTATGTCCATCTCTTAAGAGAGTAATTTCAACATGATCATGTATCCCTTTGTAGATGGTCTGCTGACAAAAAATCGGAAAATGGATATGGGTATTTACATGACTAATACTTGTTATACTTATACTACAAATATCCTGTTATTGTGGTGTATCTTCCCCTTTTGTTTTTTCTGAATATTTCTTAAATGTATCTCCTGTGCTTTGAAGATAAATAAAATCATTTCTAGAGAAGAATGTTTTATTGTGCGTGAAATGGAATTGAAGTTGTG
The DNA here is from genome assembly GCA_027886185.1 of Rheum nobile. Lineage (NCBI taxonomy): Eukaryota > Viridiplantae > Streptophyta > Magnoliopsida > Caryophyllales > Polygonaceae > Rheum > Rheum nobile. The sequence goes on along the minus strand of WOAB01000662.1, from coordinate 1,064,597 downwards.
TTGTTATACATGTTCTTTCAAAAATGATGGTAAATCATAGTTGAAAAAATGATGAGAAGTTTTAGACTAGTTGTTATCTTCCTGTACATGCTGAAGTATAAAGACATTTTTTCAATATGGAAATTTTAAGATACAAATTCTCATGTTTCTTGTAGCAAGTACATTTGTCTTCTTCTGAAACATGTCTTAACTAGTTGCTTTTCGTCTTAGCCCATATTCCTCTATATTTGTATCCATTTCTGAACACCGCAAGCAAATCAAGGCCATTTGAGTACTTGCGACTAACTAGCTTGGGTGTCATTGGTGCTCTTGTGAAGGTACTCATTTCTATATGCTTGTATATTTTTGTAATCTTGTTTATTCAACTGTATGCCTGTATGTATGTTTTGGCTTAAAACTTTGTTCCATAAAGCTTTTCAACTCAATAGATGGGAATTTTTGCCGTTGTTTTCATTGGTAAACCTCAGCTTCTAGGTTCATTGCTTTATTGTTCAATTATGAATGTGTCCTCATATCCTTTGATTTCATAACCTTTCACTGTATCTGTTCTTGCCTATCTCATGGATCTATTGAGAGTACTCTAGTGTAGTTGATTACGGGAAGCTACTAAGTGCAAAGAACATCCATGTAAACTTCAGGCTGGCCGCTGGCACTACTAAAATGATTTGGAACGGAAATGAAAATTAACGGTCACTTAACAAGGATGGGCATGGGCTGCTTTCATGGGGTAATTACAACAATAAAAGAGTACGGATATTGATAAAAGGATCAGGATGTTATAACCATTATTATATGTGCATTGTCAATATATGTGAATTTCAAAATGCTTTATTTTCATTGACGAGACTATTTCTTATGCTTGTAGAGTTGCTTGTTCTCAAACAATCACAGATCGTTGAATTCTCTAGTGATAAAAAGCTGTCTGGCTACTGCTAATCTTGTGCATCAGAGTATGTAGCATAGCTGCACTTTTCGTCATTACTTGATGATATTTTGAACAATTAAGTTGTTCCCTGTAATTATTATGCATATTTAACTAGTCATAAGTAGGTTCTTTTCTATTGGGGCTGAGTTTGTTCTTTCAGATGATAATTTTCATGACTATAAACTAAAGTCATGTGGGGCTGGATTGCTGGAAAATTATTACTTTAATGCTTTCCTTAGTTATCTTAGTTTGAGATTTGAGAAATTGCAAGCTCATGACATTGCACACTTTCGAACATCTAAGCTTCTAAATAAGTAGAAAATCCTTCCCACCCCCCCATCTCATGTGACAAAAAAATCAGCATATTTTGAGATCATGTACAGACACATGGTTCTAAGAAGTTGATTGACTCTTTCAGGTTGATGATACAGAAGTCATAAGCTTCCTCCTTTCTACTGAGATAATTCCTTTGTGCCTGCGTACCATGGAGATGGGGAGCGAGCTATCAAAAACAGTTGAGTTTCCTAAGCTATATATGTGATTATCCAAAATTTAAACTATGTTAATTATTGAGGTACCCTGCTAGTGTTTCAAACACCAAAGCTAGTTTATCTGTATTTTTACCATAATTCTTGTGATATGCTGGCTAGTTTCTGACCATAAGTTTGTGCTGTATGTATTTATGTGTGTGTATATTTATTTACTTAAATACTTTTAATATTTGTTGTTCCCGACAAAAATTGAATGCTGGAAGTAGTGTCCAAAAACATGAATTTTTATAGCTTGTTTGCTAGTTTTGTTAGTTCAGCTTCTTGCCATAGATATTTGCTACATCTCTATTAAGTTGGAATTGGATGGCTGGATAGGTAAGATCAATCCGGAAAATATAGTTCTACTTGATTTATAATGGCTACTTTCCTATAAAACCCAATGCTTTTGTTGTTGGTAGAGTTCTTTTGTAAAAGCGTACATTTTTCCATTCTTTAGTCAGTAAAACATATTTACCGTTATTAAAATATATGTAGTTCTATTTGATTTGTGCAGACTGCAGAAGAGCATGTCTTCCATTATGTTGATTAAGTGGATCTTATTTTCTTCATGAATATTATATTTTTGATCTTGTCATAAATTCTGTAAAGATTCATTGAATGTGGTCCTCCTGCAGCTTCTTGGTTATCTTTGATTGAGTTTAGTAGTTTACGAAATCCAACTAGTAAGCATATGATTATGATTTTGAAGATTTGGTTATGTCATTCCTGTTGGACTCTTTTCTGTCTACAGGTTGCTACATTTATAGTTCAAAAGATCCTTTTGGATGATGTGGGGCTGGAGTACATATGTACTACTGCAGAGCGCTTTTTTGCTGTTGGACGAGTGTTGGCAAACATGGTTGCTGCACTGGCTGAGCAGCCCTCCTCTCGGTTGCTGAAACACATCATCAGATGTTACCTTCGACTTTCTGATAATCACAGGTTCCCTATTTTAAACGTGCACTAACTAAGCTTCTTTTTTGTTAAATATCATGTTGTTCTTATAATTTCTTATGTCACGTCTAACAGAGCTTGTGAAGCATTAAGAAGTTGCCTGCCAGACATGTTGCGAGATGCAACCTTTGCTAGTTGTCTTCGTGTAAGTATTTCCTGATGTTTCCCTTCCCTTTCCTTCCTAAGATTAGATGTAATTTGGCAAGTTTCATCTCACACGGCGCCTCGTGTTACTTGGCATTCAGGATGATCCGACAACAAGGAGGTGGCTTCAGCAACTGCTTCAAAATGTTGGCCCGCCCTCAAGATTGCCAATGCAAGCTGGAGCTGGATTTGACCATATGCTTGTCAGCTAAACAGAGTGATCCCTCAAGGTGGTAACATTACAAGTCAAAACTTGCTTCTCTTGCACTTGTTTTGGTTTAGTGACCTAGTTCTAGCATTATTTCTGCAAGTTCTGCAGGAAGCTAATTTTTATTTTGACCATAATTGTGTGTGGTGTAACATCATCTTTTTGTTTTATTGCTGCTATATGAATAATGTTGTAGACTTGTTGTAGCTGTAAGTAATAGTTGTGTTTCTGCAATCTCATATCAGGATGTGATGTCTGAGTAGCCGGAATTATAATTATTGATTTCTCTTGTGATTTTCTGCATTTTCATGTGTCAGTACTAGTGATGTTTTTCTGCATTTCCTCCTCTGCAAACAACATCTCTACCCAGTTTATGTAGCTAAGAGTAGTTTTAACAATGAGAGGGGATGCATCTTTTCTCGATAATTTAGATTATCCCACAAAATAAGCAATCTATTTATAAAGTCATATATTTTTTGTCTATAATTAAAAGTTTGTTTATATCTTTATACTCGTATATAAGTTTTTATTTATTAATTTAATATATTTTCATGAATTATTTAATTCTATTGTGTTGTTATATATTTTAAATCATTATTTTATACACTTATGCATTATACGTAACTCTTTTAAATGTGAGATCGATTAATCATTATTTCTAATATAATTGAATTATGTACTAAGCTAGTATGTCAATATTATAATTACGACTTTTCTAACATGTTCTTACGGTATAAAATTATAAATTATTTATCTAGTCTTGAAAACTAAATCTTAAAAAGAAAATTGACAAACGCTTAAGAAAAATATCAAATAACTAAAACGGAAATTTTGCCCAGTACCCTCGAGGTATTGCGTAATTCGCGAAATACCCATAGATTTGAATATTTTTGCATGGTATCCTTAAAGTATTGTTAAAATTTGTCAAATACCCTTTCGTTTTACCAACGTTATCAAAACGTTAAATTAATTTTTTTTTAAAAAATTAAATACAAATTAGTTGTTATCAGTTTCTTATTCACCGGCCTTCCGTTGTGGGAGTTCATTTTCCGAACATATTCTCTGCAACAAGTGTTTTTGCATATGGGCAAACAAGCAGTGGAAAGACGTACACCATGACTGGAATCACACATTATACAATGGCGGATATATTTGAATATATTCAAAAGGTAAGAGGAAGCTCTTTATGTCTTGTTTTGGCTATTTCTCTTAGTAGTTTTGTTGACTAATCAAAGATGAATGGCACCACTTGAAGCTGCAGTGTTTTATAATCATTGCAGACTACTGGGTTCAATTGCCAATTATTAATGGCTCTTAATTTCAATGCAATTTCAATTCAACTTAAACCCTAATTTTATCCCCAATTTCAGACTTGAAACCTAAATTCATCCCCCGTCGTAGGATCTTACCTGAACCTGTCGGTGTTGCCTCCGTCGTCCGACTTGCCGTTCACAACCGCCGGCGCCGGTGTTGCCTCCGTCATCCGACTTGTCGTCCACAACCTCCGTCGAGCTCCTCTCCAATGGTGTTTTCTGCGCTCGGTCGAGTGCCCCACCCACTGAGACAACCGACCACCGCCAAGACAGCCTAGCCACCAGCCACCCCGCTCGAGGAGAAGGAAGGGTTGCGTTCTCTGAGGGGCGACAACCGACCACCGCCGGGGTTCGAGAAGGAAGGGCTGCGTTCTCAAAAGTATCAGCCACAGCTCGATGGGTGGGGCAAATTTCGTTTTCTGTGTTTATTTTTTTTATATAATTAATTTAACGTTTTGATAACGTTGGTAAAACGGAAGGGTATTTGGCAAAATTTGACAATACTTCAAGGATACCACGCGAAAATGTTCAAACCTATGGGTATTTCGCGAATTACGCAATACCTCGAGGGTATCAGGCGGAATTTTCGTAACTAAAATCTAACCTATTTTTTATAAATATAAGTTTGTAAGATATTCTTTGAGGGGAATTCCTAACCTTTATACGTAACATTTAATAACATAAACTTTAAAGTGTCAAACATATTTTATAAAAGCAAGTACAAAAACTAGATTATAGCTTATATTTGGTATAAATCAGATTATGATACAAGATTTCTTGTTATTCAAGCACTTTCAAGTTGCAGCCCCTATACTTCATATACAAGAAAACACTCCAAATGCGTATAGCATGGAATATATATATATACGAGTCGTATATATATATATATTCCATGCTATACGCATTATCTTTTTGGACTATCAAGAAGAAGAAGAAGAACGGACTTTGAAGCGTCCACGAGGAGGAAGATAGAAGCAAGTGAGCATAGTTGCAACATGATATGCTTGAGATAGAGTGCAATGGAGCCTCCTCACGCTTGCTCTCTCTTTCTCTCTCGTGAATGCTTCAAATGGTCTATGTATTATGCTGCAATTCTATTGCACATCAAGCCAAGAATCGACTTTCTAGGTTAAGTATATCAAAGGTATGTACGTAATTTCAAGAAAAAGAAGCTATATATGTATATATAATATATGGTTTCAGCTATCTTGTCTTTTCTTGGATCAACATAGATCATCCCTTCCGATCTATCTAGCTTGTCTTTCAAGAATATATTTCTGAGCTTTGGAGTTCATAAAATGGTGCATACATATACATATAACATATATATATTAAAGTTTCTTGTTTGGCTGCTCATCAATTTGATACATTGATTGTCACATTATATATGCAGTGTGTTGCCTCTCATCCAGAAACCATTATATTTTTTGTTCTTGTCATAAAATCTGTAAAGATGCAGCTTCTTGGTTATCTTTGATTGAGTTTAGTAGTTTACTAGTAAGCATATGATTATGATTTTGAAGATTTATGTGATTCCTGCTAGACTCTTTTCTCTCTACAGGTTGCTACATTTATGGTTCAAAAGATGGATCCTTTTGGATGATGTGGGGTTGGAAACTTATCTGTAGCAAAAGTAGTTTTAACAATGAGTGGGGATGAATCTTCGCATGATGGCCAGGGGTTTTGACTCGCTTGCCCGTCATTTAACCACACCCTTCTATAGGCCGGCCAATCTCCTATACAAAACAAAATTCATAAAGTCAGCGTTTTCTGACCAACAAAAAAAGAGATTCGTAGTCAAAAGTTTAGTGGGTGGAGAGTTTCGCTTAATTAGATCGAGAAACATTGAAGCAGAACATGTGATTGTAAGGATGGCTGACAAATTTATATGGGGTTGTTAATTGCACTTATAATGCTATTATGTAGTGCATAAGTATTTGTACTCTATAATAATGCGAGCTTAAACGGATATCTGAAAACACAAAATATGCTTATACGCTACATACAACGCATAAATGTGGTGCAATTACAAATTTTATGTGGTGCAAATACGATCTCTGAATTTATATTGTTTGATTACATGTACAAACAACGGTGATCGAACTTAGTATTATTTGTATTTTATGGCGACATCTCGTATCATATATATGGCTCGCTCTCCACACACTGAAGAAACTCGAAGACTGGGGCATCATCACTAACAGCCTCTGCCACTTGTGGTTCAGCTGTTCTTATACCAATTCTGTGTTGGCTCTTGTTCTCAATTGGCTGGGCATCTCCTCCAGATTTCCAGACATTTCTAGTTGGGTTAACTGGTTCGCTAATGGCACTGGGAAACACACCTTCTGTTTTAAGTTCAGATCCAGCTTCCTCACCACGTACCGCTGCCTGGAGAGCTCGCAATGAACTCATCCACCAAAGTAAATCCACCTCGGTGGAGAACTGCGCCTCTGGGATCATTCAGGCCATCAAGTATAACGCTCAAGTGAATTGAATTGATTATGTTGTTGCTTTCTCCTTGCTTTTGCAAGCTCTTTTGAAACTCAGCTTGCTTTTTGTATATCCTTTCTCTACTTCTAACACGTAACAAAATTCCAAAAAAGAAGAAGGATGGGTCGCTTGTATTCTAAGTTTGATAAGTCTATCAAACAATATTTATGAATTTTTACGGATGACCTACTATGTATATATTAAGGTAGAATATACTCACATGCCTTATACGGATTTTTTGATTTTTTTTTTTTTAAAGTTGATAAATATTTTTTTGAACAATAATTAATATATATGTTTTTCTAATTGCTACATGTATGTTATCAAAAAGTTGCACTTTCATCTATCAATATATAAAAGTGGACATATTTGTCACCTCTCTTTTACACAATTTCCTCAATTTTACATTAAAATTTATTTCACATAGAATCAATTCCCTCTAATCTTCTATCTTAATAAATTTATTTAATTAATTTTATTATAACTCTTTTTCAACCCATTTATTTATCATAAAAGTTGACATATTTGTCACAATTAATGACCTATCTTTTACACAATTTCCTCAAATTAGTGCATATTCTTATGTCACTATTTGTAAGCAAATCTACAGGTTCAGTTTTTGGAAACAAATAATTTTTTTGGTACAAATTTAATATTGCACTGCATGTTTATTGGATATTTTGTGGTCCATTTTGAAAATAATTATGTTAAAACTATTATAGATTTATTTTCGTATAGTGCATAAAAAATATATTACAGAGAAACCAAATCTGCATAGAATGTAATATTTTGTGATAAATTTTGGAAACATAAATACCTAACTTCACACCCTTTTCTTACTCACAACGCATTTATATTTTATCGTGACGTAAATACCCTCCATCCCAAATGACGGCTTCATGTTGGATATTTGTTAAATCAGATTTAGATTTGGTGCATGTTTGTCAATGGGTTTCACATAGTGACATACTCATATAATAAATCAGGGCCGACCCAAACTTAATATTGAATTGTTATTATATGTGTTTTTTGTAATATTAATATTTGGTTTAATGGTAGAGGAGTATGAGTTTTTTTACGTTTAAAAAGGTCATGGGTTCAATCTTTATATCTTACCATCTTTTATTTAAAATTATAGGCCCTCTTTTTCTCTTATTTTAAAAAATAAATTGTTAAGCTTTTGATCTCTTAATAATTTTGAACGTGAATGGCCCCCTATCTTTTCTTCTTCAAAACATTACTTTTACTGTCTATATTTTAATTTGTTAATATAATTTTTTAACTAATTTGTTGGCATATTTCTTTAACAAATACAATAGATTTTTTTTTTCGATACTTGTGTTGTTTGTATACCACCTATCTTAATTTTATAAAGTTTTCACTTAATGTTGTAAATGTGGGGCTAGTTTTATGGTGTAAATATATAAATATTTAAAAAAATCTTCCTATCTCACATATTTCATTTTAAAAAAAAATCACTTAGTTTTACATATGGGTAAATTTTCAGTTTAGTTATACATACAAAAATACACTTCTTTCCCTCTACAAATCTTCCTATGAATATTATTGTGAGTCGGTCAACATATTTCAGTCAAATTATACATATTTTAACCCAATTTTTATATAAAAAAATTAAAAAATTATATGGTATATTTATTAGGTCCTTGATTTCTATTTCGTCCCATGACCTACTAAAGTTTAGGACCGACACTGATTAAATTATTGAAGGCAATTAAGAGATTTTAATACAAATTTGAAATAATGATCAGTAGATCACTACAACGTTGAAACAATTTACATGGAACGAAATCTTGAATCGCAAATTCACATTCTTGAACTCATCAACTTTTAGAATTGGACATCCAATTATAAGTTAATATCGTGGATCAAGAATCTCTTGATTTTAATTTAGCCAAATAATTTGTTTTCAAGCGTAAGACTGTACGTCGACAACAATGGCTTCAATTATGTAAGTTGGTGCTAATTTGGTTGTGGTGAACAGTGCTTGCAAAAAAGTAAACTTCAATTGAATCTGGTGTTGATTTGGTTATGTTGGGCGATGACGTTAATTAGTTGGAAAATGCATATTGGAATTTGGAGAAGGGGATGGCCGAAGAAAAGTTTAGCTGAATTGGGACGTTAGGGTTTAATTCAAAATCACACTTTATACGGGTATTTTAGTCATTATACATTATATGAGGTGTGACATATATGACAATTATTGATGATTACAGATTTGATTATGTACAAAAATTATAGGGCAGTGAATATTACTTAGTAAATTTTTAGAAAGATTTATACTATAAATTAGTATAAAAATTATTGAGGAGTGTGTGCAAATCCGGCTATTATAGGAGTAATTTTGTTTTCTTTGATTTTATTAGTTTTTTGATAAAACTCCCGAAAAAATAAGAGCGCGACACGTGGCAAATTGAATATAGTGACGCCACATGGCAAAAAAAATTGGTGCATTATTGGAGTGTCACGGGGCTCAGTCGGTATTTGCGTTTAATAGTTATATAATAGATTGTTGTTATGTTGGTCAAAACATATTTTAGGATATTATTAGGAACAAATTTATGTATATAGTTTACAAGTGAGAGAAGTATCCTCAAAAAATAAGATTAAATCAATCTCTAACAATTTCATAAGATATGATTTAATTACTAAACCACGACCTAAAGTCACATGTCCTTTCCACAATATGTCACATCACTATTTGACACATGTCACTCCCAGAAAATTTCACCTAATTATTATTAATTTGAAAATTCATTGGATATCTTGTGATTTTGTATAAATGAAAGAATTAAGAAATTTACTAGTTAAAAACACAGAAAATAGATCTTACTACTCTATCATGGTAAATGGAATTGCTATGATTTGGAGGAAGTGTAAATTCATGGGAAGAAATTTCCTGTATTTATTTTATGAAACCAAATATGAGGATTAGATCTACTTCTTGAAAAAAATTGTTCTTTCTGGGAAATAAACCCCAAACCAAACAAGGGATAAGTATAACTAGTTACGAGTTACTATTTTAATTATCACGTTTGAAAGAAAATAAAAATTATTTATTAATATCTCTATTTTTGGTAACTCACCCAAAGCAACTCGATCAAGTAACTACTAGGCTAGTTTACTACGAAATCATTAAAAGATAAATCAATAATCACTTATATTGGATACACTTACCAAGTTTAGATTACTAACGTAGGTAGAGCATATTTTGAAAAAAACTGGATTTTAGCTTGGTATAAATCAGATTATGATACAGGATTTCTTGTTATCCAAGCACTTTCAAGTTGTAACTCCTATACTTGATATACAAGAATACACCCAATCCGGCCAAACTAGTATATATATTTCATGCTTTACGTATTACGTTGGACTATCAAAGAAGATGATCGAAGAATGGCCTTTGAAGCGTCCACGAGAGGGCTAAAGAGGGGCGGGCGAGCGAGCACTGGTGATTCTATTGCGCATCAAGCCTCCGCACGCTTGCTCTCTTTTTCTCTCTCGTGAATGCTTCAAATGCTCTATATATGCAGGGGCGGAACGGGGGGGGGGGGGCTAGGGAGGTCCCATGCCCCCCTTTCATCCCGATTTTTTTTTCCCGCTCATTCTTTATATTATTTTTTTAAGGAATTTTGGTGGGTATCCTTGAGTTTAACGATATTCCGGTCCAATTAACTTCACGTATTTCTTGCACTCAAATTAGGAGGATTTGCTAATAAAACATCTAAATTCATATCCGGACCATCTCAATTTGAATTATGAAACAACAACTCATTTTCGATTTTATAAATTCGAATCGTGATGGTTAGGGTATTTCGATTTAGGTATAGATTTGCTTGAATTAATTTATTTATAATTCAAACTTAATTTAATTTGATTGACGTGTTAACAACTGTTGAAACCTTGACGTTCCCTCTGGTTTTGATGATGATAAACACCATTAGGTTTTATGTTTTCTTGTTGTTCCCATGAGTTTCAGGTCTTATGAAAGAATTATGGAACAATGGAAAACAATGAAGAAGAGAAAGCAGAGTAATACAATGGAACGTGTGGAAACACGAAACAGTTACGCGAGAAGCAAATTGGAAATCTGAAGTGCGTGGTTCCTATACAAGGAAACTTCTATATATGAAAACATCGTCTGTGGAACGATGCGGAATACAGAGAATTGCCAGTTGTTCCCAGATAGACTCCATTATACAAGGAAACGAGATTTTGAGTCTTACTTGGAGAAGAAGAAGAAGATAATGAGTTTTAGGAAAGTTTATAGAAGGAAACCATGTGTTTATAATCTGAATAGCTTATTTGGTAACGAAATTGTTCATTGTTACCATATATGTCGATTGTTAGATATTTGGAAATAGGATTTTGTTAGACACTATATATAGATGAGAATTGTCTTGGGGAAAGGCATAATCATCAAGCATACCAAGGAGCTCTTGTGAGAACTGAGATCGAAGGTCTAAGGCAAGGTACAGGTAGTTCTTGCTAAGGGTCTTATTTTGTTCTTGTGTCATTGAGAGTTGATTGCACTCAAAGTCTTTAGCCTAGGGTATAGGTGGAAAGAAGACTTGTGAGATTGTACAATTCTTAATAATACAAGTAGACGTTTGAGAACTTTGTTGTTACTTTGAATCTTTGTTTATTTCCGCTGCCCAGGGAACAATCACACCGTTTCCTGTTTAACACACTAACGATTCAACAATTGGTATCAGAGCAGGTTTGCTCTAGATTGTGTATTCTTTTCAGATTCACAGGTAACAATGTCTTCCACTCATGAAGTTGGGCTTGGGAACAACAAACCACCGTTCCTGCCTATCGGTGGAAAGTTCCAACACTGGAAGGACCTCTTCACAGACTGGATGAAGAGTAATGACTACCAATGCTGGAGAGTCATTGAAGTTGGTGAAGAAAAGGTTGCTGAAAATGTAATCAAAGGAACAAAACCTTGGAGCCAATATGATTTCAGAATCATGGAGAAAAATTCTAAGGCTCGTATGTTCATCAACAACGCTATCAGCATTGAAGATGCATCCAAATTACACTCTTGTGCAACTGCAAAAGATATGTGGGCAGCCTTGGAACAGATGTACATGGGAAGTTTTGACCTTAGAGAGCTTGATCGTTTCCAAGCAAAGAAAGACTTCTATAACTTCGCCATGATCGATGGTGAGACTGTTTCCTCTTATCAATCCAGATTTGAGGAAATCACCACTAGACTTGCTGCTCACGATGTCGATGAAAAGGAAATTCTCCCCAAGGAGAAAATTTTCATCATTATTGATGGACTTCCTCCAAGGCATAAGATGACTAAAGCAATTCTCAAGGAGAATCCTAATACTCTCAAACTCACACTTCATGAAGTATTTGAGAAAATTAAAAAGTATGATGAAGAAGACAAATATGTTAAACCTAAAGGCATTGCCTTGATGGTTGAAAAAGCTTTCGAGATGATAAAAAATAACAAAGATGACAACTTGGATGGTGTAGATCCAGAAACTGCTCTTCTCACCAAAGCCATGCGAACTCTCTATCGCAAGGGTCGATCATTCAGGAATGATGGGAACAATGGTGAGAAACGAGACATCAAGGATATGGCTGAGCACGGTTCGGGTAAACCAAAATTTTTAACCGAAAAAACCGATCCAAACCGAAACCGAAATAATTCGGTTCGGTTTTCGGTTCATGTATTTTGGGTTTTTGGTTCGGTTTAATTTCGGTTCGGTTCGATTAAACCGAAATAAAAAAATAAGTGGAAGATGTTGGGCTGGTTTAGGTAAAAAAAAGCCCATGAAGAATCAGTATCTTTGGAGTCTTGTTCACTGCTCAGCCGGCCCTACCTTACTTGTTGAATCTTTGTCTTCTTCGAACTTCGAAGTTCCAAACTCGCCCGCCTCCTCCAAGCTCCCACTCCTCCCAGACTCCCAGTCGGCATTCGGCTTTCGGCAAGTCCCAGTCCTGCCGCTCCTGCGTCGGTGGCTTGATGCGACGGTGCGTCCCCCTGCGTCGGTCCCGGTCCCCTGCTTCCAGTCCCAGTCGGCCAGTCCCCTGCTTGACGCCGCCGCCCGCGAGGCCTCAAAGCTCCCTCAGTTGCTGCTGCTTTTGGGATTTTAGATTTAATATATGTTAAATTATATATCATATATGCAGGATTGCAGGTAAGAAGAAGAAAACTGAGAAATTGTGAAGAGTTAGGCAATTCGGTTTTTTTCGATTTTTAGCCGAACCGAACCGATCCAATATAATTCGGTTCAGTTTAGTTTTTTGGGGTTTTCAGTTTTTTCGGTTCGGTTCGGTTTCGGACCGATGCTCACCCCTAATCAAGGATGTTACTTGCTTCAACTGCAAGGAAAATGGTCACTATGCCAATAAGTGCCCTAAAGGGAACAACTCAGACAACAATGGTGAAAATTCTGGGAACGATAAAAAGAAGGCTTTCGTCGCTTTCTGGGGAGATGATTGTGCCAACTCTGACGATGACGAGCCAGAGTCATGGGGGAACAACAGAATGTGTGCAATGACTCTGAAGTCATCAAGTGAAGAACAAGAGGTAGATCCTGAAACTTTCTTTGAATCTCTTGTCAATTTTGATAAAAAGTCCTTGATCTCTCTTATTAAAAGCATGTATAATGAGAATCTTAAAACCCAAAACGACCTAAGTGATGCTGAGGATAAATGCATTGAATTGAATGAGTCTTTATCTAAAATTGCTAGTTCCTCTGCTGTTCCTTGTGTTAGAAGTGATGCTACTCACATTGATCCTAGTTCCTTTAGCAATGTTAGGGAACTGTCTCAGATGAAAGCTCAGATCGATAAAATCCACTCTATCCTAATTGAGCAAAAGCTTAAGGAAGAAAAAAATTACCTTTGTTGAGCCCAAATATCGTCTGGGGTACAAAGGAGAAAAACAAGAGAGTGAGGAACATGAGTTAACCATATATGAGATTAGAGAGCTAAAGAATAGGGAATTTCAAAGTACTAAGGATAGGAACTCTTACCTAGAAGAGCGTGTGAAGACTTTGGAGAGTGGGTTGAGTGAAAATCTGTAACGCCCCCAAATATATCCTTGAAATAGTATTGGATTAAATCAAGGTTTTGGAATTTCATCCATAATCCAAATACAACCAAAATATATTACAGCGGAAGTCTTTTTAAAATAAATGACACAAAAGTCTTGATCTAGCGATCACACGCCTAGGATCTCAACCTGATAAAAACTCTTCAAAATTCCATTTGCCTCCATCGTCGTTTCTAGCCTTCATGGAACGGACGTTTATCTGATGTGCCGTATGAGACGGATGACACCAGCCAACCATGCAAGGGAATATAACCGGTTGGTTAGTCTAATGAAAGACTATGCAAGGGTAAAACATAAAGGTTCTAAGTAGTCGTATTAGGTTAGACCCATCGCTTCTCGAATGAAAGCCGATGACGATAGTAAACCTCAATACTTCTACAGAAAATATACGAAACAGTATGATCAAGAGAAGACTCTGAAAGATTGAGTCTTAAGGAAACATATGAAGAGAAGATTCCAACGAATTGAGTCTTATCGGAAATTATGATAATGTTTGGGAGCATTATAATTCACACAAGCATTTTAAAACGACTTGGTGTTTCGGTTCACGACCAACCTCACCGCACAATGCGAATTCAGATTAGAAAGAGAACTTTACTCTGACCAAAGTCTAGATGAGTTTTCCTAGCTGCATTACTTCCTAGCTGCACTACTCGCCTGAGGGTATATTAATTATGTGCATAGCGGCACTTATCTTATTTACTTCCAAAATGTATATTCACGTTATAAGCTTTTATCATAATCATCTCATCCCTCAGGATATAGAGATATGTAGTCGGGAATAAATCCCTAAAGGTTTGACGCTGGCTAAGCGCACCTCCCCTATATTCGGATAGGTGCGGTCGAGCTACAGCGGTGACATGACGACGACGACGACGAAAACTCACTGTGATCGACGCGTTTGGATTCGATTAGGATGGGCTTCGACTTCCCAACTCCTTGCAGTTCCAAACACCACTTGGAGAGTACCTTCTCCTCCTATGGTAGCTCCGGCGACACTCCGGCGAAAGCTTGCAACTCCGGCGACAATGGAACGAGAGAGAGATTTGAGAGAGAGAGCTTGGGATGCCTTCCTCCTCCAAGTCCCCTCCTTATATAGGCCAAGCAAGGAGCTCCAGCTGGCTCCCCCACCGCCACCGCTTTAGCTCCGACAAGATCGGCAAGCAGCTCAGGCAAAGTTCGGCGGGGCAGAAAAGGTAATCATGACGGCGTGGGTGCGGTGGGTCTCACCGCGAGGTGCGGTGAAGGCCACTTTCTGACCGCGGGGTGCGGTGGGCATGACCGCGGGTGCGGTCAAGGCCAATCTTGTGCCTGAGGCGCGTTTGGTCGCATGATATCGGTGAATGCTTGCATCACAATTTCCCGAATAGCCTCTATTGCTACTGCATCAAATACCATTGGAGCATTGACCGGAGCTTGGTCATTGCCCTCTGGATTGTTATTAGAAGCAGTCTCGTGTTCATCCACGGGGTTTGCAGTGTTCCTCACATTTGGTCTGGGGTCATTGCTTGGCCCAGCACGAGCACGAATGGTGTTCCTTGTGTTCACCATCTGTTTACCGATCAAATTCCAAGTATTTTATAATATTAATATCATTCCAATGTACTCAATGTAATAAAATCACTTAGAATAGATCAAACTTGCTAATTTTCATTGATAAACTCAAACTGAGTTACTAGGTTATACAAAAGGGATCTCCCGAGCGACAAGACAAAATTGCTTGGAGATTAAAGTTTCTTAACAAAACGAACACTGAAATACAAGAAAAGAAACTGCTAATCAGCACTGGCCCAATCATGGCGCCCTGAAACATTTCCTGTAATCACAACTCCTCATACATGGCTTCTTCGAATGGGGTTTACCATCAGAATCTGGTGATGGACTTCTCACCCTACTCGGCCCTGGAGCACATGGCTCATTCGAGCATGCTTAACCGCCTCATCCATCTGACGACTCTCTTCAGGGGAAATCATCTGACTCAGGCGATGTGCCTCTCGCGAGTCAGGGCTCAACCTCAACCTCCTCTGAGCAGGAATAGGCTGTGATTCCTCAGATACATTTTATGGATCACTCCTTCTTCTGATGCCAAACTCAACATAGAGTGTCTCCCAATCGGCCGGAGTCAATGGCGAGTACCCTCGCTCAGGCAGCAACTCCGGACTTGGATAGATAAACTCTATCCTCGGGTCCTCGCTGTTCACCAATAAGCGCTCTAAGCCATCGGACTCGTGGCCCTGATCTTCGAGGTCCTCCTCTGGATCCTCCTCTAGATCTTCTTCACGATCCTCTTCCTCTGGATCCTCCTCGGGAATTGACTCGATCATAAAGTCATCATCGTAGTACCCTCTTGCGTACTCTGATGGATAACCCTCATCCTCAGTGCCCTCCCTTGGCTCCTCTTCGGGCTCTACCACAGGAACCTCGGTTTTATTGGACACTAGCACTACTGACTCAGGGAGTACGGTCTTCACCTCCTCGGGTGGACTACTAGATTCTCCGATCTCAAAGTATCGCAGAAGAACTGGAAACTCAAGCCTCAATGGAGATGGCGGAGCCACCTCGGCTTCTTCCGAGTTCCTCTGAAGAGAAAAACATGCACCTATAATCTGCGGGTGACGAAAAGAGAGTTTAGTCTTTTTAAATATAGAAGTTTGCTTCCATATCATACTAAAGAAGGCACAACTTGAACAACAAACACATTTTAGTCAAGAAAATTTTATTTGGAAATTCCAATCCTTTGAAAACATTTTTCAGTCCAAAACGAGTAGACGGTTTATAAAAGTTTTGTTTCCCGCAAAACATTTTAAAACCCAACCCGAAAAAAAAAAGTTTCGGCTCTGATACCAAATCTGTAACACCCCCAAATATATCCTTGAAAGGTATCACCGCCAGTGACCTTAGATTCCACATCCGAAGCCACCCAAGGCTTAACCAGTTTATTAAAATCATAAAACAACATTTATAATAAGAAATGTCATAGTATTGGATTAAATCAAGGTTTTGGAATTTCATCCATAATCCAAATAAAACCAAAATATATTACAGCGGAAGTCTTTTTAAAATAAATGACACAAAAGTCTTGATCTAGCGATCACACGCCTAGGATCTCAACCTGATAAAAACTCTTCAAAATTCCATTTGCCTCCATCGTCGTTTCTAGCCTTCATGGAACGGACGTTTATATGATGTGCCGTATGAGACGGGTGACACCAGCCAACCATGCAAGGGAATATAACCGGTTGGTTAGTCTAATAAAAGCCTATGCAAGGGTAAAACAGAAAGATTCTAAGTAGTCGTATTAGGTTAGACCCATCGCTTCTCGAATGAAAGCCGATGACATAGTAAACCTCAATACTTCTATAGAAAATATACGAAATATTATGATCAAGAGAAGACTCTGAAAGATTGAGTCTTAAGGAAACATAGGAAGAGAAGACTCTAACGAATTGAGTCTTATCGGAAAGTATGACAATGTTTGGGAACATTATAATTCACACAAGCGTTTTAAAACGACTTGGTGTTTTGGTTCACGACCAACCTCACCGCACAATGCGAATTCAGATTGGAAAGAGAACTTTACTTTGACCAAAGTCTAGACGAGTTTTCCTAGCTACACTACTTCCTAGCTGCACTACTCGCCTGAGGGTATATTAATTATGTGCATAGCGGCACTTATCTTATTTACTTCCCAAACGTATATTCACGTTATAAGCTTTTATCATAATCATCTCATCCCTCAGGATATAGAGATATATAGTCGGGAATAAATCCCTAAAGGTTTGACGCTGGCTAAGCGCACCTCCCCTATATTCGGATAGGGGATAGTCATGACTAGAGAAACGGTGTTAGGGCTTGAACATCCTATCCACCGGGTTATAAAGAAACGGCTACCTCTCAAGGTAAGCAGCGTTCCTACGAATACTCGTGCTAACTATATCTCAAGCGCACATAAAATCCACTGCTAACTATATTTCAAGTTTGCATAAAAGTCCACAACAATACCATCACGGTAATAACAGATATAATAGCGTTGTTTCTAGCAATATATACAACCATAATATTCATTTTTAATCGTATCATTTTAAGAAAACTGTTCCCAACGAAACCAGTAATTCATCCCAATTTAATTAACAATTAAACAATTGATAATTAATAGAAATATGGAATGATAAGCAAGAGCGAACCGCCACTTGCCTTATATTAGACGAAGCTTAACAAAGCTCAACGACAACGGGTTTCCGGGTCCAAAACGAGGTCAGATCTCAGATTATGGATTCCTATGAAATGACCCATAACGGAACCCTAAGTTAGATTCAATAACCAAATATACGAATCTAAAGAAAGACGAACTAAATCGAAGGAACAAGGCCTCGATCGAGACCACAAAGACCAAAACCACACCACGAGCCCAGACACACCGCGGGTGTGCCGGCCCTGCCGCGGATGCGGTCGAGCTACAACGGTGACATGACGACGATGAAAACTCACCGTGATCGACGTGTTTGGATTCGATTAGGATGGGCTTCGACTTCCGAACTCCTTGCACTTCCAAACACCACTTGGAGAGTACCTTCTCCTCCTATGGTAGCTCCGGCGACACTCCGGCAAAAGCTTGCAACTCCGGCGACAATGGAACGAGAGAGAGAGTAAGTAGAGCCACTACAGTCTCGTGCGGCGTCTTCCGGCTTAATGCATCGGCTACTACATTAGCCTTGCCCGGATGATACAGCAACTCGATGTCGTAGTCTTTGAGTAGCTCTAACCAGCGACGTTGTCTCATATTCAGCTCCTTCTGAGTGAACACATACTTGAGATTCTTATGATCGGTGAAGAATTGGCACCTCACACCATAGAGATAGTGCCTCCAAATCTTCAGTGCAAAAACAACGGCTGCTAGTTCCAGATCATGCGTCGGATAGTTTGCTTCATAGGTTTTCAATTGTCTAGATGCGTATGCAATAACCTTGCCTTTCTACATCAGTACGCATCCTAACCCATGCTTCGAAGCATCACTATAGACCACATAACCATCATTTCCTTCCGGTAGCGCTAATACTGGTGCAGAGGTCAGACATTGCTTCAACTTCTGAAAACTGGCCTCGCACTTGTCATCCCAGACAAACTTCTTGTGGACTTTGCGGAGCAGACCGGTCATAGGTAGAGCGATCTTAGAAAATCCCTCCACGAACCGTCTATAATATCCAGCAAGTCCAAGAAAACTGCGCACCTCTTTCACATTTTGAGGTCGCCTCCAATTTGCTACCGCTTTAATCTTTTGGGGATCAACCATAACCCCATTCTCATTGATCACATGGCCTAAGAAAGCCACTTCCTTGGTCCAGAAGTCACACTTAGACAACTTTGCATATAGCTGATTCTGTCTAAGGACTGACAAAGTAATCCGAAGATGTTCCTCGTGAGCTTCCACGCTCGGGGAATAAATGAAAATGTCGTCGATGAAGACCACTACGAACTTATCCAAGTATTGGTGGAAACATCGATGCATTAGATCCATGAAGACTGCTGGAGCATTTGTAAGTCTAAATGGCATGACTACGAACTCGTAGTGACCATATCTCGTTCGGAACGCAGTCCTCGAAATATCCTCCTCACGAATCCTGAGTTGATGGTAACCAGACCTCAGATCGATTTTGGAAAAGACCTTTGCTCCCTGCAGTTGATCCAACAAATCATCAATCTTCGGCAACGGATACTTATTCTTGATCGTGACTTTATTCAACTCTCGATAGTCGATACAAAGTCGAGACGATCCATCCTTCTTCTTGACGAACAAGACCGGTGCGCCCCAAGGTGATGCACTCGGTCTTATATATCCTTTTTCAAGAAGATCCTCGAGTTGCTTCTTCAACTCTTGTATCTCAACAGGAGCCATCCGGTACGGTGCCTTAGAGATCGGCACGGTACTAGGCTCGAGATCAATGGTAAACTCCATGTCACGATACGGGGGTAAACCTAGAATTTCCTCCGGAAAGACATCCGGAAAGTCACGGATGATCGGAATATCAGGAATTGAAGGTTCATCTTTCTTGGGCTTGTCCAAATAGCACAGGTACCCGACACATCCTTGTCGAAGTAGCTTAAACGCAGCCATCGCATTGATAAGCCTGCCGTTATCAGCGTCATTCCGACCCTTGAACTTTCATACATACTGGCCCCCAGATGACACCGTCACAGTCCTTGAGCTAAAATCGATTACCGCCCCATGACGCATCAGCCAATCCATACCGAGAATAATGTCGTATGGAGCCATGGTTATACAGATCAAATATGCTTCGAACTTCTTACCCTGGATGGTAATCGGAAATTCTGACAGACGCTTGGTGCCCACTAAATGTTCACCATTAGGAAGATTCACAACGAAAGGTTCACAAACCTCGTTGCATACTAAAGCCTAACTTACTAACACAACTCTCCGAAATAAAGGAATGAGTAGCACCCGAATCAAACAACATACATACAAAAGTAGAATGAAGGTATAGAGTACCTTGAGAAATTAGAGCATTTGGTCCATCAGCCTCACGCATCTCGTAAAGGCGTTGACCTTGACCTCCAGAAGCAGCTGGGGCTTTCCCTTTGTTATGTACAATTGTCTGCATCGAAGGACTAGGAGCTTCCACTGGTCTGAACCTGGGTCGATTGTTCTGATTAATAGACCCTTGCTGTGATTCAGCTCCTTTCTGCCTTCTCTGCGGACAGAACGTCTGCACATGTCCCTCCTTTCCACAACCATAGCATATCTTCTTTTCCTTCGGACACGCATTACTCTTGTGCCCGGGTGTACCACAATTGTAGCACTAGATCGGATTCTTGCCTTGACCCGACTGTTGCGTAGACCCTCCATGAGTCATATTCGTTTTTGCTTTGCCAGACTTGGCAAAATTAGACGGTGGCGCGGGACGCTTGAATCCACTCGCCTGAGACTGGCTCTGTACTTTCCTCTGGCGATTGCGCTTCTTTGTCGACTCTTCCAGAGTCACTTCCAGTTTGTAGGCAGCGTCCACGTACTGCTCCAAAGTAGAGCATCCGTGACGTACCATCAATGACTTAATATCTGGATTCATCCACTCATGGAAATGCCAGATCTTTTGCTATTTGCTAGACACCTCCGGCCCATCATACTGTAGCAGGTGATTGAACTTGGCTGCAAGCTCAGTCACTTTCAATCCATCCGTCTTTGGATAGAGGAACTCCTTGTGTTTTTCTTCCCTCATAGCTCGGGAGAAGAAACGATCTGTCATCTTAGCCTTGAACATCCCCCAGTTCAAACCAGGGTGATCAGCTAGACTAGTACCTTCCCACCACTCGCTAGCTACCTCCTTCAGCTGAAGGGAAGCAATGTGCACCTTCTCAGCTTCAGTGCACTCAACATTGCGGAACAATCACTCCATGTACGATAACCAATGTGCCACCCTGACTGGCTCTCCTTTCCCATCATAGCTATCAGGCCTCATAGAGCTCATGGCCTTCAGTGCTCGGCCATAGTCGCCTCTATTCCTGACCGCTTCCTCTTGGGGTACATGGATATTAGGCTCCTCAAATCTAGGAACCACTGAGGGAATTGGCACAGCTTGTGCCTGAGACGCGTTTGGTCGCATGATATCGGTGAATGCTTGCATCACAATTCCCCGAATAGCCTCTATTTCTACTGCATCAAATACCATTGGAGCATTGACCAGAGCTTGGTCATTGCCCCTTGGATTGTTATTAGAAGCAGTCTCGTGTTCATCCACGGGGTTTGCAGTGTTCCTCACATTTGGTCTGGGGTCAATGCTTGGCCCAACACTAGCACGAATGGTGTTCCTTGTGTTCACCATCTGTTTACCGATCAAATTCCAAGTATTTTATAACATTAATATCATTCCAATGTACTCAATGTAATAAAATCACTTAGAATAGATCAAACTTGGTAATTTTCATTGATAAACTCAAACTGAGTTACTAGGTTATACAAAAGGGATCTCCCGAGCGACAAGACAAAATTGCTCGGAGATTAAAGTTTCATAACAAAATGAACACTGAAATACAAGAAAAGAAACTGCTAATCAGCACTGGCCCAATCATGGGGCCCTGAAACGTTTCCTGTAATCACAGCTCCTCATACATGGCTTCTTCGAACGGGGTTTACCATTGGAATCTAGTGATGGACTTCACACCCTGCTCGGCCCTGGAGCACATGGATCATTCCTTGGCCTTGCCCTTCTTCGAGCATGCTCAACCGCCTCATCCATCTGACGGCGCTCTTCAGGGGAAATCATCTGGCGAAGTGCCTCTCGCGAGTCAGGGCTCAACCTCAGCCTCCTCTAAGCAGGAATAGGCTGTGAGTCCTTAGATACATTTTGTGGATAACTCCTTCTTCTGAGGCCAAACTCAGCATAGAGTGTCTCCCAATCGGCCGGAGTCAATGGCGAGTACTCTCGCTCAGGCGGCAACTCCAGATTTGGATAGATAAACTCCATCCTCGGGTCCTCGCTGTTCACCAATAAGCGCTCTAAGCCATCGGACTCGTGGCCCTGATCTTCGAGGTCCTCTTCGGGGTCCTCCTCTGGATCCTCCTCTGGATCTTCTTCAGGATCCTCTTCCTCTGGATCCTCCTTGGGAATCGACTCGATCATAAAGTCATCGTCGTAGTACCCTCTTGCGTACTCTGATGGATAACCCTCATCCTCAGTGCCCTCCCTTGGCTCCTCTTCGGGCTCTACCACAGGAACCTCGGTTTTACTGGACACTAGCACTACTGACTCAGGGAGTACAGTCTTCACCTCCTCGGGTGGACTACTAGATTCTCCAATCTCAAAGCATCGCATGAGAACTGGAAACTCAAGCCTCAATGGAGATGGCGGAGTCACCTCGGCTTCTTCTGAGTTCCTTTGAAGAGAAAAACATGCACCCATAATCTGCGGGTGACGAGAAGAGACTTTAGTCTTTCTAAATATAGAAGTTTGCTTCCATATCAGACTAAAGAAGGCACGACTTGAACAGCAGACACGTTTTAGTCAAAAAAAATTATTTGGAAATTCCAATCCTTTGAAAACATTTTTCAGTCCAAAACGAGTAGACGGTTTATAAAAGTTTCGTTTCTCGCAAAACATTTTAAAACCCAACCCGGATTTTTTTTTTGGCTTTGATACCAAATCTGTAACACCCCCAAATATATCCTTGAAATGTATCACCGCCAGTGACCTCAGATTCCACATCCGAAGCCACCCAAGGCTTAACCAGTTTATACAAATCATAAAACAACATTTATAATCCGAAATGTCATAGTATTGGATTAAATCAAGGTTTTGGAATTTCATCCATAATCCAAATACAACCAAAATATATTATAGCGGAAGTCTTTTTAAAATAAATGACACAAAAGTCTTGATCTAGCGATCACACGCCTAGGATCTCAACCTGATAAAAACTCTTCAAAATTCGATTTGCCTCCATCGTGGTTTCTAGCCTTCATGGAACGGACGTTTATCTGATGTGCCGTATGAGACGGGTCACACCAGCCAACCATGCAAAGGAATATAACCGGTTGGTTAGTCTAATGAAAGACTATGCAAGGGTAAAACAGAAAGGTTCTAAGTAGTCGTATTAGGTTAGACCCATCGCTTCTCGAATGAAAGCCGATGACGATAGTAAACCTCAATACTTCTATAGAAAATATACGAAATAATATGATCAAGAGAAGACTCTGAAAGATTGAGTCTTAAGGAAACATAGGAAGAGAAGACTCTAACGAATTGAGTCTTATCGGAAAGTATGACAATGTTTGGGAACATTATAATTCACACAAGCGTTTTAAAACGACTTGGTGTTTCGGTTCACGACCAACCTCACCGCACAATGCAAATTCAGATTGGAAAGAGAACTTTACTCTGACCAAAGTCTAGACGAGTTTTCCTAGCTACACTACTTCCTAGTTGCACTACTCGCCTAAGGGTATATTAATTATGTGCATAGCGGCACTTATCTTATTTACTTCCCAAACGTATATTCACGTTATAAGCTTTTATCATAATCATCTCATCCCTCAGGATATAGAGATATATAGTCGGGAATAAATCCCTAAAGGTTTGACGCTGGCTAAGTGCACCTCCCCTATATTCGGATAGGGGATAGTCACGACTAGAGAAACGGTGTTAGGGCTTGAACATCCTATCCACCGGGTTATAAAGAAATGGCTACTTCTCAAGGTAAGCAGCGTTCCTATGAATACTCGTGCTAACTATATCTCAAGCGCACATAAAATCCACTGCTAACTATATTTCAAGTTTGCATAAAAATCCACAACAATACCATCACGGTAATAACAGATATAATAGCGTTGTTTCTAGCAATATATACAACCTATTATAATATTCATTTTTAATCGTATCATTTTATGAAAACTGTTCCCAACGAAACCAGTAATTCATCCCAATTTAATTAACAATTAAACAATTGATAATTAATAGAAATATGGAATGATAAGCAAGAGCGAACCGCCACTTGCCTTAGATTAGACGAAGCATAACAAAGCTCAACGACAACGGAAGGCTTTCTTCATCCAGACTGCTGCTCGATGTTGCTGATAGTTCGCTTCAGGCTGTTCAGTTTGGTAGCTGGGAAGTACTTCTCCAGGAAGGCTTTCTTCATCTTAACCCAAGTGTCAATGCTCCCTGGAGTGAGATAGTAGAACCAGTCATTGGCCACATCCTTCAGTGAAAAAGGAAAGGCCCTCAGCTTGATCTGGTCCTCCGTCACGTTCTTCGGCTTCATACTGCTACACACCAAATGGAACTCAACAAGATGCTTGTTGGGGTCTTCACCACTCATCCCATGGAAGTGGGGGAGTAAGTGGATCAACCCAGACTTCAGCTCGAAATTTACGCCCTCGCCCAACTCAGGAAACTGCACAGCCAGCGGTTGCTGCTGCATGTTAGGGGCGGTCAACTGTCTCAACGTCTGCTCTGCGTCAGCCATCTCGAACGCAGGATTATCAAAAACCAAAGCACGATTTATTCTGCGACCCTGGGAAAGGGTTCTCTCAATCTCTGAATTAAAACCAAGTAGAGGGGAATTAGTAGCACGGGTGTGGACCATAAGATACGTCCACACCAAAGGAACACAACACACAGACAAACACAAAAAAAATCAACGCTTGCCTCCCCAGCAACGGCGCCAATTTGACAGCAGGCTTAAGTCGTATCACCTAATCAATCAAATAAAATCCTAGCAAAACCTAAACAAGCAGTTAGGGTAAGCAGGGGTCGAATCCACAGAGAGGAATGGATTAATCTATGTGTTGTTCGCATGCAATAGTAACAAGAAGGGGGAGTTGTAGGTTGGTTGGTCACAATTAAGTCAAACACAGCAAAGTATATGATGAAAATATCAAAGAGAGAAAACACTTAGCCAAGTAATGTCCACATAAGTCATTCAAAGGTTGTTCCTTGATTATGCCCTATCTTCCTATTCGGTTATTCCTGTCCTGATCTTGTGTAGATTAATAGGGAAACCATCCCTAAGAACCCTTACCAATGAATAACCCTAGCACCACTAGTGATTCAACCCAAAGGCAGCAATGAACATAAGAATTAACCAGGATACACATAACACCTCAACCAGAAGCATTCAACATGTAATCAATTCCCTACATAGATAAATTCCACAGTGGCATATAAGAATCTATGCTCGCTACTCGAACTAGAACGTTAGCCCAACAATTCCCTAGTATTAGCAATATGAATGAAAGCAATAAACCTAGGTGATCAATCTAGATAAACCAACAAACATCCAAATAAGAATTTGCTCAAGAGAAAAGATATAACTCAATAGGATAAGATAGATAGGAACAAAACCTCACAACCAGATGAATAAACCTATGCTTCCATTACCGGACTAAGCAAAAGTGCTTAGCCTTCCATAGTCTTGAGAAAACAACGATGATGTAAAAAAAAACTAAAAACCTGATATGAGAGTCTCTCCTCTCTCCTTTTAAAACCTAAAACTAAGAGAGTATATATAGGTGGGCTTAACAAATGACCTAGCCCAACTGAAAATAGAAAACGAAAATAATTAAAATGGAAAAATAAGAAAAGAAATTAGAAAAGATAGACTCGGGAAAAGTCAGAACTTCCAGCATCGACGACCCGTGATCGCGGCCCATTTACCGCGATCGCGGCCTCTTGTGGCTCCGCGCTCTTCACATTCCTCCGCGCCTGCGGAAAACTCTCGACTTGCCTGAGGAACCGCGATCGCGGCACCCTTGCCCGCGGTCGCGGTTAATGCTCGGCCTTCACTCCTTGGCTTCGCCTCCTAACCTCTCGTCTTCACTTCCTTGGCGTCTTCTTTTGGTGGCTTCCTATCCTCAGTGTCTCCTATGATATCCAAAATAGCTCAAACACCTCCAAAAACACCAGACTTTGCCCCCAAATGCCATACACAAGAATGTGTCTAAATCTACCCGAATGACACCAATAAAACCCTCTAATGACTCTTAGTTAAGCCCTACAAAGTAGTGCTTATCAAGAAGCTACCTTGAACTCAAGCATCAAAATAAAAGAGGTTAGTCTGGTTCATCAACTTGGTTTTAATTTGTTAAGTGTAGCCCAACTTTGTGATCAAAGAGACAACGAGACTGTGTTCACAACCAAAGATTTCTACGTAAGGAATAGAAAAACCAAGGAGATCGTATTGAAAGGTGTCAGGTTCAACGATGTGTACATTGTTGGCACAACATTCAAGCCTTCAAGGGAACTGTGCTTTGCATCTCTAGCTGAAGAGACGAAACTGTGGCACAGAAGGCTTGGACATGCAAATTTACAACTCATTCACAAACTCCACAAGAGGGAACTGGTTAGAGGGCTTTCAAATGTCAAACCTGAGATCCATGGAGTCTGTGAAGCCTGTGTAAGATGAAAGCAAACACGTTCCTCTTTCAAGAGCAAATCGAATGTTACCACCTCTCGTCCTCTAGAACTGATCCAAATGGATCTCTGTGGTCCCATGAGGAAGTCATGCAGGGAACATGTATGTGTTTGTTATTGTTGATGATTACTCTAGATTTACATGGACAATCTTTCTCTCTTCCAAGGAACAGGTATTCGAAGCATTTGAATCTTTCATCAAGGGTGTGGAAACTAATCTGGGACACAAGCTAAGCTCCATTCGATCCGACCATGGAACGGAGTTTGAGAATTCCATGTTCCTTGATTACTGCAGGGAATATGGGGTCTCTCATAACTTCTCAGCTCCTAGGACACCACAGCAAAATGGAGTGGTCGAGAGGAAGAACAGAACATTGGAGGACATGGCTAGAACAATGCTCATAGCAAGCAACCTTCCTCGAATATTCTGGGCTGAGGCTATCAACACTTCATGCTATATCCTTAATCGTGCCATGCTTATACCATTGTTAAATAAAACTGCCTATGAACTAATCAAGGAACGCAAGCCCAATGTTTCCCACTTGCGTGCCTTTGGTTGCAGATGTTTCATTCACAACAATGGAAAAGACAACTTGGGAAAATTTGATCCTAGGAGTGATGAAGGAATCTTTCTGGGATATGCTAATTCAAGCAAAGCTTATAGAGTCTACAACAAGAGAACCCGAAAGATTGAAGAAAGCATTCATGTTGTCTTTGATGAACACTCAAAAGCTACGAGTGATAATTCAAACTCATCGCTCCCTGATGATCACTTTCCACGCATGCAACGTGAAGATTCAGAT
Organism: Rheum nobile; assembly: GCA_027886185.1. NCBI lineage: Eukaryota > Viridiplantae > Streptophyta > Magnoliopsida > Caryophyllales > Polygonaceae > Rheum > Rheum nobile. Next base: position 1,037,214 of record WOAB01000662.1, on the reverse strand, counting down.
GATGAAGGTGATGATGGAAATCACCAGGGAAATCCACGTACAGGGAACAGTGCCCCCAATGCTGGTGGGAGCACTACTGGTTCTTTCGGAGCTATCACAACAAGCGACGATAACACTCCTACAACTCCAGCACCTGATGTTCCCACAACAACTCTAATCGTTGATGCTGATGTCACCACTGTTCCCAATGGAACTTCTGGTGATGATACTTCGAATGCACAACTTGTGCAAGATGGCCAAGTGAGTGGTGATGTGGTAACAATGATTGAGGAAGAACTTGTGGATGTTGTTGAAGGAACAGTCTCAAAGGCAGCCACTGTAATTGCTGCTGACGTTCCTCCCTCTTCATCCTTATCTGCAACAACAATTACTGCTCTTCCTCTTATTCCTCCACCGCCTGAATCCAAGAATGTCTAGACCAAGAATAATCATCCAGTAGATGCTCTTCTCACACCATACGAACAAAGAGGTTCACGTTCTCAACTCTATGACTTTTGTGCTTTCTATGCTTTCATTTCTTTTGTAGAGCCAAAGAACATCAAAGAAGCACTGAAAGAGCCAGATTGGATAATTGCTATGCAAGAAGAGCTACATCAATTCGAAATGAACAAATTTTGGAGACTTGTTCCCCTTCCCAAGCACAAGCATGCTATTGGCACTCGATGGGTTTTCAGGAACAAGCTCGATGATTCTGGAACTGTGACAAGGAACAAGGAGAGACTGGTTGCTCAAGGATACAATCAACAAGAAGGGATCGACTATGATGAAACATATGCTCCAGTAGCTCGCATCGAAGCCATTCGACTTCTCATCGCATATGCCGCTTTCAAAGGATTCACGCTATATCAAATGGATGTCAAAACAACATTTCTCAATGGGTATCTTCAAGAGGAAGTTTATGTGAAACAACCCCCAGGCTTTGAAGACATGGAACATCCTGACTATGTGTATGCATTGGACAAGGCACTGTATGGGCTCAAGCAAGCTCCCAGAGCTTGGTATGATCGTCTGACACAATTCCTTCTCTCCAATGGATATAGACGTGGAGCAATTGACAAGACATTGTTCCTCTTGGAACATAAAGGTGAGATTCTCGTAGTTCAAGTCTATGTTGATGATATTATTTTTGGTTCCACTAACCCTGCCCTTGTAGAGAAGTTCAAAGATCTCATGAGCAGTGAATTTGAGATGAGTATGATTGGGGAACTTTCCTTTTTCCTCGGACTACAAGTCTCTCAATCCTCTAAGGGAACAAGAGTACATCAACAAAAATACATCAAGGAACTGTTGAAGAAGTATGGTATGGATAAAGCTAAACCTATTGATACCCCTATTTCTCCTAACACTCATCTTGATGCAGACTTGAATGGCCAATATGTCGATGCTACAATGTATAGAGGCATGATTGGTTCATTACTCTATCTAACGGCAAGTAGGCCATATATTATGTTTAGTGTGTGTCTTTGTGCTAGGTTTCAAGCAAATCCTAAGGAGTCACACCTAACTGAAGTCAAGAGGATCTTGCGATACTTGAAAGGGAACGACAACCTCTGTCTTTGGTATCCAAGGAACAATGGGTTTGAACTTGTGGGCTTCACTGACGCTGACTTCGCCGGTCACCTAGTGGATCGCAAAAGCACATCAGGGACGGCACAGTTCCTTGGCCCATGTCTTATCTCTTGGGCATCAAAGAAACAAAATTATGTTGCCCTTTCAATCGCCGAAGCTGAGTACGTAGCTGCCGCCTCTTGTTGTGCCCAGGTATTATGGCTCAAACAACAATTGGAGGATTTTGGTATGTCTCTTGGCACCGTTCCCATTATGTGTGATAATACTAGTGCTATCAACATTTCCAAAAATCCTGTTCATCACTCACGTACTAAGCATATTGATATTCGTCATCATTTTCTTCGTGATAATGTTGAGAAAAATTTCATTAGAATGGATCATTGCAGGATAGAGGATCAAGTTGCAGATATCTTCACCAAAGCACTGGATAGAAAACCCTTTGAGTATTTACGAATGCTCCTTGGGATGATCTCACTAAACTGAGGAACTCCACCTCCACTATTCTCTCAGTGATTGGCTAGATCGATCAATTATAAACTAGGGAACATCTTCTATGTGGCATGCTATTTGCAAATGACTTGTTTATTATTCTTGCTATGTGCTTTGTGTTACACTATATCAAAAACTTCTTGCAACTTCTATTCTTGATCATATGTGCTTCATTCTTACATGATAACATCTTCTTTCAAGCCCAAAGCAACCATTTGATTATCTGTACCCTCATTACAAGCCAAAATGATAATTGGTTGCACTGCCGTCCCAAGCTTGGATCCAGGTAAACGTTCCCTATGCACCTCTCTTCATTTTCCACTTTTTACTGGGAATCATTATCTGGATCGTCATTGTTCCCTACCTATTTTTTGTTTGGATATATCTTTGATTTTTTTGTGAACCCTATAAAATATCCAAACCGGCCTTTCCATGCACTCAAGTGTTTCGAAATCTTCTAGATGGGACTTGGCCTGAGGGGGAACAGTGAACAAGAACGTCAGTGCTGGGAACGTTGAGAAGAACGTTGAGAATTACAAGGGAAAGTTGCTTCGCTGATAAGCAGAAATTGAATGCTGATGTGATTGCTCTGCAAACAGAACGGCTATTTTTGCGTGAATCAAGAAGGAAAGCACTATTACCAGAGGAAAGAGAAAGATCTCTGAGGCGATTTGGGTGATCTTCTTGGCGAGTTAATTTTGGTAAGCCACTTTTCAAATTTCCTTTCCAAAATTGCAATCTCTCCTATATATTTATCTCTTACCTTTTCACCTAACTCACCTCTGTTCAAAGCCGTTGCCTTTCTTTGCCAAAAGCTTCTCTTTGTTTCTTTGCTTTCTGCCTTCCTTTCTCTTACCTTCTCAAACCCAAATCCATGGACACCATAAGCTCCACCTCTGTTCCCTCCATTGACATCTCCGCCATGAAAGATGAGCAACTGGCTGCTCTTCAAAAATCCCTTGGAGAGCAAATAGCGACTCGCTCTCCCCAACCCAAAATACCTACCTCCATCTCTGCCGTAGCCGACATCGCCAAGGAGATCTCTTCCTCTGTAGCTGCTCTACAAGAGGACTCTGCTAAGGAAGATCAGCCCCAAGGAACGGCGGCGACACCACTCTCTGAGCCTCAGATGCCATCACAAGACATGGCGCTGGCACCTGAGCAAGTCGCCTCCTCCCCTCTCAAAGGCGACGAAGATGAGGAAATGGCCCAAGTGGAAGCGGAAATGGATGTTCTCCCACTGGAAACAGTCCGCCCCAGCAAGAGACGCAAACACACCATTAGTTCTGCTACTGATGAGGAAGAACCTGAGGTTCAGTGCACTGGGGAACAACGCGCCACCACCAGCTTCTCCACCCCCGCCAAATCTGCCGCCGGTGAGTCAACTCCAGGCACTCTCAAGGATCGGCTTCGGAAAAAGAAGTAGCTAAGTCCTCTGCTCCCTCCCCTGTTGGTGGAAAGAAAATCCTTCCACAACTGCTGATCCCCGACGGCTTCCTCTATGAGAATGGATTTGAAGAAGTGCTGGAAAGATTGAGGTTCCAAGGCTGGGAACATCTTGTCAACATTCGCGTCCAGGTCAATCCTGATCAGGTTCGCGAATTCTACAGTTCCTACCGCCTAAACCTCTCAAACACAATGCTGGGAACAACAACTGTGGCTGGTGAAGATCTGTCTTTCACTGCGACCAAGCTTGCCCGCCTACTGGGTATCACCGCCGAAGGCTTCTCTGATCTCCCAAGTGACAAAGCCACTGAAGAGCAAAAGGAGACACAGAGGGCAAGCGCTGAACGCATGTTTGAGGGAACTGCTGGAGTAACACATGTTTTAGCCCTCACTTTGCCTCAACGCATCGCTCACCACATCATTATGAAGACAGTTGTTCCCAGGCAGGAGAAAAGGAACGCGATCACCAACACAGATCTGGTGCTGCTAGACAAGTTCTGGCATATGGAGAAAATTGACCTCCCAAGGGTAATTCTGCAGCACATGGCCAAATGCACCGCTAAAACTCACTCGTTGGCCTATCCGCATGTGATCAAGATAATTCTGCAAGCTGAAAAGGTCTACAGAGAAGAAGAGGAGGTTCCCATGGTCACTGAGCTTGACATGGTGAACATAAGCAAAATGAAGTATCAAAGGGATGATAAGGGAATGTTGCCACCTTCCGAAGCGCTCAAACGCGAACCTGGTGAAGGATCTTCAAGGAGCAGTTCTGTGCAAAGCCAGATGTTGGCTGAGCTGCGTGAAATTAAGAATATCATGTCGCTGCTTCTTGAACATGTTGGATCGTTAGAGTTACGTCTGAGGGAACAAAAGCTTTGTTCCCACAGAAGGCACAACGGATTAAAATAGCAAGAAAGATAACAGAACGAACTCACGATATATAGTGGAAACCCTGATTAGCAAAACTAGCTTCTCAAGGAAAAACCACTACCTTCAAGCTTCCGCTTGAGAGGATTTTGAAGTGTGTACTTGTCTTATTGATTTCTTGTTCGATTACACTTGTAGCATGAACTCCAAACCCTAGACTTCCCACCTAGATTCGAAGATCACTCCTACAACGATGAATCCGAACTCAACCCTCAAAGACTCACAAACACTTCACTCTCTTTTTCTCAATTGAACTCTCTCAGTTCTTCTTTTTCTCTTTGTCGTTCGAAGTCGTCCGCAGAATTGAATCCACATTTTTCCTTAAATACAACTTCGGCTCAACCCTAATCAACCAACATAGGATCTTCTAAAAACGGATTACAAGAAGATAGGATTTTTATGTGAAGAATAATATCTTAACCGATCATATTGATTAAGGAAGGAATTCCTTAATTAATCCAATCGAAAAGGATATCAATCTTCTCTCTCTTCTATCTTATCTAAGGAAAGATTCCTAGGATAAGGAATCGAGCTTCTCTCTCCATATCTCCTCCAACGGCTAGATCCTTCCAGCCGATTTCTTCAATCCTTGACCGCGTGTGTGCCTTGATTTGTTTCCATAATCAACACGCTGGATTACTTCTTTCCTTTTGCAGCCTTGATCTGGTCCGTCACTTCAGTTCCTTGAGAGGTAACAAAGCGCTAAGCAAGCCTTTGTTCCCTCCGAGATCCTGTGCTGTAAAGCTCCCTGGGATAACTCTTCTTGTCCCTGAAACACTTGGTACACATATTAGTTGAGTGTTTGTAACCATCAAAACCTAAGGAATTCAACAAATTCTCCCTTTTTGATGGTGACAAACACCCATAACAATAAAGCATATACCAAAGCATATACCAGCTAGAAAAAGACAACATATGACAAGAAAGTTTCCCACTAATACACTGTTAGTTCCCCCTTAGTCCAGCAATACGTTTTACCTGTTCTGTTCCCCCTCAGACAATGCTACCTGTCATTTTCCCCCTTTTGGCATCATCAAAAACACAGTAAAAAGTTAGAGAAGAAAGATCAATGCCAGATAAACAAAAATACCCCTTGTTATTAATAATAAAAAAACTAGAAAATATGCAAACACAACCAAAACAGACCAAACATCAAACATTGTCAACTGCCACAACGGGCACATAAACCAGATAACAAGAAAACAGAACAAGGAGGGGTAGACAGCAAGGGAACAAAAGGGGATAGGATGACAGGAAAGCGATCAGGCACCACTGTGACCAGCCGATTGAGCCGATGTGTGGTGAGAAATAAGCGCGCGTACATCTGCCATGAGGAGAGTCTGCTGAGCCACCAGGTCCTTCACTGCTCGGCACAGACTCCTCACATCCTTTCCCAGCGAGAGATTTGTATTCTGTTCCCCCTCGGAGCTATCAGCTTCAGAGCCCTCCATTTCCTCAACATCCTCTACAACCACAGAAGCTGCGGAAACGCCCTCGACCTTCACCCAGCCTTCTCCCTCTAGAAGAGCAAACTGCATCTTGTGCAGATTGCTTGCATTGAAGGGACGAGAGAAGACACTCACATCCTCTGACGCATCATAGACTTTGTGGTACTCCAGAATCTTTTTGACGATACGAGGGAAGGGAAGAGCATGCTGAGTGGTGTTCCGGGCATGGGCCATATGCTGCATCAAAATCATTGGGAGGCAGACGAATTCCTTTTTCAGCAGAAGGGACATAAGGACAATGTCCAAGATCAGAAGGCGGTTCCTCTTCTGTCCCCTTGGTGTGATGTTGCTGATGAGGAAGTGGTACAAAACTTTGTTAACAGCAGACATCTCAGAGATGTCGAGATCGGCACTACCTTGAGCGTTCTCAATCCCTGCAACAACCAGCACAAACTCTGAGTAGGCGAAATCTTTTGGCCACCTGCCCTTTGGGTATTCTCCATATCCTTCGTGAGGAACTCCCAGAGCCATGCCTAGTTCAATGCTTGAGAAAACGTGAACTTCCCCATTCAACTTGTAGCTCCCCAGAACAGCATGGGGCCTTACCTTCATAGCAAACGTGGAGTAGAATTCCCTCAGCAACTCCTCATCCATCTCCACTTCCTCCACAAACAGCCTGCTCCACTTCTATTCCTCCAAGACGTCAAGCACTCCCTCCAGAAAGTTCTCCTTGAGGAACACAAGGTCCAACAGCAGCTCCTTCACCACAGACTTGTGGCTCATGTCTTTGACATCATCAACCGCCACAGCCTTTCCTTTGGCTTTGGCCGGCAGACGACGCTGGCTTTGTCGGACGGGAGCGGTGGACACCTTGGCTTTCTTTGCTTTGTTCCCTGAGAGGGGTACCGACTCCTCATCGGAGCTCACCGTTATCTCCTTCTCATACTTCCTCTGAGAGCGTGTCTTCCACTTGGAGGAGTAGGCAGTCTTCACCCTGCCGGATGCCTTAGGGGCCTTTGGGGGCTCCTCCACGTCCTCTTCCTCAGTGAGCTCCCTACAGAGGTCTCTCACCACTGACTGAATCTTCTCCTTGACGGCCAGGTGTTCCTCCACCGTGACCGGGTTCCCTTGACCGGGCAACTCCTCTGTCTCCTCCTCAATGGGATCGGGATGGGTAGGCGAGGAATGTACCTCCTCTAAGTTAGTAGATAAGATGGCTATGGGGACGGCAGGAGCGGTGTTAGGGTTAGGGTTTTGTGGAGCGGGGTCTGAGTTTGGGGCGATTGGGGCTATGTAGGGGACCATGGCGAGTTGGTCCTGGTTGGGTGATGGTGGAGGGGTAACAGTGGTGGTCGCTGGGGTGGTGGAGGTGGAAGGTAGGGACTGGGTAATGGCGGCGAGGAGAGCGGGGTCTGTCCCCATGGAGGACAGTTTGGCAAGGAGGTTTTGGAGGTCTTGGGCAAGGTTAGTGTTTGAGGCCATTTTTGTGAGAGAGAGAGAGAGCTGGGAAGACGAGAGGCAGAGAGGGAGAGGAAGATAACTTGAGGAAGATAAGGGAATAGTGAAGAGAGGACTTACCTGGAGACCCGAATTATATAGCCATCACAAAATCTTCCAGAAATTCCAAAGATAAAATCTGATCCTTTCAGTTTCCAAAAGATAAAAATTGCAATCTTCCACTTTCCCAAAAACTTGCCAGAATCTCGTCCAAATCCAATTGAACCAGCCGAAAGATCTCTTTCTAACTTCTTTCCATCAAATCAACTTTTAATGCACGGCGCGTCCCAATACAAGGTTTCCATTATTACATTCTGCCATACACACGTCATCTCAGACCTGCAAGCCACAGAGGCCGAACCGTTTTCCCTCCAAAACAAAAAGTAGTAGGGTGTGATGCTGGGGGTTAGTTACCAGAGAGGGTACAAAAGACCATCACACCAAAATATATGATATTTGCGATTTGATTTTTACATCATGCCTGAGGGGTCTCCAGTTGTGGATAATTAGATGGGCTCATAGGAGACATCAAGCATGGCGGTTACAGGTGAGCTGTAGAATCAACTATCATTTGGGCTTATAATGAGGGAACAAATCATCAAGTTGATTCTTTTGGGCCAAAATAGAGCTGATTCATGTGACATATGATAACATAGATGACCATGCAAGACATTCAGTACATAAAGGAAGTAAAAGCACATAGTCAAGCTTTTCGAAAATTAATACCCAAGGAAGCTAATGCATAATAAGGCATGAAGATTCGACTTTCACAGTTTACCACGTAATCTAGCCAATCATCGAGGGAACACAACACATAGACATGTAGTTAGGGGAACAAACCAGACTTCGTATGGAACTGAATGTAGAGTTCCCCAACAGGTGTTCCAATGAGAAGATTGGAGTTTGATCCCCCGTTTGCCAATCTTTCTCGACACAGTGATGTCCTTCCTAGATGTACATGGTACCTAAAATTTTCACACAGGGTACAGATTAGTCATTAAGTCCTTGTCCACATCACCTTTACCTCTGACACCAGGCCTTTGAGTCTCAAGTATTCCATGCAGAAGTGAGGTGAGACTCGCTTTGTTCCCTGTCAAGAAACTGACCCTTGAATGAACGAAACACTAGGAACATTCCTCACTTTATCCTGCACAGAAAGAGTTAGTTCTTGCGAACCCAGACAAGCTTATACTTTCTGGGTTTGGGAGCAACATATCTAATCTTAGGAAGTTCAACTTCTATATGCTCCCTAGTAGTGCGAGCAATCTCCTCATTATGTTGCTTTAGCAGGCACTCTTGCTTGTAATGACCAGAGTGCCCGCAATACCAATAGACCCTTTGACACTTCAGATCTACATACTTGCTCTGTCCTGGCCAAATTGTTTTGTTAGCGATCCTTGAATGAAAATCAATATTATTGGACTTACTGCTTTGGGATTGCTTCAGCCAAATTGCATGAGCCTTCTGTCCATGATACCAAGCCTTGCCTTCCTCAGTCGAATTAGAACAGTCTTTGCCTTTGTTCCCTCCGGAGGAACAGTCCCCCTTTTCTTTTACAGACTATTTTCCTTCGACTTTGGAGCCTTTTTTCTTAGTGTCATCGACAAGAAGCTTAGGTTGATATCCAATTCCAAAACGAGGTACTTCCTTCTTTTCAGGTTTCTTTTCATTCTTGGCTGCAACAAAGACAATACCTTTTGGCTCGTCCTTCTGTTCCTCACTGAGTTTGGTTAGATCACTAGAAAGTTTTGCATTTCCTAGTTTTAACATTAAAGACTCAGCCTCGAGTGAGGAAACAGTGGACTCTAGAGACTTAATCTTTTCAGTGAGTTCTGGACACTCAGAGCATGTGTTTGAAGAGGAAGATGAACCTTTTTCAAGCGTGAGCACTTTTTCAGCCCAAACCTGATTTTCTTCGATCAGACCTGAGATCGATTCATCCTTCTCTTCGAGTTGCTCACTGAAAAGACTACTCTCGCGAACGAGATTCTTAATGAGAGAGATCAAGCTTTCTTTAGATTTGCATCTTAAGCTTGATATAAGATCAGATTCAGTTACCTCATCGTTGATTAGCTCTCTCTTTGTCTCGTTTGGAGCTTCAGCGGCCATTAAGAATACATCCCTGGAATGTGACGAATCTTCATCATCTGAGTCTGATTCTCCCCAGGTGGCAACCATTGCTTGCTTCCCTTCATTTGCTGAAGGCATTCCTGCCTTCTTCTTGAAGCAGTTTCTGGCCATGTGTCCCTTGTTCTGACAGTGGTAACAAACCACATCTTTCATGTCTCTGTTCCCTTTAGAGGAACTGGGCGAGTCCTTGTTCCAAGACCATATCTTTCTCATTGCCCTTGTGATAAGAGCAACATCTTCATCGCCATCCTCATCTTCATCGCCCATTTGAGACAGATCAAATGCCCTTTCCACCTTCAGGGCAATGCTCTTCGCCTTCTCCTCTCCTTTCTTGTTTATCTTATGGTTATAGACAGAGGCGTTGCTTTCCAGCTTCACAACCACCTCTTCCATTGTAAGAGTCTTGATGTCTGTTTGAGAGTAGAGGGCAAGAGCAATGGCATCCCACTGAGTGTTGAGACCTTGCATGAAGTGATGAGTCAACTTCCAGTCTGGCATTGTTTCACCAAGGTACTGAAGCTGACCGACTAGCCCATGGAACCTGGAGTAGTATTCTTGAATGTGTTCATCTTTCCCTTGAGAAACTTGGTCATACTCCTTGATTAGAGAAAGGATCTTGTTCTTCTTCGTGACTTCATTTCCTTGATGAAGGCGCTTCAAAGCATCCCAGATCTCCTTAGCAGTTTTGTAGCTCATGATTTTCTTGAGATCTGAGGGAGAAAGAGCCATGTGGAGGATCTTCTTGGCCCTGTTGTTTTTCTCCAATTTCTTCCAGTCCTCATCGGTGTAGTCGATCTTTGGTTTTGGCTTAGTCTCATCTTCGTCATTCTTGATAACCAAAGGACCGACTTCTATGACTCTCCAGATCTGTCCGTCAAGGGAACAGATGTGGGATTCGATTTGTTCCACCCACCAATCATACTCACCAGCCTTCAGCATTGGCGGCTTCCAGAATGAATCACCGATTGCATTGCTTGACGATGACATCTTTCCTGCGAATTCTGTAACGAAAACAATCTAGAGCACCAGGCTCTGATACCAATTGTTGGATCGTTAGAGTTACGTCTGAGGGAACAAAAGCTTTGTTCCCACAGAAGGCACAACGGATTAAAATAGCAAGAAAGATAACAGAACGAACTCACGATATATAGTGGAAACCCTGATTAGCAAAACTAGCTTCTCAAGGAAAAACCACTACCTTCAAGCTTCCGCTTGAGAGGATTTTAAAGTGTGTACTTGTCTTATTGATTTCTTGTTCGATTACACTTGTAGCATGGACTCCAAACCCTAGACTTCCCACCTAGATTCGAAGATCACTCCTACAACGATGAATCTGAACTCAACCCTCAAAGACCCTCAAAGACTCACAAACACTTCACTCTCTTTTTCTCAATTGAACTCTCTCAGTTCTTCTTTTTCTCTTCGTCGTTCTAAGTCGTCCGCAGAATTGAATCCACATTTTTCCTTAAATACAACTTCGGCTCAACCCTAATCAACCAACATAGGATCTTCTAAAAACGGATTACAAGAAGATAGGATTTTTATGTGAAGAATAATATCTTAACCGATCATATTGATTAAGGAAGGAATTCCTTAATTAATCCAATCGGAAATGATATCAATCTTCTCTCTCTTCTATCTTATCTAAGGAAAGATTCCTAGGATAAGGAATCGAGCTTCTCTCTCCATATCTCCTCCAACGGCTACATCCTTCCAGCCGATTTCTTCAATCCTTGACCGCGTGTGTGCCTTGATTTGTTTCCATAATCAACACGCTGGATTACTTCTTTCCTTTTGCAGCCTTGATCTGGTCCGTCACTTCAGTTCCTTGAGAGGTAACAAAGCGCTAAGCAAGCCTTTGTTCCCTCTGAGATCATGTGCTGCAAAGCTCCCTGGGATAACTCTTCTTGTCCCTGAAACACTTGGTACACATATTAGTTGAGTGTTTGTAACCATCAAAACCTAAGGAATTCAACAGAACACTTTCTCAGCAAGGATAGGGAATGGAAGGAAGACTCTGAGTCTTGAGTGGACACCTTCTCTTATCCAGCCTGTCTTACCCTCTTTTCTTCACTTTTTAATATGTTATCTTGTTTAAGTGTTTGCACTTTGATCTTTTTGTGTTTGTTTGTCAAGTTGTCTCTGCTGTTTTGTAATCAATTCCTTGCTTGATATATGAACTTTTCCTTTGCACTTGACTATTGTCTTAGCTCTTATTGTTCCACTGGTTATCTTTGATCCTTTGATGATTCCAAAAGGGGGAAGTGTGGAAAATTATGCGATGAACTTAGTAAAGAGAGGTAACAGTTTAATTGTTCCTAATTCTTTGTGAATTTTTGGACGATGCTAGTGCTGAGGGGGAACGATGATGCAACTTTAAGGTATGAATTGCAATTATTCATTTGACATAAAATTTTGCTTATACATTTAAACTGCGATATATGTTGATTAATATTGCTTTGCTTATTACTTTGTTTTGATCGAACAATTTTTGAATGAGTTTGTCATCACCAAAAATGGGGAAATTGTTGGAACCTTGACGTTCCCTCTGATTTTGATGATGATAAACACCATTAGGTTTTATGTTTTCTTGTTGTTCCCATGAGTTTCAGGTCTTATGAAAGAATTAGGGAACAATGGAAAACAGTGAAGAAGAGAAAGCAGAGGAATACAATGGAACGTGTTGAAACACGGAACAGTTACGCGAGAAGCAAATTGGAAATCTGAAGTGCGTGGTTCCTATACAAGGAAACTTCTATATATGGAAACAACGTATGTGGAACGATGCGGAACGCAGAGAATTGCCAGCTGTTCCCAGATAGACTCCATTATACAAGGAAACGAGATTTTGAGTCTTACTTGGAGAAGAAGAAGAAGATAACGAGTTTTAGGAAAGTTTATAGAAGGAAACCATGTGTTTATAATATGAATAGCTTATTTGGTAACGAAATTGTTCATTGTTACCATATATGTCGATTGTTAGATATTTGGAAATAGGATTTTGTTAGACACTATATATAGATGAGAATTGTCTTGGGGAAAGGCATTTCAGCTATAATCATCAAGCATACCAAGGAGCTCTTGTGAGAACTGAGATCGAAGGTCTAAGGCAAGGTACGGGTTGTTCTTGCTAAGGGTTTTATTTTATTCTTGTGTCATTGAGAGTTGATTGCACTCAAAGTCTTTAGCCTAGGGTATAGGTGGAAAGAAGACTTGTGAGATTGTACAATTCTTAATAATACAAGTAGACGTTTGAGAACTTTGTTGTTACTTTGAATTTTTGTTTATTTCCGCTGCCCAGGGAACAGTCACACCGTTCCCTGTTTAACACACTAACGATTCAACAACAACTTTTATTAAATTGAATTATTCTAAAAAGGAATATAGACAAATTTATTCTGTGAGTAAGAGATTATCAATTTTAAGTGTTTGAGTCTCCGACTATTCCTAATAAACCTAAAAACGTTGATGAAGATTAATGTTGGTTTTCAAGAAAGAAAAGTATGAAAAGAGAATGCATGTGAAATTGATATTAATATTATTTATAACTATTTTATTTAATATTAATATAATGTTAAAAAAAATGTGCCATCTCTTTCAGAATTCTCTGGTTCTGTCACTGTACATATGTATAATATATGGTTTGATCTATCTTGGATCATCCCTTCCGATTGGTCTCGACCATGGCGATGTGCGGGGTGATCGGGCTGCAAATTGAGGGCCCCCAATTAAGGCTCGTTATCTTTAAATCGGTCTTTCAGCTTTTTATTAATTGATGATGAATGATATTAGTTAGTCCGGTCCCTAAGTATTTTAGCGTTTTTGATGAAAATGTATTTGATGAGTTCGTGGTTTTGCAACAAGGTTTTATGTTGTTTGAATAAGCCAACTTAAGATGATGCATATATGTATTAGCTTTTTATGAATTGAATAGCGTTTTAGTCACAGTTCACAAGTTCTTTTCTTGACATCATATAAATTTTTGGAGTGTTCGGTTTCCTTAATTATAACTCTTAAAAGTTCAACCAAAAACGTGTTTGTCAAACACCCCTAAATTTCATATAGTCATTCATATACCACAATTGTATTGCTCAGTAGCTAAGTATCGGATTTACTTTGTGTGGAATCAATATTGATCTTTTAGTAAAAAATAACAATAATAAAGAGTGGGTAAGGAATTTGGTCTCAAAGGATGATATTTTTCTAAATGAATGCAGTGAATTGACGATTATACACAAGGTGCGTTTATATTTTGATTTAGTTGTACGTACTTTGCTCACTTTAGAGTCTAATCAATATTGTTGGAGTGCCACGTGACTCCATCGGTATTTGCGTTTATATTTTGATTTAGTTGTACGCACTTTCAAGTTGCAACTCTCTTTTTTTCTATCGTGAATGCTTCAAATGGTCTATATATTAGGCTGCAATTCGTGTGATTCTAGGTCAAAAGATATCAAAGGTACGGTATGTACGTAATTTCAAGAAAAAGAAGCTATATGCGTATAATATATGGTTTGATCTATCTTGGATCAACATAGATCATCCCTTCAGATCGATTGATCGATCTGCGGGCTGATCTTTATCTGTAAACCGTGTTTACAACATTGTGAAAGTCCGTTGGGCCTATAGACTAGGGGTCGTGCGGACATGAGCGCATAGGCGTAGATAGGCCAAGTACATAAGTCCAATGGGGTTCCATCCTAAAATCAATTGACAATTGGAGGAGTAGTCCATCAAGCTTATATACAAGACAAGTTATGTCCTAACTTTAGATATTGGACGATTATATTCCAACACGCCCCCGCAAGTGCAACGGGCGGACAATTGGCCAGGCCCAATTGACACTTGGACAAACGGGTGTGGGTGAGCATCTCAATTTCTTTATAGCCAAACCCAACCAACCCAAGAAAGGGGCCTAGGACTGAACCAACTCTGATACCATGTGAAAGTCCGTGGCCCATAGACTGGGGGATTTTCCATCGAGAACAGCATTGGCTACATCTGTCGCCTCACGATCGTCAAGCTTTTGGCCCGTCGCTGAACGATGATCAATGGGCTGCTGTCCTAAAGATGTACAACACCATGCACATCAATTCCGAAAAGTCTGGTAAGTCTCTTTCTTGGATCTTGGACACCGGGGCTTCCTATCATATGACAGGCGAACATGGTCTTCTTCAGGACCTGACTACCATTCCATCCGTCTCTATTAAGTTGCCTGATGGCAATATCACGTGTACCACACAAGAAGGCGTTCTTTTGTTGGGATCTTTTCGTATCCCTCATGTCTTGTTCATTCCTAATATGAGTTGCAACTTGCTATCGTTGGCCCAACTAACCTGTGATCTTCGACTACTAGTGCTTTTAACCGCTAAAGCTTGTGTCTTGTAGGAAATTCGTACGAGGACAGTGATTGGCGTGGGTAGGCAAGACAGTGGGATCTATTGGCTGCATCAGTTCGCAGCTGCTCATGCTTTGTCTGCACAGTCCTCTTCAAGCACGGCTCTCCTCTGGCACAATCGTCTGGGTCATCCATCCACTTATGTTATGTCCTCTATTTCAGAATTACATCTAGATAGTACTTCTTTACATCATCTTATCCCTTGTGATGTTTGTCATAAAGCAAAACAGACTCGTTTGTCTTTTCCCATTAGTCATATAAAGCAGATTGTTTATTTGAGTTAATTCACTGTGACGTTTGGGGTCCTTATAGTACTTCATCTTCTAGTGGTGCCTCTTATTTTTTAACCATAGTGGATGATTATTCTCGTGCTGTTTGGGTCTATTTGTTCGCCTCAAAGACCGAAGTCGTCTCTTTACTGCCCAATTTCCGTGCCATGGTGCAAACGCAGTTCCGCTCGCAAGTCCGCCGGGTTCGGGCCGATAATGGCACCGAATTTCCGTCTCTCCGCTCCTTCTTTGATGACAAGGGAATTACATTCGAGACGTCATGCGTAGCCACCCCTCAACAAAATGGCCGTGTCGAACGTAAACACCGACACCTACTCAATGTCGCTCGGGCATTGCGATTCCAGGCTCATTTACCCCTATCCTTTTGGGGCAAATGCATTACCACTGCAACGTTTCTCATCAATCGAACGCCCACTCCAACTCTGCAAGGCCGTACCCCCTATGAGTTGGTTTATCAACGCTCGCCGCCATACAGTGGTCTGCGTGTGTTCGGCTGCCTCTGTTTCGCATCCACCAACCCGAGGTCACACAACAAATTTGATCCACGAGGAAGAAAATGCATCTTTCTTGGGTATCCACCGGGCAAGCGAGGTTAGTTCCTTTATGATCTTGAACACCACAAATGTTTCCATAGCCGGGATGTGGTCTTCTATGAGACACACTTTCCGTTCGCAACAACCCAGCCAGCAGCAACCACGCCGTCAATCTCGGCGACAAAACCAGCGGCGGTTGATCCTCTCCCGCCGGACCACCTCGCTCCCGTTCCACCCACCGACTGCTCAATCGTCGCCGAGACATCATCACCCATGGACATCAGCTCGGCCTCTCCGCCTTTGCTGTCGTCCCCGTCATCAACCGCCAGGGGGAGCATTGGCTCCCTGTCTGTAGACGTTGTAGCACCGCAGCCATCTGAGCCTACTCCTCTTCGCCAGAGCACTCGTGATAAGCAGCCGTCTGTTCGTCTACGCGACTACGTCTGTCACACTGTTCGCCAAATAGACCCCACATCTGCCATCGACCCATCCCCGCCACAATCACTTTCTTCAGGTACGCGATTTCCAATTGAGCACTATGTCTCTTCTTCTAATTTTTCGGATGCATATACCGGTTTTCTGGCAGCTATAACTGCGGGTGGTGAACCCACTAATTTTTCTGATGCCGTCCGTCATGAGTGCTGGCGGACTACTATGACTGCTGAGCTGGATGCCCTTGAGCGCAACAAGACATGGGTCGTTTCAGATTTACCACACGGGAAGACTCCAATTGGATGCAAATGGGTATTCCGTATCAAGTATCATTCTGACGGGACTATCGAGCGCCATAAAGCTCGCCTGGTTGTACTTGGCAACCGCCAAATTGAGGGCGTTGACTTCTCTGAAACGTTTGCCCCCGTTGCGAAAATGGCTTCCGTTAAGGTCTTTCTCTCCGTTGCTGCAATTCAGGGCCGAGAACTTCACCAGATGGATGTTCATAATGCTTTCCTGCATGGGGATTTGCATGAAGAAGTATACATGAAGCCCCCACCCGGTCTCTCTGGAGTCGCTCCAGGGCAGGTTTGCAGACTTTAGAAATCTCTCTATGGTCTTCGTCAAGCTCCTCGCAATTGGTTCGCGAAGATGGCATCGGCCCTACGTGCTTACGACTTTTAGCAAAGTTATGCCGACTACTCCTTGTTCTCATACCATCGTGAGAACACTACCATTCAGGTACTTGTCTATGTTGATGACCTTATTATTGCGGGTAATGATACTGCTGTGCTCGTTCGTTTCAAGACATATTTGAGCACTTGTTTCCATATGAAGGATCTAGGTCCTCTTCGCTATTTTCTCGGTATTGAGATTGCACGCAGCCCACATGGATTGTTTCTGTCCCAACGGAAATACACCCTGGATATCTTGTCTGAAGCCGGTCTCTTGGGTGCCAAACCCTACGACTTCCCTATGGAACAACATCACCAGCTCGCCACGGTGACAAGCCCGCCTAGCCACCATCCAGACCGCTATCGTCGCCTCATTGGCAAACTGATCGATTTGACGATTACCCGCCCAGAGCTATGCTACTCTGTCTATACCCTCGCTCAGTTCATGCAGGCCCCGTCCGACGCACACTGGCAGGTTGTTGTTCGCATTTTGCACTATCTCAAGGGTCACCCAGGACAAGGTTTATGTCTCTCTGCCTCTAGTTCTTTGCAACTGACCGCTTTCTGCGATTCAGATTGGGCTTCATGCCCTATCACTCGGCGTTCTATCACTGGGTATTTTATTAAACTTGGCCAGTCCCCTATCTTTTGGAAGACCAAGAAGCAAGTAACTGTTTCACGCTCATCAGCTGAGGCTGAATACCGTTCCATGGCATCCACCGTCTGTGAACTTCTATGGTTGAAGTCCCTCTTGCGTTCTCTCGGCGTTCATCATTCCATGCCGATGCGTCTCTTCTGTGATAGTCAAGCTGCTTTGCATATTGCAGCTAATCCGGTTTTTCATGAGAGAACGAAACACATTGAGATCGATTGCCATCTTGTTCGGGATCAAATCCAAGCCGGAAATGTCATCACACATCATATCGCTTCCGCACAACAACCTGCTGATCTGTTTACCAAGGCGTTGGGTAAAACTCAATTTCAACTCCTTTTAGGCAAGTTGGACATTGTTGATCCACATGCTCCAACTTGAGGGGGAGTGTTAGAAATATTAGATATATTGCACTTATGTTATCTTAAGCCACAAGTTAATATCTTTTCCTTGTAGATAGAATCTTGTATTTTCTATATATGTATTATCATAATCAATAGACAAACAAGGAATTATTTTCCCATATTCCATTCTATCAATTCTTTACAAAGTTCAAGTTGCAACTCCTATACTTGATGTACAAGACAAGAATACACCGAATCCAAACTAGTATATATATTTCGATCATGCTACACCCATTAATTATGTTGGAGTATCAAAGAAGAAGAACGGCCATTGAAGCATCCACGAGAGAGAGAAAGACAGAGTGATGGTGCGTAGATCGATGAGCCTCGATCACTCACGCTTAATTAATTACTCTCTTTCTTTCTCTCGTGCATGCTTCTATTGGTCTATTCTCTGCTGCTGCAATCCTGATCCTTATCATTATATTGCACATCAAGAATCGATTCTGTACGTCAAAATATATCAAAGGTATGTACGTAATTCTACCAAGAAGCTATTTATAATAGTTTGATACTTTGATCTATCTACGAGTTTGCACCCAAAAGCATTATACCTAGAAGTTATCTGTCTATACACCAAGTTACATTCTATAAAAGCACTATTTCTTATAATTAAGGTGATTTTTATCAGCATCAGACCACAATTACAGAAAGAATTAAAGAAAGCATGAAGAGGGAGAAAAAAACTCAAGAAAGAAGCCGTCATTTCATATTCACTATAACATAAATAATCCTCGTGCAAGATTCTTCTGCAATATTACTACTGAATATTGATCCATAAGAACTCCAGCTAATTACTAAAGTTCTTCTAAAATTGAAGGCCGAATGTTCAATTTTCCTAAATTTGCACCCACAATTCACACAGTTCAGTAGGAAACTATAATACATGGCAACAATCAAGAGAACAACAGTTAGTAGCTCATTCATTGCGGATAACTTTGTATAAAAAGTTCATTTTTCACCTCAATTAGTAAATTAACTAGAATACATGACAACAATCAAGAAAACAAACGCAAATGTGGTTAATTTAAGAAGAGAAATCAACTTCAGCCAGAATCTTGTGCATTATGGGACCAACATCAATCACTAGAATCAGTGCTTCTTGTGGCCAAAATTTCAGATGATACTTAATTAGTGACTAATAATAGTATAAACATGCAAATAAACATGAATAATTACATTGAATAAATCTAAGCATATTTCACCGAATTGAGCAATTTAACCCAAATAAAATAGTATACGACAATGAAGATTACCGATTAAAGAAGTACTCATGACCGAGCCGCCTTCTTTCATTTTGTCCAGTCGTCCACTAATCCGTGTGAAGTAATACTCTGCTATCCGATGTTGAAGAACGGGCGCATGGATCGCCGGCACCGATCGAGCCGCGGCTTCAGATTCGCGATGGTAGGAATCCAACCGGACCTCTCATAACTTGGCGAGCAAGCCACCAATCCAGCCCGTCCATCTCCACCGATAAGAGGTGAGATCAGATCTTAGTTTTGTAGGTGTTGTCGGTTTCTGGAACCCTTCTTCGGAACGTTTCCTCGGAAGGCACTGGAGCTGCTGACGAGGAACTGAACACTCCGAGATAATGAATCTGCAAAACGGTTGAAATGCTCTCTGCAGATCTGGGGTTCTCCTTCGTGGAAGTTGATGTAGATGACTCCACATCCATAGATCAATCATAGGCAATAATAGCTTGATATAGGTTTGAATCGCTTGTGAGCTTTCCGAAATCAATATTTCGCCCCTAGTATATAGCCTTAGGGAATCCACGAAATTTGAAGTGAGATAAGACAAACCAACCCAATTCCGATCCAGGCTATCAGAAAGGAATTGAACTTTAGAGTGCATGTAATGATGATGTATGACTTTGGATAGATTCGATCTAATGAGAGATCACATCGTCTCTTGATGTCTCTCGATCATTACCCTCAACACTATCATCCCGAAAAGCCTTTATATAGGCAGTGGGAGCCTTCTATAAACGAATTACAAAAGTTTAGGGAAGTTTCCGACAGTTACTAGGCGGTTACTAAGCAGTTACAACCGCTCCTATGACAGTTACCATCTCAGGTAACTGTTTCCGACGGTTTTCAAGGGAGTTACATAAGTCGTGGTGGTTATAAGAGAGATCACAACTGCGGTTACACAGCAGTAACAAGCACGTTCTCAGCACGTTCTCAAATTAACCACGTGGTTAATCGTGCTCAGATCAACCAGCCATCTGTACAGTTCCCTGTACTGTTTCCTCAAAGGGAACAAAGCAGCAAAGTTCCTTCCAAGGGTACTTGCTCTTCACATGTAACAAATCCTTATTGTTTCCCTCCAGAACTCTAGTCCGCTTACACACGTGTGTACTCCATACCCCCAAACATGTGTTATAACGAAATGAGTTCCCATAGTGTTGTATGAATCTCGATCACACTAAATGGCATTGTTCCCTCCAAGGGAACAATCTCATGATGACACTAAAATCACCAACAATCCTCTCCCATTTTAGTGTAATCCCTGATTCACAAAATAAGCAAGCCTTCATCCCAAACTCTATGCATAAATGAAAATATCACAAGGATTGAATTTCCGCTTAGTGTAATTACACATTCCAAACACTCCGGAATCATGGTGTCCAAAGGATTGAACCAATCAACCTCTTTGGGTGCCTGAAGATAACACACACATGAGTTTCTTTACAACTCAAAAGTTGCACTTGACTCTAAGGACCTTGAGTCCATATCTATTCGTGAACGTATGTGAAGCCAACCCAAAGCTTCATGAAGCGCCCAAACTTCACGTCCATATAGGTAGATCCTTTTAGTGAGACGTTACTCCAATCGTGCACCTATAATTTGCACTTTTTCAAAGGAACTATTAAGAAGACTCCGTCTTCAACCTCCCAACTTGTAGGAACCAAGCACACACTCGGGGATATTCATCTTTGTACTTCAGATTTCTAGGTGTGAGCTTTGCCACATTGAATTCGTCCCTAACGTTAGTTAGGTAGGAATTGGGTATCTCACCACTAGAAAGCTATGTGGGTCTTTTAATCCCATCCCCTCAGCCAACCACTTCGTCAAGTGGTAAGCAAACTGGTTTTGACCGAATCAAGACAACTGAAATCATATTATGTACCATGAGCACGGGCTCACGAACCATGCCATACCTCACATCCAAGGGATGTGACCTCTATAGCATATTTCATTGTTCCCCTCTGGCCAGAGTTATTATGTTCACATAATTGAAATCAGTTTCGACCTTAAGGAAACTTGGTAGATTCTATTCCATAGTCGTTTGCCATAACCTTGGCTACAACTAACCACTACCAATCTCCATTCTTGAATCTAGGATGCTAGATCGTTCCTTCCGAAGTCCATGAAATGGCACTATCGTCAAGCGGAACTAAACACATCTGGTCCCTCCATGGGAACAGACGAAGTCCATACAGAACAAACTTCCCCACAAGGGAACTTTCCGTCCACTTATAGATGAATAATCTAATTTGACGATCCAATTTGCATCCAACGTTTCCTCCATATCCAAGGAAAGATTCTGACACAACCAAGACCATTAACCATGATCTTCTCCAAGTACTTGAGTACTCATTCGAACTACCATGAACAAGGTGTCCAAAATAACTATGACCATAGACCATGGTCAACTCATAGCACTTAAGTACTCCCTCCGTCCCTTTATTTCGTTCTCGTTTGACTTTTGTACACTATTCATAGTTGAAGAGAATATTTAAGATTTCTTTTAATATATAAGAAAAAATATAGTCATGTGGGGTCTTGTTTGATTCGTCTCAACGAGTACTTTGATAATATCAAAAAATTATAATTTTATAAATATATAATTAGAGATAATAACGATACAAAACTCGTCTCGACAAGTGTGCCCGGTCAAAATGGAAACAAAATAAAGGGACGGAGGGAGTACTTGTTAAACCGCCACAAAACAAGGCGTATTCAGCGTTGCATCTTACAATGTACTATTCCTTGTACATTAGGTTTCCTAAACTCAGGAAAACTATAGTCAAGATTCCATCATGCACACACGGGGCATAAACGAGACACTAAAGGACACGTTTCCCTATGAGGGATACGTTTTCCATCAAGGGACACTTCCCTTTAAAGGACACTTCCTTTCAGTCTCGTTTCGATCCTAATGCAAAGGATCACCTTGACCTCCCCCATATGCTTCATAGGGAATCTTGATGTCATGAATCCATAATAAGATCCACCATTTATGTACTCTTGATTAGGGGTGAGCAAACGGATCGATCCGATCCGTTATACCGGATATCCGGTTCAAAAAATTTACAAAACTCCGATCTGTATCCGGTCCGTTTTGAAACGGATATCCGGTAAAAAGAATCCGGATCAGATCAGATATCTGAGCCGAATATCCGATCCGAATTATCCGGTTACTACAAATCTATTAAAAATAAATCAATATATTTATTTTTTAAATTCAAAAGTAATAAATTTGTAAATTAAGAAATAAAATTTGTAGGTTGTTTCTTAATTTGTTCGTACGATTTAAATTATATACACACTTATTATTCATATGAAAATGTATTTACAATATTTTACTTGGACAACAATATAAATATGTGATTAAGGATGTAAAATTTATTAATATATTACTCAATATATTAGTTATAATAAACAAATTTATGATTATAAATATTATATGAATAGTACCGGATATTTTCGGATATCCGATAAGCTAAATATCTCGATCTGTATCCGGTTCAAGTATCCGGCAAAATCACCCGGATCGGATCGGATACGGATAAAAACTTAAAGGATATTTTCGGATACGGATTTTTAGGATACGGATCGGCGGATTTTCGGATCGGATCAGCCAGATCGGATATATTTGCTCACCCCTACTCTTGATATTGAACCCGCTAGACAAACATCATCTTTGTCTCATCCACAACATGAATATGCAAACCTTATGTTGTTGTCCCAACATAAGAAAACCAAAATTTTCATTGGCCATATTTCCCTAAGGAAATATATTTATCACATAATTGTTGTGATCTGGTGGAAACTTCGCTCACACGCGTATGTCCATACCCATGAGATAGCCCATCTCATTCTCCATCACCCTTATTCAAAAGGTAATAATTGAGACTTATTGTTGTCCACTTCAGATCCTATGATCCTACTCTCAACCTTGAATAGTTTATCATCCTTAACTCCTTAGCGAAGTAAGCTTCAAATCAGGAATCGAATATCTTTTTTCTTCCTTGCTCCCGTATTACAACGAAGCTCCAGTGACATCCTTTCTTGAAGAATCAATCTCACATTATGTTTCCATTAATCCTTGGAAACATGTATTTGGTCTCAGTATAATGAAGTGAACTTCCTCACATATTGCACCTCATCACTTGATCACGGTTTGGACCATTCTCAAATCATTCAGCTCAATAAAATTGATTTGAAAATTTTTGGAATGCTTTGCATACCCAAAGAGGCCATCAACGTCTATCTTGCCCAAACTTTTCTCTGAGGCATGGGTAGTCCATTGACTGCCCTAGATTCAAACTCAAATAAATTAAGTTTAGTTTCTGTCAAACCAAAGTTCATATGAGATCATCTTTGTTCTTTCATAAAGAATCCTATTTTAAGAAATAACAAAGGACTCGTATTCCTTTTAAGGAACAGTTCCCTCCAGGGGAACAATCGCTTCCCTCAGAGAATATGACCACCATCAGGGACATATTTCCCTCCATGGGATTTATTTCTCATAATTCGTCACTTATACAAAGTAAGGAACATGGCTTTCACCATAATTTCAAGAATATTAGGATCTCTTATGACACATCATTACATTGTCGTGTGGGGAATAACACATTCACCCTCTTCGACCAACTATAATGTTGTCATGTTTGAAATCTTGTACAACGTACACACTTCATACCATTGTTGATATACAACCTTGGTTATGAAACCTTGTCCAGCATTTATCTTGCCATGCATAAATATCACATGTCACCACAAATGAAAATGAAACAAAACCAATCTACATAAAAGGTATAGTAGGGTCTAAACCGACTAATCTGTATATAAAATACAGTAGAGTCAAATAGCCAATCTGTGGAATACAGTAGGGCCTTAATCAATAGACTTAACAAAGTAATCTGTCCAAGGGAACAGTAGACTTAAGCTAAGTAATCTGATATCTAGTAGACATTACCCAAGTAATCTGTACTAAAATACAGTAGACTTGAAGTACGTAATCTAGATATAACCATGAGTAATCTACACATTCCGTATAGTAGACTCATATAGGAACATTTCCCTACAGGGGAACATTCCCTCAGACCTCATCTAGGTCTCAAGATCTGAACGTTTTAGTTTCATTTCTTCCGACCCTTGCAATCTCAACCATGAATCCTCATGATCAATCCATGATCACCACTTTGATCAAAATATGCATATAAATAGTTTAACACCCTTTAACGAACAAATGTCCCTTTAGGGGAACACATCAAAGGACTCGTCGCAACAATTGAACTTTACATCAGTCCATTTATGATGCAAATATCAATCCATGATAATTATTCATATATCAAACAAGATTGTTACATATCTCCTTCATACCCTTTATAGAACATTAGTCCTTTCAAGACACAGTTCATTCCAGGGGAACAAACGTCTCTTACTAGGGACAGTTCCCTTCAAAGGAACTACCCATTCAGGGTACGAACTTCTATATGAGAAAACTTCCATCATCCTTAAATACATGTTAATAACAATATTATAAACAATATGTTTATATCATATAATCAAAGGTTATGACACATTTCCTTCACCTAAGTAAATGGTGAGCACATGATCATATTTCAATGTCCATGGTAATAGTACCCTTGACATCATGTAAATGTCCTTTTGCTTGTACCACGTGACTTACATGGAGTCACTCTTGCATCTAAATGCAAATCACCAAAGTCTCACCACCGTCCAGTTAAGGACACGTCCACATAATGGACATGTTTCCCTTTCAACGGACGATCATCCGAAATTGTTTGATCACAAATTCAATTTGGCATTATACAATCATATAATAATATATCATATATGATCTATCAAAATACATGTTTTACACCTATCATTTCTCATCGAATAGTAATGAGAAATCATGGACATGTTAACATAACCATTCCATTGATGTACGTATCTTATCCTATGATCAAAAGATCATACATGGTTTACATCTAACCATTATCATATCACACATATCAGTGATATGAATAATATCAAAGCCAAATAGTCTTTCATGTACCCAAATCAATTTTGGGACATAATACATTGATAACAGGAATTTGCCGTTCTAATTTATACTATGCAAAGTATCCAAACAAATCCTAAAACGTAGTCCTAGGTAAGTAAGGGTCGAATCCGCAGGGAAACAAAGTCTATCGCAGTATGCAATATGTATGTCAATTTAAAGCAACAAAAGGGGGTTTTGTTTGTTTTAAGTAATCTAAGCATGCAAAAGTAAACAAGGTAATAGTTGATGAAATCAGTAATGGGAAAAGCACTTAGTCAAACAACATCCACTATTCGTATGACAAGTTGATCCTAGATACTCATTCAAAATCACATGCAATGGTAATTCCAATTCCTTTTCAGATATAACTAATAGCACAATCAGATACTATTAGCACTAACTAATTAAACAACCCTGAAACTGTCAAGATTCAGTTTAACAGCAGCCTTACGGATAGGAATATAGTTGGATACAATTCTAGCATAAAACAACCAGCTTTTATCCTAGAATGTAAATCAATTCTCTTCTGTATAAGATTAGCACAACCAGATACTAATACGATGCAGTTGCTACTCAGAAATAGATATGCTCAACCAGTAACAATCTAAATCTTGCAATAGATTAATAACAATAAACCCTAGTTGCGTCCAAATAGATATTATCAATATCAATCATAAACAACTTAAGCAAGAGAAAGATAAAAACCATGCAATAGATTAAGAACGAGAATCTCACAACTTTATCGAAACGAAAGCTTCAGCGTCTGACTAAGCCAGGGAGGCTTAGTTCTTCATAACGTAGAAAAGGGAATTAGGGTTCAAGAGAAAAAGATGATAGATAGCAAAAAGCCTTTTCTCTACCCTAATATACTAAAGGAAATAAAATCTAAATTAACCTAAAATGAAATAATAAATCGTAATAAAATAATAATAATAATAACAAACTAAAACAGGGAAATTAATCCCGTAAGCATTCTCGGCCTTGAATTCTCCAATTCTCGGCGTGGCAGACACGGCCCAATCACACAGTGGCCACACGGCCCAACTCCAATTCAAGCAGCAAAGCATCAGCACGCCAACATCATCATGACGTCATCTTCCAATTCTTCAATTCAGCTTCACGTGGCTTCAGCATTTCACGTGGGCTCCAGCTTCACTTATCCAGTTTCAATTTGACGCTGCTTCACGCGTCTTCCACGTGGGCCACGCCTTCAATTGGGCCTCTCTTTATCACGGCCCATCTTTAATTCCAGCAATCATGCTGGCATTTATTAATTAATTATCAAACTTCGCCCCCACACGCCATAAACATGAAAGTGTCTAAATCTATCCGAATGGCACCAATAAAACCCTCTAATGACTCCTAGTTAAGCCCTACAAAGTAGTGCTTATCAAATCACCCCATGCTTAGACCTTTGCTCATCCTCGAGTAAACTAATAAAGAGCCTACTCCTCCAATACAGCATCCAAGGTCTCAGGAAGCATATCCTCCAACTAAGAGTCACCTAACCCATGCCAAGCTCCTGGCTCCAATCTCATTCACAACACATCCACAACTCAACAAGCTTAAGGGGCAAGCAAAGTACTTTCCCCCAAGCTAAACTCGGACATCCAATAGCGTGAGTAACCTCTAATCCTAGCCTCCATCTATTGCTCCTTATGTCTCCCAGAGTGACCTACCCGACAATCCTTCTTTGACTCCTCTTCTTATGACGCCTCGCCAAGAACAAGTGAGAAATCCTAAAATCACTCTTCTTCTTTTTCACTCGTTTTGCCAAGGCGCCCTTTTGGGTTTTCACCAAGCCACTCATTTCATTTTCCAATAGATGTGCTCACATAAGCTCACGTCACTCTTGACCTCATATTACCCCAGCCTAATGCCGGTCCAAGCCACCTGCTTATTGCCTAGGCCGCCCTTTCGGGTTTTCGACCTATCCCGGGATTTCAATAATAGCCTTTTTTCAAATTTTTGGCTCTTTTCATTTTTTTTTTCTCCTCAGCAGCGTAGCAAGTATACAATCTCACCCCATGCTTAAACATTGCATTGTCCTCAATGTAATGAAAGACAAAAGAATAAAGCACAGGGAAAAGCAAAAAATAACTCACAACGTTGCCGAGTTGGCTTGGACACTTCCTTGTCGCTGGCGGTGTACTCATGAAAGCTCATGTCCTGGATGTCTGGCATCAACGCCATTATCTTCATGTACCGTGCAACCATAAGGAACCACTATGGGGAGTAGTGGTCAATCAAGGGAACGGGGTTGCAAGGCCTTCAAAAAAATGGGCCCAGATGTCCTCGTGGTTGGGCCCTGGTGTACCTCCTCTCCAGCTGTCGACTGTAGGGCCATCATCGTTGCCAAGTAAAAGTAGGGTGAATGTAATCTTCTGTTGGCAACATGATGCGCACCTCTCCGTGGGAATCGGGACAGCTCGGTAAACCTTTTTTTTATTATTATTTTTTTTTTTACTTTTTTTTTTTTGACTTTTTCTCCCCGTTTAAGGTCTTTTCGGGGTATCTTATTTTCGTCTTTTGCTCCCCGTCTAAGGTTTTTTCGGGGCCCATTTTTTTTCGAATTTTTTTTAAAACCTGAGAAAGTGCGGCGGTCGCCGTGAAGGGTGCGGCGGTCGCCGTTTTTAGGTCGTAGCCAACTTGCTTGGCGGGGCATTTACGGCGGGCGCCGTGAACTTCGCAGCGGTCGCCATGAACACCATTTTCGTTTTTTCGCGCTTCTTGTAGGTTAGTTCGACACAGAAAGGAAAAACTAAAAGGAAAACAACTGAATAAAGACTAAGGGAAATAAAATAAACTACCAAATCTCGGGTTGCCTCCCGAGCAGCGCCTTGTTTACTGTCCTTGGCTCGACATAGTGCTCAACCTCTTCAACTCGGGTTGCTCCTATCACTTGAACTCCTGAGGTCTATGTCAGGGGGATGCCGCTTTGTGTGCTCCATGTTGAGCCTTTCCCCCATGCTCGTGTACTTCATAATGGTTGGACCGTTATTCATATCTATGAATGCACTTGACATCTTCAGAAACGGTATACCCAGCATCTCAGGGCCTGCATGTTGTTCTGCCCCGCATCCAGCATGTACAAATTCGCCACCTGAATTAAGGCCTCCTTCTTGTGCTTCCCCTTTGGTTTCTTCTTTATATTGCCCAGCGCCCTTAAAAACTCTGTGTAGCGAGGGATGCAATTTTCCAGTTCGATCAAGGGAATGGTTGCCTCGCAGATACTGAAGGTTTCATATAGCTCTTTGTCGTTCTTCAGCCTTCGAGTATCTTGTACTGCCTCAGGGAGGGGCATGACGGGGTGCAGCGCAATGAGCGGGGAGGAGTTTAGACGCACATACTCATCATAGGCAGCCTCGAGAGGGTAGGGGGCTGCCGGGGCATTTTCGAGAGGAACGAGCGTCGCAGGATCGTTTTCGCGATTGCGACTCTCCTCCTCTTGGTCGCTGAATTCCTCCAGTCCCATAAAATACTCTTCTTCAGAAAGCACAACACAGTCCAAAATATCGTCTGGAATACCCATCTCCTCAGTGGGTGAACCGAGGTCGAGGTATACCTCCCGCGGTCTTGGGTTCTCTTCTGCAGATATCTCACTGTATTCTGCACCCGTCTCACAAATTTGTTCCTCCCTTTCAGCTAAGGGGGTGACATGCAGCTGCTCAGTACTTTGTAGGGTCATCGAGAAGATATTCTCTTCCCGGTGCACCACTGGGTGAGATACTGGTTCTGCCGACGTCATGGTCTCCATTCTGCTCACTGCTTGCACCATTTGCTCCGTCTGCCTCTCAATGATCTGGATATTGGACTTTATTTGTTGTTCAAGTTGGATTGTGTTCTGTTTGAAAGATCAAAACATGTCCTCTAATGACATGGAGGGACTTGGATTGTGCCCATAACTCAAATTAGGGTGATCTCTCCACCCTGGAGTGTATGCGTATGAGTATGGGTCATATTGCGGTTCCTGATGGAAGTGGGGAAATCTATCCATCTCTGTAACAAAATCAAAAAGGAAAAACAAAAATCAATAGCACGGGTGTGGACCGTAAGATAGGTCCACACAAAAGTTGACGCACAAATCGCACACAAAATAGATTATTGCCTCCCCGGCAACGGCGCCAATTTGATAACAGGAATTTGCCGTTCTAATTCCTACTATGCAAAGTATCCAAACAAACCCTAAAACGTAGTCCTAGGTAAGTAAGGGTCGAATCCGCAGGGAAACAAAGTCTATCGCAGTATGCAATATGTATGTCAATTTAAAGCAACCAAAGGGGGTTTTGTTTGTTTTAAGTAATCTAAGCATGCAAAAGTAAACAAGGTAATAGTTGATGAAATCAGTAATGGGAAAAGCACTTAGTCAAACAACATCCACTATTCGTATGACAAGTTGATCCTAGATACTCATTCAAAATCACATGTAATGGTAATTCCAATTCCTTTTCAGATATAACTAATAGCACAACCAGATACTATTAGCACTAACTAATTAAACAACCCTGAAACTATCAAGATTCAGTTTAACAGCAGCCTTACGGATATGAATATAGTTGGATACAATTCTAGCATAAAACAACCAGCTTTTATCCTAGAATGTAAATCAATTCTCTTCTGCATAAGATTAGCACAACCAGACACTAATACGATGCAGTTGCTACTCAGAAATAGATATGCTCAACCAGTAACAATCTAAATCTTGCAATAGATTAATAACAATAAACCCTAGTTGCGTCCAAATAGAGATTATCAATATCAATCATAAACAACTTAAGCAAGAGAAAGATAAAAACCATGCAATAGATTAAGAACGAGAATCTCACAACTTTATCGAAACGAAAGCTTCAACGTCTGACTAAGCCAGGGAGGCTTAGTTCTTCATAACGTAGAAAAGGGAATTAGGGTTCAAGAGAAAAAGATGATAGATAGCAAAAAGCCTTTTCTCTACCCTAATATACTAAAGGAAATAAAATCTAAATTAACCTAAAATGAAATAATAAATCGTAATAAAATAATAATAATAATAACAAACTAAAACAGGGAAATTAATCCCGTAAGCATTCTCGGCCTTGAATTCTCCAATTCTCGGCGTGGCAGACACGGCCCAATCACACAGTGGCCACACGGCCCAACTCCAATTCAAGCAGCAAAGCATCAGCACGCCAACATCATCATGACGTCATCTTCCAATTCTTCAATTCAGCATTTCACGTGGGCTCCAGCTTCACTTCTCCAGCTTCAATTTGACGCTGCTTCACGCGTCTTCCACGTGGGCCACGCCTTCAATTGGGCCTCTCTTTATCACGGCCCATCTTTAATTCCAGCAATCATGCTGGCCTTTATTAATTAATTACCAAACTTCGCCCCCACACGCCATAGACATAAATGTGTCTAAATCTATCCGAATGGCACCAATAAAACCCTCTAATGACTCCTAGTTAAGTCCTACAAAGTAGTGCTTATCATACATCAAAACCTTCGGATCAAGGATTTTAATATCCCTTCCATGGTAGAAACGACCAACCTTTCTTTGGATCTCCACCATCTTCATATTGGTTGTCTTCTCATGCCCATTGCCATATGAATTGATCTCAAAATATTGATTTCGATTGTAGGTGTTGTCGGTTTCTGAAACCCTTCTCCGGAACGTTCCCTCGTAAGGCACTGAAGCTGCTGACGAGGAACTGAACACTCCGAGATAATGAATCTGCAAAACGGTTGAAATGCTCTCTGCAGATCTAGGGTTCTCCTTCGTGGAAGTTGATGTAGAATGTAGATGACTCCACATCCATAGATCAATCATAGGCAATAATAGCTTAATATAGGTTTGAATCTCTTGTGAGCTTTCCGAAATCAATATTTCGCCCCTAGTATAGCCTTAGGGAATCCACAAAATTTGAAGTGAGATAAGACAAACCAACCCAATTCCGATCCAGGCTATCAGAAAGGAATTGAACTTTAGAGTGCATGTAATGAGAATGTATGACTTTGGATAGATTCGATCTAATGAGAGATCACATCGTCTCTTGATGTCTCTCGATCATTACCCTCAACACTATCACCCCGAAAAGCCTTTATATAGGCAGTGGGAGCCTTCTATAAACGAATTACAGAAGTTTAGGGAAGTTTCCGACAGTTACTGGGCGGTTACTAAGCAGTTACAACCGCTCCTATGACAGTTACCATCTCAGGTAACTGTCCCTGACGGTTACCGGCGGTTTTCAAGGGAGTTACATAAGTCGTGGTGGTTATAAGAGAGATCACAACTGTAGTTACACAGTAGTAACAAGCACGTTCTCAAATTAACCACGTGGTTAATCGTGCTCAGATCAACCAGCCATCTGTACAGTTCCCTGTACTGTTTCCTCAAAGGTAACAAAGCAGCAAAGTTCCTTCCAAGGGTACTTGCTCTTCACATGTAACAAATCCTTATTGTTTCCCTCCAGAACTCTAGTCCGCTTACACACGTGTGTACTCCACACCCCCAAACATGTGTTATAACGAAATAAGTTTCCATAGTGTTGTATGAATCCCGATCACACTAAATGGCATTGTTCCCTACAAGGGAACAATCTCATGATGACACTAAAATCACCAACAAGTTTTTATCGTGAGCGGTGGTCAGGCGTTTTTTGCCGCTGGTGTTGAATTCTCGTGTTTCTCTTCTTGTATATATGTGCTTGTGAAATATCATATAACCCACCAACAAGCAATGTTTGACACTGAAAATGACTCTTTTTAAGTCGGTTAATCCAAAATCTGACTGCACCATCGTCTTCCTCGTGCTCGAGTTAGTTGAGCTCGACTCCTGAATCATCTAAAACCATATCCCAACGATATCGAAGCATCTCCGAACTTGCCCATGTTGTGCACAAAAAATCAGTGAACCACGCCACTTTGAAGCGTTTTTCTGACGCTGATGGAGAATTCCAGCCTCCGTGACCCATCATCGGAGAAGCCTTATAGCGCCATGAACCCAATGACACCGACCTCACTCCATACGATAGTCGTTCGAACCGCCAACGAGCCACTCAAACTATACTCAATCAAAGTTCTATTCTTCAAAAAATCAGTATTGAGGCTTTATCTTCTACAATGTTCCTCATCATACTTTTTTGATTCTGTAGGATCATATGTGTTAGAAATCAAAGGAAAATGAGAGTTCAGTTCCTTAGCAGCAGAATATGTAATAACACAAAATCAAGACTAGTTCCTTGATAGGTCCAAATCCTACCCCGCAAGTGTACGGGTTCGGTTGTAGTACCAAGGTGTCGAACTCAGGGACTATGTAGTAGTACCAATTGCCAGATCAACTAATAGACTAAGTCGTAAATAAGAAAGGTTTGCGATTCGATTTCAATGGTAACAAATGTCAAGTAAAAAGGGAATTATCAGTTGGGAAAAGGCTTCCAAGGTTAGGATCCCCACAATGGTGTTTCGGTAGATTCTAGACAATATCTGATTAGATTTCAATATGAATGTCATTTGAAGGACTCACTATCTAATGTCAACATTACCTCTTTTCAGACGAATAATGCATGTACCTAGACTCGACTAGCATTCACTTTCGCACAAAGCTAATCTCATTAAGGTCCATTAAGTTCTGTAAAGATCAATGAACAAATAGAAACAACATTTGCTTTCGCACTTCGCGGAATCTACTCAACCAAAAATCAATTCGATAGTCAAGTACCACAAGAAGGATTAGGTCACTTTCGCACAAATAATCCTCAAGTTCTATCCTAGGGATCTAACATGCATCAATCTTCTATTATCATTTTCTCCTTTCGGTCTCCAATTCAAATAGAAATCCCAATTACGAATCAATTAGGTCATTAAGCATCCTAGGATAGAATCAAATCTCATTCAAATATTCATTCAATCAAATACCGCATTCAAACCTACCTAATTCACCATTGGGTTCACCCAACCCTAGAAAAGGAGGTTTAGCTAGACATGAGAGAAAGAGAAATCAAATTCATTGAAAGAGACAACATACCAATTGTATTTCAAAAGAGATTCAATCCTCAAGCGATTCAATGTAGCCAATCTCCAAGATCTTCCCCTAGGGTTTTTTAGAGATAGAAAACGTAGATGCAACTAACTGTCTAACTCCAAATACCAGTCGTCCATTCTCTCCCCCTAATATCTTCTATTTATACCCGGGTTAAAACAGGTCAAAATACGAGTTCAAAACACGGAATGGGTCCCGACTCGGTCCGAAACTCGGCCGGGTCACGGCCGAGTTGTGTCCAGTTGATTTTCTTGAGTCTTCTCTGAGCCTGACTCGGGAAACAACTCGGTCGGGTCTCGACCGAGTTGTGTTCAGTTGATCTTCTGTGCTTCTTGAGCCGGCTCCTGACTCGGGCAGAAACTCGGTCGGGTCTCGACACCTCCATCTGCGACACTTCAGGAGAATTGTCATAACTTTCTGCTCACTCATTATTTTGGTCTGAAATTTTGAGGAGGCAAACTATACTCGTAGATCTAACTCCTCGAGTTAGAATCATTGCATTTGGAGTCCTGATAAAGGAGAACGAAGTTTTACAAGTTGGACCAACGCCCAGGAATTTCAGACGAGAGAGATTGATTCCTTAGTCCCGCCTCCTTCTTGTCATCCACACACTTGACATTGACATCATCCCTTCGAGCCCACTACTCGAACATCTTCGTATTGAAGCTCACATTCTCCAAAAACGCCTCCTAAAGAACCTGAAATGAAACAGACGCAAGAGTAGACTCCGGGCACTACAAATCTACAATAACCAAATAAAACTAAAAGGAAAAGGAACAAAATAAACCAAATTAGCATAAATAAACGTGGCCTAAACTAGTCTAAATGCATGCTATCATTCCTTAGAGTGGGAACCTTTGATAACCAACTAGTTATCCAGGATAAAACCCACTACCTCTCCTTCAAGAGGATTTGAAAGTCTACTTCTTTTATTAATGCTTCAATTACAATCAACTAGGATAGAACACACAGATTAAAGAGTTAAGACTCTCTACCTAGTTCGACCTAATCAAGCACACAACAAGCAAGTGACTTACACAGTTCTTCTCACAAGAACAAGCTCTGTTTTCTTCACCGTAAGCAATGAGTGAATACGTGTGTGTATTGATGAGAGAGGGCTTGATTGCTTTATTTATACATCTCAACCATGTAAAATCGTGATCTACAGATGGTTGATTTGTACAAATAAAATAACCAAAAAAGAAATCGGAAAAGATAACATTTGTTACCAAATATTATCTTTAACGATTTTACACATTTTGTTTCCATAAAAGATATACAAGGAATCTCCTAAAAATATGGAAACGGGAATATCTTTATCTTCTTTTTCCAAAATAAAGATCTACCCTAAAGTGCCAACCGCCACTCTAAATATCGCTTCCCAGCTAGCGTGGCTCCATCGTTTCTCAGTTCCTGTGCCAGTTCCCAATTCTGACGTCTTGGTCTCTGTTCTTCATTCCTGACACCTGAGTTCCATGTTCAGCTAGACATATGGAAATATTAGTAGCAAAGTGTTTGTCATCGTCAAAACTATGAAAACTGAAGGAGGGAAGTTTCAAGGGAACTAGAGTTCCAGTTCCTGAAAGTTCACTTTCTAACAATTTTCCTCTTTTTGATGATGAAAAACATGTAGAACCTAGCATATTTAAAATAGGCATGAATGATATGAGGAAGACAAGCAAAGCTAGATGTAGAATGATCATTAGTGAATTGCATATCCCCCCTTAACAAATAACTTGGTTCCTTAATTCCCCCTTAAGAGAACAACTAGTTCAGAGTTCCATTCATCCTATTAGTTCTAGAATGCAGAGTTCATTCCCCCTTTTGACATCATCGAAAAGAAACAGTTAAATGATAAGCATAGAGAATTTAGAGTAAATCAAAGACTTATGCTGAACTCTAGAGAAATGGCACCGTAATAAGAGTTGAAAGCAGAACTCAACAACGCAAGGAACACAAAATATTTCATTAAACATAATAGGAACAGAGAGAACATATAACAAAATAAAGCACTCAGAGACACATAAAAGAGGATCATAATATGGATGAGGGATCCTAGGGAACTAAGGTTCCGTGTCAACTGAGTAGGGAACCAGGAGAACTACTCCACAGGTTTCTGCTCCTCCTCCTCAATTTTCTTCTCCTCAGAATGCACAAATGGCTTCTTTCTTTCAACCTTTTTTTTAAAATAAGGGATCTCGCATAATTTTTTATCCAAAAGTAGGAAATCCATATCAGCACCCCAACGTTCACAAGATCTTCTTCATTTAAGAGAACTCAAAGTCTCAATAGAAATCTACTTTCCATATCCAAATATACCACAAAAATCAGATCAAGATCAGCCATCAATCATAGACACTCCAACGGCTATTCTTGCATTAAATGATCTTGGGAAGCAGCGAAATTTCAGCAGATTTGAATTCTGGCCGTTGAGAGCAATTCCCAGTTCCTTTCCTCAATATCGACACGAAGTAGGATAGATATAGGTACATTTATGTAGGGAACCAAGCAACACTCAAGAAAAGTACATACCCATATCAAGAAAATTAGGTTGGCATTTTTGACACCACAAAGATAATTCCCAGTTGAGGACTAAAGATGGATCATAAGGAATTATGCAATGCAGTCAGGCTCAGGACGGTTTGTAGTCAATTATCATTTCGGCTTATGATGATGGATAGATGAGATCAAATCGACTACTATGAGGCCAACAAAGAAATGTAATCAAGGTCGAATTATATCATAAAATCATGAGATCGTGCAAGGGTGTTAAGAACATGCTTTAGAAAAAATATTACAGGACATGCGAGGGCAGCACAATATCAAATATCATCAATATTGTCAATGAAATCATAGAAAAGATCAAATCTAGTCAAAGCAAGGGAACTAGTATAAGAAACTGAAACTACTAGTTTAGGGATATCATTCCTAGATTAACCTTAAGGACTCAAAAGGTTCTCGATTTAATGCTTTGGTGAATATATCGGTAATTTGATCTTCAGTCCTACATTGTTCTAGCATAATGTTCCCTTTTTCAACATGATTACGCAAGAAATGATGCCTAATATCTATATGCTAGGTCCTAACATGAGGAACTGAATACTACACAGAGTTAAATGCACTAGCAACATCACACATGATAAGAATAGTATCAAAGGAACATACCTTGACCAC
This sequence comes from Rheum nobile, assembly GCA_027886185.1. Lineage (NCBI taxonomy): Eukaryota > Viridiplantae > Streptophyta > Magnoliopsida > Caryophyllales > Polygonaceae > Rheum > Rheum nobile. The sequence goes on along the minus strand of WOAB01000662.1, from coordinate 1,000,847 downwards.
CCAGTTGTTGCTCCAACAATAGGACTTGGGAACAATAAGCACTAAGGTGACGAATTTCCTCATTTACGTCAGTTTCCCCTGAATCATTGACTTCTGATACTTGTAGTTCCGTTGATATTGTCACTGGGAAGTAACGTCACCAACTTGTGACTCTCGATCATTTCTCTTGGCATTGGAATTCCCTTCATTGTTTCTTCCCCTCCAAAACAATTTCCTTTAACAAAGGATTTATTTCCTCTGTTATTCCTCTGAAGTGAGAAGAGCACAAAAAATCTTCAATTCCGCGTCACAATCATTAATTCTCAATTTGTAGGGAACTAGGCATCTCACTTCAACCTGTAATTCAATTAAAACTTACGCACCCATACAAGTAGGGGTGTCAATCGGGCGGATCGGGTCGGGTTTGGGTTGGGTCATTTCGGATTCGGGTCAGTTCGGATTCGGGCCAATGTCCGATATTATAACAAGTCGGACCATATCGGGTCGGGTCGGGTCGGGTCGGGTCGGATATTCATTTATCGGGTGAGATCGGGTATTCGGGTCAATTTCGGTTGGGTTAATTTGGATTTCGGTCAAACTTAGGGCTGTCAATCGGGCAAATCAGATCGGTTTTGGGTCGGGTCATTTTGGTTTCGGATTAATTCGGATCTCAGCTAATGACGTATTCACATGTATTTTGACAACTCAATCCAATTCGGGTCGATCGGGTCAATTGTTCATTTTATCGGGAGAAGTTGGATATTCAGGTCAATTTCGATGAGTTATTTCGGATTATGACTGAACTAGATTTTGTGTAAATCATATTTTGGTTGAGTCGGAATTCAGATGAATATGAGTTCGAATGAATAAGATTTCTTTTACGATCTCAAAAGAATCGCATTTCGTATAAATCGAAATGTGGTTGAAATGTATTTTGATGGAACCGGTTTTCGATTGAAGGCAAACATAATTACAATAAATATATATATTCACTATAAAATCTCCTATCATTGGAGTTCTATATTTAAGGCTTTGAGTAAGGATGATTCTTACGGTAAATAGTGAGGATAAACCTAGACCTTTGAGTTTATGATTTAACGATAAGGAAAGTTTATGATCTAACGATAAGGAATGTTTAGGATCAGATGGCATTGATTTTTCCAGTGATTTCGGGCGATCGAGTTTGGGTTTTCATATGATTTCAAATCAGTCAACTTTGGGTTTTCGGGTGATTTCAGATCGGACAACTTCGGGTTTTCGGGTGATTTCGGATCAAGTAACTTCGTGTTTTTGACTGATTTCGGATCGGGCAACTTCGGGTTTTTGGGTGATTTCGGGTCGGGTTACTTCGGGTATCGGGTTGATAACGGGCTAGTCCGTTCGGGTTATTTTTGGGTTCGGGTTAGTCGGTTTGGGTCGGGTCGGGTTCGGATATACAATATTTTAATTCTTTTCGGATATCGAACGGGTTCGGTTTCGGGCGGGTCATTTAGATCGGGTCAAGTTTTGACATCCCTACATACAAGCTTGGTTTTTCTGGGTTTGTGGGAATGAGAGTTCCTTTGCTCCTGCATGTTAGATGGGTAATACACATGACCACTAATATCAACATCCAAGTTCCTTTTCCTACGACTTTCTTCAATTTTCTTTTTCTTATGAATACAATCATGAATGTAATGACCATTTTTACCACAATGCCAACAAACACGGTTATACACAACATGACCATATTTTCTTTTATCGGGACGAAAAGGTTTTTCCTGTTTCCTTTGTTGGAAGTCAATTCCCTTACCTGAGTTCCCTTAGGCTTGGTTAACATACATGTGATGAGCATTCTGACCATGAAACCAATCATTTACTTTTGAGGGTCCTTGTTCAAGAACCTTAACCTTTTCTTCAAGAAATTGATTTTTATCACGACAGGTTTGAAGAGCTTTATTAAGAATGTCATTTTTCTCAGCTAGTTCCCTAGACAATTTTTCTTTAGCAGAAGAGCAACTATCATCAGAATCCTCATATCCAATTCCATATCTAGATTTAACAAAGACAGTTTGATTGACAGTTTTTTCATTAATAGAAATAGTCAACACATCAAGCTTATCTATGATCTCAACAAGCAAATCATTTTTTGGAGTAAGGAAACTCTGACAATTCTTAGCATGCTTAAGTTCATTTCCAAGCACAACACAATTGTCAGATAAAACATGGGAAACGCTTGACATGCTTATAGAATCTTTAAGTTGTGCTAGTTCCTTTTCAAGAGCAGTACATGAATCACACTTTCTAGAGGAACTAGCAAACAACTTTTCAGTTTCATCAAGTTTCTTGCTCCAAACAGAATTCTCAGTAGATAAGCATGAAATTTCTTCTTCACATTCATCTAGTCTTTCCTGAAGGGAACTGTTATCTTTTCCAAGTTTCCTAATAATTTTAATCAATTGCTTCTTATCACAGTCAAGAAGAGATTTAGTAAAGTCAAAAGAGAATACCTCAGAGTCATTTGATTTCGTTGAGTCCTCATTAGCCATTAAACATCTTTCTCCGGAGAATCCACTCAGATCTAGTTCCTCATCTGAGTCCTCTCCCCAAACAGCAACTAAAGCCTTCTTTTTTATCGGCTTGTCATCTTCATTAGAACCATTTGGACAGTTCTTAGCAAGATGTCCTCTTTCCTTGCATTGATAACAAACATAATCCTTGAGGTCCCTTTTCTGGAAGGATTTCTTGAACTTTCCCTTGTTGAAGTGCTTTTTGATGTGCTTTGTGACAAGAGCGGTCATCTCATCTTCCTCTTCTTCGAGATCAAAATTTGCTTCCTCCATTTCCTATCAACAACGCCATCACCATTTTCAATCACACGCCAGCATTGATAATCATTGGTTTTGATATGGTTCGTCATGTATTTTTCTCACCATTCTTCTTCTCCCTTCTTCCGAATGTGAGGCTTGTTGATCGAAATTCCCAGAGTGAATTCACTTGAGCTAGTCATCTTGAAATCTGTAAACTAACACAAATCTAGAGCGCCTGCTCTGATACCAATTGTAGGATCGTACGTGTTAGAAATCAAAGGGAACTGAGAGTTCAGTTCCTTAGCAGCGGAATATGTAATAACACAGAATCAAGACTAGTTCCTTAGAGTGGGAACCTTTGATAACCAACAAGTTATCCAGGATAAAACCCACTACCTCTCTTTCAGGAGGATTTGAAAGTCTACTTCTTTTATTAATGCTTCAATTAGAATCAACTAGGATAGAACACACAGATTAAAGACTTAATACATACTTAAGACTCTCTACTTAATTCGACCTAATCAAGCACACAACAAGCAAGTGACTTACACAGTTCTTCTCACAAGAACAAGCTCTGTTTTCTTCACCATAAGCAATGAGTGAATACGTGTGTATTGATGAAAGAGGGCTTGATTACTTTATTTATACATCTCAACCATGTAAAATCGTGATCTACAACTGGTTGATTTGTACAAATAAAATAACCAAAAAAGAAATCGGAAAAGATAACATTTGTTACCAAATATTATCTTTAACGATTTTACACATTTTGTTTCCATAAAAGATATACAAGGAATCTCCTAAAAATATGGAAACGGGAATATCTTTTTCTTCTCTCTCCAAAATAAAGATCTACCCTAAAGTGCCAACCGCCACTCTAAATATCGCTTCCCAGCTAGCGCGGCTCCATCATTTCTTAATTCATGTGCCAGTTCCCAATTCTAACGCCTTGGTCTATGTTCTTCATTCCTGACACCTGAGTTCCCTGTTCAGCTAGACATATGAAAATATTAGTAGCAAAGTGTTTGTCATCGTCAAAACTAGAAAAACTGAAGGAGAGAACTTTCAAGGGAACTAGAGTTCCAGTTCCTGAAAGTTCACATCCTAATAGATTCTTCTTGAACGACTTCACTTGGGCAACTGGGCTTTGGTAAAATATTATGGGATGAGGCTTCGGCTTAATTTACTTCTTTGGCTTCATATATACTTCAAAATCCCGTCTTGGGCACAAGACATAGTTTTTTCTTGGCTTGATCAGTAGTGGGCTTCGGGTTTAGCCTGATGAGTCGAGAGGCTTCTTGGACCGTCAATGAACCCTTGGCATAGGCGCAGCTCATAGTTTCGGCGTCGAGAGCCCCACAACTGATGATTGGCTCGATCGAATCAGGGGGAAATTCTAGGGGTTAAGAATGGATTGAACCACCCTTTGGCCAATTCTTTGGCCAATTCTAGGGGTTAAGAATCAGGGGGAAACTCGACGGACCATCTGAGAACCACCCTTTGGCCAATTCTTCTTCACGATTTCACAGAAGCCATCATTAGGAGGCACGCCAATGACTTCCCCAATAACAGAAGGGGTAATAGGATAGAAGCCAACATAGAGCTTAACCATAGCATTTTCGACAGGAGCGCCGGATTTTGAAGGGGAAGGCCCGAACCAAGTGCTCATCCACAGTAACTGGGGCTACATAGAATTGATCCCAACCCTGAGCTTGAAGAAGATGACAAACTTCCAACACTTCAGAAAGATCAGATTGCCATAACTCCTCTGTGAACATCAAGGGCTCCACAAGGTTCCTCTTAGCAATTTTTTTAGGAAGTTGAGCAGGGGAACCTGGGGAGGAGGGAGCAGAGGGCAAAGGCCGAGCGAGTGCGACTACTGGGACCACCAAGCAAAAGACGAGCCTTTTTAGACTCATGGCCCTGGGGAGAGCGAGAGCTGCCCTCAAGCTGGAGAAGTGCGAGATCATCCTCAATATCAATGAGAGAGAGGCGGCGCTTGGACTGTTAAGTGGCGGTCGTTTGAGAGCTTACATGGGTGGAAGCTAGGTCACTAGAGAGGGGCTGCTTGTGGAAAATGGAGCAAACACGGAAGGCGGCGGAATCTCAACAGGTAACTCTACGGTGTTTGTGGTGGAGGAGGACGATTTTGAAGGGGAAGGGATTTTTTTGGAGGCAGAAGGTGGTGGAATGATGGGAAGGGCCAAGGTTATTTCGAATGTGGTAGAGATGAGGAAGTCAGTTAGATAAGGGGAGGAGGTAAGGGCGACAGTGGCAGGGGTTCCGACGTCAATGGCGACGGAAGAGGAGGTGTTTTTGGCGCGAAGTTACAAGATGAACTCAGCCTCCTCGGGTGAAAGGTTGATGGGTACAGAGGAAGCCATGGAGAGTGAAATGTGAGAGCTTTGAGGGTACGAGATGGAGAAGAAGAAACACAAAGAAGAGAGGCGGTGAAAAGAAATAGGAAAGGATTAGGGTTAAATAGAGTTACCTGAAGTAAATCCTGCCGTTGAACCAATTTCAAATCTCCCCAAATCTTTGCAAAATCAATCTTGAAACTGCAAATCTATCCAAATCTTTAGCAGCCATCAAATCAACATTTAAACACAAATTTGACCCCTTAGCTGTTGGAAGAAAAAGCTGCAGAGGAGACATTGATGACTAGCATAGAAGATCGCGCAAAACTTGAAGAGTCGGTGAAGAAGGCAAGACGATAGTTCCCTACTCAATTCCCTATTTTTTTTAAATAAAGCGGGAAAAATGATGAATACCTTTGAGAAGGACAAGCAATAACAAGCAGTATGTATCCATCTAAGGAAAATAAGGGTAGGCTTTTTGACACTACAATACCAGCTCTCAGTTGTGGACTAAAGAAAAGAGAGATCATAGGAAACTGAATAATATAGTCAGACAATGAACATGTTTTAGGTCAATCATCATGTCGACTTATCATGAGGGTATAAAAAGATCAGATTGACTTGTAAGGTTAGAAAAAAGAGATGTTCAAGTCATAGAAATGCAAAATTAACACATAGAGTCTAAGTAAGCAATCAGAAAAGCTTACAAATAATATTATGAATGAAACAAAAATCAACAGTTTAGATGCAAATCAAACATAGTTCCCAAATAATTATATAACATCTAGTCTAAGAGAAATCAAGCAAGGGAACTACGAAAATAAGTATGACGCCTAGTTTAGGGAAATCATACCAAGGATTAACTCCGGGTTCTCAAAAGGTTATCTCTTCAAAGCTTTGTTGAAAATGTCAGCAATTTGATCCTCAGTTCGACAATGATCCATAAAAATTAGTCATTTCTCAACATTATCACATAAGAAATGATGTCTTATGTCGATATGCTTGGTTCTAGTATGATACACAAGATTTTTGGAGATGTTGGTGGCACTTGTATTGTCACATAGAATATGAAGAGGACAAAAAGATTTACCAAAGTCGGCAAGTTACTGTTTGAGCCAAAGAAGTTAGGAACAACATGAAGCAACAACAATGTATTCAGCTTCAGTAGTGGAGAGAGCAACTGAATTTTGCTTTTTGGAGCCCCATGACACAAGACAATCCAAGAAATTTGGCCATTCCTGACTTGCTTTTGCGATCAACAAGGAATCCGGCATAATCAGCATCAGTGTATCCAAGGAGAGTGAAGGAGCAATGCTTAGGGTACCATAGACATAGGTTAGTGGTTCTCTTTAAGTAGCAAAGAATGTGCTTGACCTCAGCAAGATGTGATTCCCTTGGATTAGCCTGAAAACGAGCACAAAGACAAAGAAAGAATACAATATCTGATCTACTAGCAGTAAGATATAGAAGGGAACCAATCATTCCACGATAAAGTTTTTCCTCCACACGTTTCCCATCAAGATCAGTTGTGAGTCAAATAGCAGGGGAAACAAGCGTAGAGATTGGCTTGCTTAAATCCCTGTGGAATTTTTTGAGAAGTTCCTTTAAATATTTCTGCTAGTGGATTTGAGTTCCTTCTGTTTTCTAAGTGACATGAAGACCCAACAAAAATGATAGTTCACCTATCATACTCATTTCGAATTCATTTCTCATGAGGTCTTTGAACTTATCTACAAGGACAGGGTTAGTGGATCCAAAAATAATATCATCAACATAAACTTGGACCATAAGAATCTCACTGGTTTCTTCTAAGATGAAGAGAGTTTTGTCTATCACACCACGTCTGTATCCATTTGATAGTAGGAACTGAGCAAAGCGGTCATACCATGCTCGATGAGCTTGCTTTAGTCCATTTAGTGTTTTGTCATGAAAATACACGTGGTCAGGGTGATGGATATCCTCAAATCTAGAAGGCTGCTTCACATACACTTCTTCTTGAGGATGTCATTCAGAAAGACAGTTTTGACATCCATTTGGAACAACTTGAAACTTTTGTGGGATGGATAGGAAATGAGCAACTTAATAGCCTCGAGACGAGCCACATGAGCATAGGTTTCATCATAATCAATGCCTTCTTGCTGATGTAACCTTGAGCAACAAGGCGAGCCTTATTTCTTGTAATAACTCCAGTATCATCCAATTTGTTGCAAAATATCCACTTAGTTCCTATGATGGTTCTGTCATAAGGACGAGGAACTAGTCGCCAAACTTGATTTCTTTCAAATTGATTCAATTCTTCTTGCATGGCTTGAATCCAATCAGGATCTAGCTTCATTGACATTCTTTGGTTCTACAAGAGACAGAAAAGCATTGAAAGCAAAAAATTATTCACAGAGGAACGAGTGAGAGTACCTTTGTCAAATGGAGTGATGATTTGATCAATTGGATGATCTTTCTTCTAGTGGTAGTTGTGAGTTTGAAATTGGGAGACATCAACAACATTTTTGGAGGGAGCATCATTTTCTGAACCAGGAGCAACTCCTTGTGGTTCCTTAACATGAATCTCTGCACTGGATGAGGCGGGATCAGAGGCAACAATTTCTAGAAGAGGAGCATCTTCGACATTGAGAGGAACTAGAGAGCCATTCATTAGAGAGGAAGACTCGATAATTTCATCGGAAGAAACATCAGATAATGGAGATGGAGATGCACCTGGAGAACTAGGAGGGGATGATCTAGGCAAGGAGAGAATAGGATAGCTCTTTGAGACAGAGGAGCTATCATCATCAGAATCTCCAGAGGAAATTTGAATATTCTTGTTGGAGATGTCTTGCGTTCCCTGCATAGACTGAGAAGATAGATTTTCATTGAAAACAACATGGACACGTTCCTCTACCTTTTTGGTTCTTTTGTTGAAGACTTTGTAGGCATTGCTATTTGAAGCATAACCAATGAATATCATTTCATCACTTTGGGGATCAAACTTCCCAAGACTGTCATTTCCATTGTTATAAACAAAGCATTGACAGCCGAAGATCGTAAGATGAGAGATGTTGGGAACCCAGCCTTTCAGAAGCTAATAAGAAGTTTTCTCCAGGATAGGACGCAACATTGCCCTATTGGGAATGTAGCAAGCAATATTCACAGCTTCTGCCCAGTAATGTTTTGGAAGATTACTAGAGATCAGGATGGTTCTAGCCATATCTTCCAAGGTCCTGTTTTTCCTTTCAACTACTCCATTTTGTTGTGTAGTGCGAGGAGCAGAAAAATTATGAGAAATCCCCTTTTCTCTGCGAAAGGTTAGAAACTTTGCATTTTTGAATTCTGTAACATGGTTAGATCTAATAGCAAGAATAGATATCCCAAGAGATTTTTCAAGTAAGGGAACTAGGGACATGAATTTTTCAAAAACTTAATCTTTTGATCTTATAAAAATAGTCCAGGCAAAGCGAGAAAAATCATCAACAATGACAAGAATATACATGTTTTCCCCAAGACTTTGTGTTCATATGAGACCACAAACGTCCATATGAAGGAGTTCCAAAGGCTTGAATGCACTTACCATTGATTTGGATTTGAATGAACTTCAAACTTGTTTCCCTTTAATGCAGTCTGAACATGCTTCTTCATTGTCTGCATTAATGGAGGGAAGGCCTCGAACCAGTTCCTTTTTCTGAAGCTTGTGAATCAATTGAATGTTTACATGTCATAGCCTTTGATGCCATAGATTCGTCTGATGAGCAAGTGACGAAATACATATTCTTTCCTCAGGAGCAAATGAAGGATCCACAACATAACCATTATTGAAACACTTTTCTTTGAGAATCAGCTTGTTCGAGGAACGTTGTTTCACAAAACACTCATTTGAAGTGAAAATTATAATGTTGTCACCTTGATCACACAACTGTGATACACTAAGTAAGTCATAACCCAAATTTTTAACAAGGTTAACATTACTTACCTTGATATCCTTAGAAAGATTGACCTGACCAACTCTGCAAATTGCACATTTTCTTTTATCACCGAAGGAAAATTTTCCTCCGTTGAAATCTTTAAGCGAGAACATTTTATTTTTATCGCCAGTCATGTGACAAGAGCACCCACTGTCGATGTAACATTTTAGATCTCTTATGGCTTCAATCTACAAAAGGAAATTTTAGAGTTTACAAACCCAGGCAAGCTTAGCTTTTCTGGGTACGTCAGTAGCATAGTTCCTAATATCCTGAGAAGTAGAAACATAATAGTTAGGATCATTAACATCAACAACTAAGTTCCTTTTCCTTTGAGAGTCTTGTTCCTGCATTTTTCGTTTGTTACAATCAATCACATAATGACCATTCTTACCACAATGCCAACAAACACGATTATATAACACATAACCATATTTTTCTATACTAGGTCGAAAAGGTTTCTCATGTTTCCTTTGCTTGAAGTCAATTCCCTTACTAGTTTTTTGTTGAGCTTGGTTGACATACATATTGTGAGCATCTTGGCCATCAAACCATTGCTTACTGCTAGAGGGGTCTTGTTCAAGAACCTTTACCTTTTCTTCAAGAAACTTATTCTTATCACGATAAGAGTGAAGAGCTTTATTAAGAATATCATTTTTCTCAGCAAGTTTCTCTTTAGCAGAAGAGCACTTATCATCTGAATCCTAATTACCATAACCAATGCCATATCGAGATTTGACAAACACAGTTTGATTGACAGTTTTCTCATTGATAGAATCAATCAACACATCAAGCTTATTCATAATCTCAACAAGCAAAATATTTTCAAGAATAAGGGAACTCTGACTATTCTTATCATGCTCAAGTTCCTTTTCATGAGATTTACATTTCTTGCATGCAATAGTGGATTTAGAAAGACTATTCTCGACATGTTCAAGCTTCTTGCTCCACACATCATTTTCAGCATTTAAACATGAGATTTCTTCTTCATATTCACATATTTTGTCCTGAAGGAAACTATTTTCATACCCAAGTTTATCAACCAATTTTATCAGGTGTTTCTTATCATATCTATGAGGAGATTCAAGAAATTAAGATTTGATACCTCAATATCTTCATATTCATATGAGTCATTCTTTGCCATTAGACATTTCCATCCTGAGAGATCATCAATGTCTAGTTACTCTTCGGATTCCTCTTCATTTCCCCAAGTGGCAAAGAGAGCCTTCTTCTTTTTGGAATTTTTCATCATCCTTTGATTTATTTGGACAATTCTTAGCCATGCGTCCCTTCTCTTTGCACTAATAGCATACATAGTCTTTCACATCCCTTTTGACAAAAGGTTTGCGAAACTTTCCTTGGGAGTAGAATTTTCCTCATTGTCTTAGTGAGAAGAGCAGTGAACTCATCATCATTTTCTTCATTGGAATCTTCTTCCTCCTTTTGGACACGACTGAGAGCTATTGTGATCTTAAGAGCAATTCCCTTTTCAGTTTTGTCTTTTGTATTTACTAGACCTCATCTTCTTGAATTTGCAACTTTCCAATAACTTGCTCTAGAGGAACCGTTTGAATTTATGGAGTTTGTTGCATGATTCTCTTTATGAGAGTGAACTTTGAGTTTAGGCCTTTGATGATGACAAGAGTTTTTGACCACTCCTATAGAGTGGTGTCACAAGCTACAAGTTTGTCAGTTAATTTCCTAAATCTAGCATAATATTTAGAAATGTTTTCAGTTTTAAGCATATGAAAAGAATGGAATTCTCCCTGAAGAGCAAATTTTTTGCTGTTTTTAAGATCGTCGCTTCCTTCATTCATATCTTTTAAAGCTTTCCAAATACCTCTGGCATACTTGATGCTTACCTTATCTTGGTCTTCTCTAGAGAGATCATTGAGGATAAGCTGACAAGCTTTGGCATTTTTTCCATGAGGACAAAGTGTTCTGGTTTCCAGTCAGCTTCAAGCATGTCTTCATCTACTACAACATTTCCTTTGGCAATTATATGCCAACATTGGTAGTCGACAGTCTTAATGTGTCCTTCTACATACTTTATCCACCATTGATATTGCCCTCGTTTCAGCACGTAGGGCTTGTTGATGGAAATTCCAAGAGTTGGTTCTTCACTTTGACTCATCCTGTTAAATATGCCAATCTAAACTCATGAAAATATTAGTATAACATGTGTTTGTCATCGTCAAAACAGAGATAATAGAGGAAAGGAACTCTCAAGGGAACTTGAGTTCGGAATTCCTTTCCAACAAAACGATAAGTAATTTTTTTGTAGAAAGGAGAATTAATTAGAATTAAAAAGATTAAAAATTAATTTTCTTATATAAAATGCCTACAAGATTATTTTGAATTTCGTTATATTATATGGATATTATTTTTAACAGACATTCTCCAAATATGATATAACTAGCATATGTTCTCGTACCTTGCACATGTTTGGTTAATAAAACTCAAAATTAAAATAGTCTAATATATTTATGAAAACTAAACTGGTAAACTTTAAGTTTACTCTCTTGAATATATGTTGATAAAGATTTTGTATGATTAGAATTGAAAGTATATATGCGCGAATTTGTATAAAAAAATGGAAAATAAATTAGAAATTTCATACAAATAACCGAATAAGAAAATATCTAAATTCGATTTAAGTAATGGGAACAATTATTTATGTATAATTAATTAAAAGGGAAAAATAGTTACATTATATTACATATTTATTTCAAATACTTTTAATATATATTGTCACTTTTGCATCATGAATCATACATTATCAATCATAATTTCAATTACATGTTATGAATTTTAAATATTTAAGAATTAAAACTATAAGAACATTACATTTTAAGGTATATAGTTTAGAAAAAAATGTACCTTTGACATACTTGAAACTTATATTTTGAATTTTATCTTTATATATTAATTTATAACTATTAACGTAGTTTTCAATTTTTGTTTATACACATATATATATTATAAATAATTTTAATTACAAAAAAGAAGTAATGTAACTAATAAGGTAAATCATATATCATAACTAATTTTATCTACAAATAAGAAGAAACTAAACAACAACAATCAACAACAATCGAAACTAGTATAATCCCACCGAAGCAGGGTCTGGGGGGTCCAGATGTACGCATCCATATCCCGAAATAGATTCGGGAGGATGTTTCCCGAGGGACCCAAAAGAGACTGACATAGACAATCAACCAAATGTAAAGACGTAAAACTTAAAAACAAAAATGGAAGCAAATGTAGCTGCAAAAGTGTTAGGAAATGGAACTCTGGAACTTTAGTTCCCGTGCGAGTTCCTTTCCTCAGTTTCTCTACTTTTGAAGATGACAAATATTTTGATATTAATGTTTTATCTCAAAGATGTGCCTTAAGGAACCACAGGACAAACATCGAAGGCATGAAAGCAAAACAGGACAAGAAAACCAAGGAGCAAGCCAAAGGAAGGAACCCAGGTGCGCACAGAAATACAACATGTGATGTTGCGCTTTCCGAGAAATCTGGGAACACCAACCTCGGACAAGAGAAAGTTGAAAACGACTTGTGCGAAGCTTCCAAAGTCTGCCATTGTCCAGAGCAAAACAACAAGACGCCTAGAACACATAACCTCGGACAGAGAAAGGTGAAAGCGACTTGTCATGGAACCTGTCGCTGTCCAGAAGACAGTTCCAGAGTACCCAGGTTGTCGAACCTCTGAAGAAGGAAGCTGGAGAACAACTTGGCTGAAGCAGTTGACCAACAAAGAAGGATTCTGAGCTACCTAGGTTGTTGGTACATGTTAAAGACAGCATGGATCACGAATCACCACACATCCTAGGGCAAGCTTGATCTGTGGGAACCAAGAGAAGATCAAACCGCAAAGAATCCACTATATAAGAAAGACTAACTCAGAGGTTGTAAATGAGCACAAAAACACGAATCACACTCAATAGCAAACATCAAAGTGTGAACCTTCAAACAATATCATCAAAGCAAACCGAGATCAAGAGGAACCAGTTAAGGAATCGAAGAGCTGAGTGCTAAGTTCCTGTGATTGTAAGTGAGATAGTTCCTAGGTGCTAAGGTCTGTTTCTTGGATTGATTATTGATTGTGTTAAGTTATCTAGGATTGCCTAACTGTGTGTAAGGTAAAGAAACTGTGTGTTTGTTCCTAGGATAAGCTGTAACCAAAAGAGATAAGAAATCAAGAAGTAGACCTTGAAATCCTTTCAAAAGAAAGGTAGTGGTTTTTATCCTGGATTGCTAGTTGGCAATCAAAGGTTTCCACTATAAGGAACTTGTTCATTTGTGCTTGATTGTTTAAATTCCGCTGCGAAGGGAACTGAGAATTGCTATTCTTAGTTCCTTAGTTATTTGTCTAACAATCTCGATCCTACAATTGGTATCAGAGCAGGAAAAGCTCTAGATCTTTGTTAAGTTTGCAGATCATGTCTCAACCAAGCAAGTTTGAGCTCGTAATCTCCACCAACAAACCACATCTCCGAAAGAAGGGAGAAGAAACATGGTGGGAAAAGTGCATGGAAAGCCACATCAAGACCAACGACTACCAATGCTGGAGGATAGTCGAAAATGGAGATGGATATGTCGATCTCACAATGAAGGAAGAAGACTGGAAACCTGAGCACTATGTCACCATGGAAAAGAATGCCAAAGTCAGGCAGTTCATCCTCAATGGACTGGACAAAGAAGACATGGACAAGGTCATAGGCATCAAGACGGCAAAGGAGATGTGGAAGGCACTCAAGGATATGCATGAAGGAAGTGACGAACTAAAGCAAAGCAGAAAGTTTGCTTTGGAAGGAGAATACCACACCTTCAAAATGATGGAAACTGAGACCATCTCAGAGTATTACTCCCGCTTCAACAGACTGGTTGGAAAGCTAACAGCGGCGGGAGTCGACCTTGATGAAGTTTCCAAGTCCCTGGTGGTCATCAATGGACTCAACTCCAAATTCACCCTTCTCAAGGGAATCATGAAGAACACTCCAGGCATCCAATCTCTTCCCTTGACTCAAGTCATAGGGAAACTGGAGGTTGAAGAAGGAGAGCATACCAAAGCCAATACCGACAAGAAACTGGAGAAAGGAATTGCTCTCAAGATCTCCAAAGCCTTCTCAAGGCTTGAAATGGAGCAAGAGAACTCAGACCTAGAAGAAGAGGAGGACGAACTAACAGCCCTCTTCACAAAGAATATCAAAAAATTCTTTGTGAAGGGAAGGTTCCAAAAGGGTAGTTCCTCCCACAATGGACCAAGAAGAGATCTCAAGGAAGTCTCCTGTTACGAGTGTAAAGAAAAGGGACACTATGCTAAAAATTGTCCTAACAAGGAAGATTCCAAGGAAGATGAAAGACCTCAGAGAAAGAAGGCTCTCGTAGCCTCATGGGGAGAAGACTCAGATAAGGAACTGGATCTGAGTGGTTTCTCTGGAGGAAGATGTCTCATGGCAAAAGGAGATTCAAGCGACTCAGAAGACCTTGAGATAACTTTTGACGATTTCCTAAAAACTCTAGTTGATTGTGATAAGAAACAACTTCTTAATATCATAAAGAAACTAGGAAAGGAAACCAGTTCCCTTCAACAAAAACTTAATGATTGTGAAGATGAAATTGCTTGCTTGACTGTTGAGAATTCTGTTTGGAGTAAGAAACTTGATGAAACTGAGAAAGATCTAGCTAAAACCCATTCCAAACTCATTGATATTAGAAATGTGCATGCTAGTCACCTTAAAATCTGCAAATCTTGTGATGAAACTAGCATAGATTCTGTCAAAGTTCCCTTGTATGATAACCTACCTGGAAATGACATGTTTCAATCTATAATTGATAGGTTAGACATTCTCACTGACTCCATAAATGAAAAAATGATAAATCAAACTGTTTTTGTGAGACAACGTCATGGAATAGGATATGTCAATAACAAAGGGAACAATGATGCTGAAAATGAAAAAGCTAGGCGAGAACTTGTTGAGATGAATGAGAACCTCAGTACTGCTCTTGCCACTTCTCGTGATAGGAATCAATTCCTATCAGAGAAGATCATGGTTCTTGAGAACAAGGCTGAGGTTGTCAAACATCTTAATGAAAGCTCTCAAAGTCCTAAGAGGGAACCTAAGGGAAAAGAAAAGATGGTTCCTGAAGACCAATGGTTCACTAATTCCTTTGCTCACAAAAGATATGTTGATATGGCTCATAGTAAGGTTAGAAACAATGTTGATTTTAACAAAAGAAAAACTGAAAAACCTTTTAGGCCAGGAAAAGGAAAGTATGGACATGTTGTTTACAATCGCTTATGCTATTACTGTGGTAAAAATGGTCATTACAACACTGATTGTCCTAAGAAAAGGAACTTTGAAAATGAGAAAAGAGTTTATTACCACGAAAGGAACCAGTTCCTTGGTCATTCACAGACTCGCAATGTTAATCCCCCTAGTAAAGCCAAGCTTCGTTGGGTTCAAAAGTCTTAGTTCCCTTGTGTGCAGAAAGAAGAGAGGCAACCTCGACTATGGTACATTGACAGTGGTTGCTCATGCCATATGACCGGAAGAAGAAATCAAATGACCTCTCTTCAACCCATCCAAGGAGGAAACATCTCCTTTGGAGACAAAAGCAAAGGGAAAATTTGTGGAATAGGAACTGTGAATCTAAATGACCATATTAAGGTAAATAAAGTTCACCTTGTTGATAATCTTGGCTTTGATCTAATTAGTGTGTCACAGCTGTGTGATCAAGGAGACAATGAAGTTAGATTCAAGTCAAGTGAATGCATTGTCCTAGACCCCTCGTGACAAATCATCTTAAAAGGCAAAAGATTCAACAATGTGTACGTTGTTGACCCATCATATGTTCCCAAGGAGAAACTCTGCCTTTCAACCGTGAATGATCAAACAGAACTGTGGCATCAACGCCTTGGTCATGCTAGCACCAAACTGATCCACAAGCTGCACTCAAAGGAACTAGTCCGAGGCCTTCCAAAGATAAGTAGTATATCTTCGGAACCATGCTCAGATTGCGTTAAAGGGAAACAAGCAAGGAGTTCCTTCAAGTCCAAAAACATGGTAAGTTCCTCAAGGCCCCTTGAACTCATCCACATGGATCTCTGTGGACCCATGAGAGTTCAAAGCCTAGGAGGAAACAGGTATATCTTTGTTCTTGTCGATGATTTCTCTCGCTTCACTTGGACTATCTTCATAAAATCTAAGAGTGAAGTCATTGACCGCTTTAAAGATCTGGTTCCTTTGTTAGAAAAATCTCTCGATTGCTCACTCAATTCTATTCGGTCTGACCATGGTACCGAATTCGAAAATGGAGAATTTCTAACCTTTTGCAGTGAGCATGGTATTGATCACAACTTCTCTGCACCATACACTCCTCAACAGAATGGTGTAGTAGAAATGAAGAACAAAACTTTAGAAGACATGGCTCGAACTATGCTCATCTCAAGTGGACTCCCTCAATCCCTCTGGGCTGAGGCAATCAACATAGCTTGCTACATCATCAATCGAGCCATGCTTCGCTCAATCACAGAGAAGACACCCTATGAACTCCTTAGAGGAAGAGTTCCCAACATCTCACATCTGAGGGTGTTCGGATGCAAGTGCTTTGTGCACAACAATGGGAAGGAAAATCTTGGCAAATTCGACCCAAGAAGTGATGAAGGAATCTTCATTGGATATGCCTCAGGCAGCAAGGCATACAAAGTCTTCAACAAAAGGACTAAAAAGGTAGAAGAAAGTATTAATGTTATTTTTAATGAAAAATCACTTGGAAGAATTGTGCAGAACACTACCACTCTCTTTGAAGATCCGTTCCCCAAGTCACCTCAAGAAGATCCAGATGAAGATGTCACTCCATCCAGTTCCTGCCCTGCTGCACAGAATCCCCCACTGGCTCCTCCACCAGTTCCCATGGATAATGAACAACAATCCATTTCTGGGAACCATGAACATGACGACAATATCTGTGGAGACATCAACGATTCATCCTCTCACATGATCTTCAATGGAAGGTGATCCCAACCAGGAAGCTGAAGTTGAATGCTCAACTCAAAATGTCTCCACATCAAATGCTCTAGCTCCCAACAGAGAAAGAAGAACCATCAAGCCTCCAGTCTGGTTCGAACATCTAACCTTCTTTGCCTTCAATGCCTTTCTGTCTATTATGGAACCAAAGAACATAGGTGATGCACTGAAGGATGCAGACTGGATCCAAGCTATGCAAGAAGAGCTTCATCAGTTTGAAAGGAACAAAGTATGGCATCTAGTTCCCCGCCCCAAGGACAAACATATCATAGAAACTAGATGGGTTTTCAGAAATAAGCTAGATGATACAGGAGATGTAATAAGGAACAAAGCAAGACTTGTTGCTCAAGGATACAATCAACAAGAAGACATCGACTATGATGAAACCTATGCTCCAGTGGCAAGGATTGAAGCGATAAGGCTGTTGATTGCTTTCGCATCACACAAAGGGTTCAAGCTGTTCCAAATGGATGTAAAGACGGCCTTCCTCAATGGAATTCTTCAAGAAGAAGTCTATGTCAAGCAACCACCTGGTTTTGAAGACGATGATTATCCAGACCATGTCTACTTTCTAGACAAAGCACTGTATGGCCTTAAGCAAGCTCCCAGAGCTTGGTATGATCGTCTTGCCCAGTTCCTACTCTCAAATGGCTATAGGCGTGGGGTTATTGACAAGACTCTCTTCATCTTAGAAGAAGAAGGTAACATCTTAGTGGTTCAAATTTATGTCGATGATATCATTTTTGGTTCCACTAATCTGTCCCTTGTAGACAAGTTCAAAGACTTGATGAGCAGTGAATTTGAAATGAGCCTAATTGGGGAACTCACATTCTTCCTCGGATTGCAAATCACTCAAAAGGAAGATGGTATACAAATTCATCAACAGAAATATGTCAAGGAACTACTGAAAAAGTTTAAAATGGAGTCATGCAAGCCTCTTTCCACTCCCATTAACACCATTGCTCACTTCGACAAGGACCACTCAAGTCCTCTAGTGGAAGAGAAACTCTATAGAGGTATGATAGGCTCACTCATGTATCTAACCGCTAGTCGCCCAGACATTGTTTTTGTTGTTGGCTTGTGTGCTAGGTTCCAATCTTGTCCAAGAGAAACCCACTTGACTGCTGTAAAAAGGATACTCCGATATCTCTAGGGAACTGACTCACTCTGCATTTGGTACCCCAAAGAATGTCCCTTTGAGCTGATGGGTTACACCGATGCGGACTATGCTGGATACCTGGTGGATAGGAAGAGAACCTATGGAATGGCACAGTTCCTAGGCCCCTGCCTTGTGTCATGGGGCTCAAAGAAACAAGTCTCAGTCTCTCTCTCCACCACAGAATCCGAGTACATCGCGGCCGCTTCTTGTTGTTCCCAACTCCTCTGGCTAAAGCAACAACTCGCGGATTTCGGTATGTCTTATGGTCCTCTCACTATTCTTTGTGATAACACCAGTGCTATAAACATTTCTAAGAATCATGTGCATCATACTAGGACCAAGCATATAGACATAAGATATCATTTTCTTAGAGATCATGTTGAAAAAGGGAACATCATTATGAAATTTTGTAGAACTGAAGATCAGGTTGCAGACATATTCACCAAAGCTTTGAATAGAGTTCCCTTTGAGAACCTTAGATTAGAACTGAGAATGATTCCTATAACCTAGCAGTGACCTTAGCTTAAAGGCTCTTCTCCAGTTCCCTTGATTAACTAGTATAAGATCCTTTACTTGTTAAGTCTTGGTATCTATGTGTTATATATTTTGCTACAAACCCTCTTTTCCATAATGGTTTCTTAAAAAGGCTTTGATAAAATTTTCTTAGTTTGTGTCCTTTGGTCCTCATTATTCTTTCAACTCTTTCATTGTTCAAGTTTCTTTGTTGGCCCAAAAGTCACAATCTGATCATATTCTAACCCAACAATACAAGCCGAAATGATGATTGTGTACTATGACCCTCCTTGCCTCATTGCTCAATTTAATTCCCTATGATCCATCTCTTAACCCTCTCTGGGAATTATTGAGTAATGCGATAAATGGCCTCCCTGATTCCTTGTATGGGAACGTACTTTTCGGTTCCCTATTTTTAACCCACATCAAAGTTCTCATACATCCCTCTAGCACACTGAATATATCGCCAGAAAGGAACCAGGATGAAACGATCTTCAAACGGCTAGTTCGGCGCCTGATCCTCCCAAGACAATATTTATGGCAAAATTACAGAGGTCAGTCACGTCTCGTCAATGGCAGAGCACCCTCTCCAATTGGGTTGATTTTTGAATTGCTCTTGACCGTTCGGAAAAGCTGCAACCGCCTTTAAAGCTCCAGATCTTCCCTGATCTCCTCAACGGCCAGATTTCTCCCAATGGTCCCTTCAGCCCTCAATCCGTTTTTAAAAGGTGTCCTGTTGATCCAAGCTATTCCCACACTTGCCATTTCCATCTTTCTTGATTCTCTGTCTCTCTCTTTCTCAAACACATAAACCTAGCTCCTCAAAAATGGCTGACAAGAACCCTAACCCTAACTTGATCCAAGACGAAGAGGAAGCTGCCCTTCTCAGAGCCCACAGAGAAAAGAAGGCAGCCTCGTCTACCCAGCCTATCTCTATCACCACCTCTCAAAATCTCCAACCCGAGAAGAAAATTGAGGAGAAAACTGAGGCAAAAGCTGAGGAGAAAGTGAAGGAAATCACTCTTGCATCGGCACCGGCTACAAAATCTGTCTCGGAAGGAGGATCACATGACTCCTCCCCAGATAAGACCACCCAGGAGATCCTCAGCCCAGAGCCCTCACCTGCTAGCCTCAAGTCTAAACCCATCTCCAAACTTGGTCCCTTTGTTGCCACAAGGCTAAAGCAACGGAAAAGAAGTTCCCAAGCTTTGGTTCCCTATGACCCTCCCTCCAAAGAGAAGAAACCCTCAAAAAGAACCAAATCCCATACCCTCTCCTCTTCCTCACTCGGGCAAGTCTCCTCCTCCTTCTCCAAGAGGAAGATTCTTAAGCCATTCATCATCGGCAAGGAGTTCTGGACCCAAACTCTCGAAGAAGAAGATGAGGAACTGTTCAGCGAAGCCCTCAGTGAGTTTCATTCTCTGCTGCAATACCAAGGATGGGATGAGCTCTTGGTCGAGCCATTCTCCGCCTCTGATGAAGTAGTCCGTCTGTTCTATCAGTCTCTCACCTTTGTGCCCGCCAAAGATAACTCTCCCTGCAACGACGCCATATTCCAGTGGAAGGGAACCATGTATCCCCTGTCCCCCAACCTCATCGCGTCTGCTCTTGGGATCGAGTCCAGATCTGGTTTTGACATACTGCATCAGAAAAAGACGTGGCCCAAAGGAAAGGGTTACAAGTCCAAGGGTGAAGTGGTGAGGAAACTCTACGACGGCGACTACCCCTCAACCCTACAAACTAAGGATCTCTCCATCGCCAACAAGCTTCTGCATTTCTGGATCATCTGAAACCTAGTTCCCAGGCAAGAGCATCGGAATACAGTTCTCATCACGGATGCTATCCTCATGGATAAAGTGTTGTCTGGTGCACAAGTTGATCTCCCCCGCATAGTGTTGGCTCACATGCAGTTCTGCAAGTCCCATGAATCTCATGCCCTGCCCTTTCCCCATCTCATCAAAAATCTTCTCTCCCTGCTTCACCAGTACCCAGATGATTTGCCTGAAACTGTCTACAGCAAGCTTCTCACCATGACCACTGTCCGGAAACTCAAGACAAAAGATCCCCAAGTCCCTCTCTCTGACCCTCAGGAAGAACCGCCCAAATCCAAGGCCAGTTCCCAGGCCCCTTCAAGCTCCCTACCACCGCTCAACCCCTCTCAAGACTCCTCTGCGATCCTCTCTGATCTGGATCGTATTGAAAAGGCCATCACGGAAGGCTCGACTGTCCTCACGGTCGATCTCCGTGATCAAGTAAATGAGTTGGGAAAGATGAGCACTACAGTCTCAAGTCTGGTGGAGGTACTACAGAAAACATGGGAAGATGCAACCGGCGCAAATCAGGCCACGGGCCAAAATGAAGGAACCGACGACAACAAGGCTGACGAAGAGGAGGCCACTGCTCTGCCATAGGAACGCTTCTCCTGGTTCCCAGTATTATAACCTCACAGTGTGCTAGTAGCTTCCCTAGGATCCTACTACCCTCTTCTATCCTTTTGTTGTCCTCTTTAAAGGTTGCTTATATTGTTGTCTTTGTAGGTTGTTTTGTGATGCTTCGTGGTTTGTCTTCCTCTGAACAATGTTAAGATCTTATTAATTTAATGACTACTTTTGGCTACGTCTCTATGAATGATTTGTCTTTGCCTCAAATTTCTATTATGGTTTCTGTTATGGGTTGACGCAATTGTTTATTTCCTTTGATATTCTGTTCTTAACATGTCAACTGATCTTTTCGATGATGTCAAAAGGGGGAAGAAGGATAGGAACCTTGAACTTTGGAAACTACTAGGCTAATAGGAACTCTGAACTCGTTCTACTTCTAAGGGGGAATTCGAATAAACTCGTTCATCTGCTTAGGGGGAATTTACAACCATTGAATGTTCTCTCATTATTGTACAACGTTGTAAATCCCTTAAATTCAACTGGTCTCATGAAATTCAAAATCTTATTATGTTGTCAGGTTCCTTGTATTTGTCATCATCAAAAAGGGGGAAATTGTTAGGAAATGGAACTCTGGAACTTTAGTTCCCCTGCGAGTTCATTTTCTCAGTTTCTCTACTTTTGAAGATGACAAATATTTTGATATTAATATTTTATCTCAAAGATGTGCCTTAAGGAACCACAGGACAAACATCGAAGGCATGAAAGCAAAACAGGACAAGAAAACCAAGGAGCAAGCCAAAGGAAGGAACCCAGGTGTGCCCAGAAATACAACGTGTGATGTTGCTCTTTTCGAGAAATCTGGGAACACCAACCTCGGACAAGAGAAAGTTGAAAACGACTTGTGTGAAGCTTTCAAAGTCTGCCATTGTCCAGAGCAAAACAACAAGACGCCTAGAACACATAACCTCAGACAGAGAAAGGTGAAAGCGACTTGTCATGGAACCTGTCGCTGTCCAGAAGACAGTTCCAAAGTACCCAGGTTGTCGAACCTCTGAAGAAGGAAGCTGGAGAACAACTTGGCTGAAGCAGTTGACCAACAAAGAAGGATTCTGAGCTACCTAGGTTGTTGGTACATGTCAAAGATAGCATGGATCACGGATCACCACACATCCTAGGGCAAGCTTGATCTGTGGGAATCAAGAGAAGATCAAACCGCAAAGAATCCACTATATAAGGAAGACTAACTCAGAGGTTATAAATGAGCACAAAAACACGAATCACACTCAATAGCAAACATCAAAGTGTGAACCTTCAAACAAGATCATCAAAGCAAACCGAGATCAAGAGGAACCAGTCAAGGAATCGAAGAGCTGAGTGCTAAGTTCCTGTGACTGTAAGTGAGATAGTTCCTAGGTGCTAAGGTATGTTTCTTGGATTGATTATTGATTGTGTTAAGTTATCTAGGATTGTCTAACTGTGTGTAAGGTAAAGAAACTGTGTGTTTGTTCCTAGGATAAGCTGTAACCAAAAGAGATAAAAAATCAAGAAGTAGACCTTCAAATCCTTTCAAAAGAAAGGTAGTGGTTTTTATCCTGGATTGCTAGTTGGCAATCAAAGGTTTCCACTATAAGGAACTTGTTCATTTGTGCTTGATTGTTTAAATTCCGCTGCGAAAAAAACTGAGAATTGTTATTCTTAGTTCCTTAGTTATTTGTCTAACAATCTCGATCCTACAAAAAGGTCTATCCTCTTGACTATCGCTCCTCTACCCTAAACTTTTCCCTCCAAAGGTTCCTATTTTGCGCCATGTCCTATGTCAGTGTCACATGGGTCAGATCCTGCTTAATCACCTCTTTTCAACTCTTTTTCGGTCGACCTCTACCTCGACAAACCTCACCGACTACTAGCCCTTTGCATCTACGAATTGGAGCATCAAGATTCCTCCTCTGCACATGCACAAACCATCGGAGCCTAGATTCGTGCAACTTGTCTCTAACATTCGCTACTCCAAACTTCTCTCTAATGATTTTGTTTTGGACCCTGTCCAACCTGGTAAGGTCGTACATCTAGCGTAGCATCCTTATCTTTGCCACCATCAGCTTCTACTCTTGATCTTTTCTCACCGGCCAACACTACGCACCGTACAATAATGCTAGTCGAACTACCACTTTTCCCATTTAGTTTGAGTGGAACTTTCTTGTCACATAAAATGCCTGATACACCCCTCCACTTTTGTCAACCCATCTGTATCTGATGCTTAATATCTGTAACTATTCCTTCGTTGCTCTGCATAACTGACCCCAGATATCTGAAAGTCTCCTTCCTCATAACGACCTCCCTACCCAGTTGCACTTCTTCCCCATACTCCTCTTCTCCACCAAGTCTGAACTCAACATACTCTGTCTTTGTCCTACTCAACTTAAATCCCTTAGACTTAAGGTGCTCCCTCCAAAGTTCCAGCTTAATGTTAACACCAGACCTACTCTCATCCACTAGCACAATGTCATCAGCAAACAACATACACCACGAGACCTCACCCTGAATTGTCCCTGACAGTACATCCATCACTATTGTAAAAAGGAACGGGCTTAAAACCGACCCTTGATGCAAACCTAAATCGACCCACACATACTCTGTGTCTCCTTCTGAGGTACACAATGGTTAAAGCACCCTCGTACATGTCTTTTGGAATTCTAATATAGGAGCCTGACACCTGCTTCGCCTCCAAGCACCACCAAAGTAATTCTATTGGCACTCTATCGTATGCCTTCTCCAAATCTACAAAGTCCATATGTAAATTCTTCTTTCTTTCTCGATATGCCTCTATCAACCTCCTCAATAAGTGAATGGCTTCAATAGTCGACTCCCTTGCTTACATCCAAATTGGTTTTCTGACACGCTGGTAAGTCTTCTCTGCCTTATCTCTATTACCCTCTCTCACACCTTTATTGTGTGACTAATGAGTTTGATACCCCTTAGTCACACAAGGTGTGTGAGAGGGTAATAAGGTAAAAAGAAATAAATATCTTTGAGAGGATAGTATCTATGATAAGTTATTTTAGATAATAAATAAATAAAATATATAATCATCAAAATTAAAAAAGGATAAAATTTTGGTAGCATATATTCGATGACTGGCTAATCTTCTCCGGCTTGAGTGGGCTCCTTGACATACCATTTCATCTATATGTGCATGTATTATTAACCAAGTGTGTAAATGTTTCTTGGCGACCGAGTGCACTAGATCTTTTTTCATATTTCTAAGTATAAATTTTTAATCTATGTCCTGAGGGTAATAACATAAATTTCGATGCATATCCAAATTGTATTAATAATCTACCATATAATTAGTAAACCACAACCTAACTAAGCCACATTTCACTCCCAAAAAAATACACTTATTAATTTCATTTTATAAATTCATTTAAATATCTTGTATATCTTTACTTTCAGTTGTTGTTATGTTTGTTCATATTTTAAGATATTATTAGGAACAAGTTTACGTATATATAGTTTACAAGTGAGAGAAGTATCCCCAAAGAATAAGATCAAAACAATCTCTAACAATTTTGTAAGAAATGATTTGATCAAATATAACTACAATCTAATATCTATATACTATAATAAAGCCCTAATTATCTGTCTTACGTCTCAGTCCGTGAACTATGCCACGTAGGCAAATCTCAATGTACAATTATAATTTTACACATCCTTAACTTTTATATTTACATATTCTATTTCTTATCTATTAATTTTTTACCTAAAATAACTTATCTTAAATATACTGATACTATCATCTTAGTAGATTATTTATATCTTTTTACCTTATTAGTTTTTTCTTATTTGTAAATAAAATTATTTATAAGATATACTTTACCTAGTTATTTACATTATTTCTTATTTGTAATTAAAATTATTATAATATATGTGTTTATAAAACCAAAATTGAAAACTATGTTAAAGTTAGTTATAAATTAATATAAAAGCAAAAAATTAAAATCAATGTTTCAACCATATCAAAGGTACATTTTTCCAATATCATATACCTAAAAACATAATGTTCTTATAGTTTGAATACTTAAATTAATATAATTGATAACATGCAATCATGGGCGGAGCCAGAATTTTACCCCAGAGGGGACTAAAATCCTACGCGATAAAAATATTGTGTGGCTTAAATCCAACGTGACTTAAATCCTATTTCGCAAAAAATAATTTTAAATTTTTTTATGAAGCTTAAGGTAATTTTCACATGAGATAAGGGGAAAAAAAACTTAAGTAATTTTATTTTTTTGACTTAAATCTGTTAGGATTGGCTAAAATTGCATTTTCAGATGAGATGAGGGGGGGAAATTTAAGATAGTTTCATTTTCATGGCTTAAATTTATTAGGACTGACTAAACTGACATTTTTCAGATTAAATAAGGGTAAAAAAAGCTTACAAATTTTAAATTTGTTTTGAATTTTTTTTTTCAACGGGGGCTATAGCCCCCTCTGGGCCTCAAGTAGCTCCGCCCCTGAATGCAATTGAAAATGTATGATTCATGGTGCAAAAGTGGCAACATATATTAAAATATTTAACATAAATATGTGATAAAATTTGACCATTTTTCCACTTTAATTAATTATTTAGTCATTCTCATTACTTAAATCTAATTTATATGTTTTCTTATTCAGTTATTTGTATGAAATTCCTAATTGACTTTCTTTTTCTTTATACAAATTCGCATATATACTTTCAATTCTAATCATATAAAAATCTAATCACCATTAATTTGTTCAACATTCAAGAGATTAAACTTATAATTTATCATTTTAATTTTCATAAATATTTATTAATATTTTAGTTTCGAATTTTATTAACCAGACATGTGCAAAGCACGATGACATATGCTAATATAATTACTAACCCACAACCTAAAGCCATATGTCTTTTCCATAATATGTCACATCACAATTTGACACATATCACTCCCATAAATTTTTACCTAATTATTATTAATTTTAAAATTTATTTGGAAATCTTGTGTATCATGCTTTCCAATTTTAGTTATATTTTGTCAAATCATATTTTTAGATATTATTAAAAAGAAAAAATATATATAAATTTACAAGAGAGAGAAGTATCCTCAAAAGATAAGATCAAATCACTCTACCTATCTTCTAAGCTAGATATGATTTAACCAAATATAACTACCATTGGAAAGTAAATGTAAACAAGATATTCAATGTATAACATTTTATTTAAAAAAATTAAATTACAATAAAATTTCTATATTCTTCTTTCCAATTTCTTTTTGTAACAGATTTCTTTTTCAATTTCATGAAAAAAATGTTTCCTACATTCAATCATTCTTTTTTCCTAGGCGCACACCCTTCTCCAATTTATTTTCCGAGCATACATAATATTTTATATTAATGTACTTATGCTATTATTTTATTTGCATGGTCGCTCATTATATATATTTTTACATAATTAACTATATAAATTATCTATAATTTGTTTGTCTCAATATTAGAGTGATAAAAAAAAAATCGTACATGATATGTGAATTAGGGTGTACGTGTTTGGGCATACGAGTTATTTAACTAGTTGGAGTTGAAATTGTAGTTGTAATTGGATAACTAGGAATTATATGAGTTGAAAGTTTAGAATATCACTAAACTGCATTTGGAAATTAAAAACTAAGTATACCTAGTTACAAGTTACAATTTTAATTATCACATTTGAAAGAAATAAAAATTATTTATTAATATCTCCATTGTTGGTAATTCACCCAAAACAAATATTAGGCTAGTTTACTAAGAATTCATTAAAAGATAAATTAATAATCACTTATATTGGGATATAATTACCAATTTTAGATTATTAAACGTAAGTACAAAAAATAGATTTTAGTGTATATTTGGTATAAATCAGATTATGATACAGGGTTTCTTGTTATCCAAGCACTTTCAAGTTGTAACTCCTATACTTGATGTACAAGAATACACCCAATCCGGCCAAACTAGTATATATATTTCATGCTTTACGCATTACTTTGGAGTATCAAAGAAGATGATCGAAGAACGGACTTTGAAGCGTCCACGAGGAGGAAGATAGAAGCAAGTGAGCATAGTTGCAACATGATATGCTTGAGATAGAGTGCAATGGAGCCTCCTCACGCTTGCTCTCTCTTTCTCTCTCGTGAATGCTTCAAATGGTCTATGTATTATGCTGCAATTCTATTGCACATCAAGCCAAGAATCGACTTTCTAGCTAGGTTAAACATATCAAAGGTATGTACGTAATTTCAAGAAAAAGAAGGTATATATGTATATAATATATGGTTTCATCTATCTTGTCTTTCTTGGATCAACATAATTCACCCCTTCTGAGTTCCGATCCCGGCCATGGCGATGTGCGGGGTGATGGGGCTGCAAATTGAGGGGCCCCAAGGCTCGTTATCTTTAAATCTGTACGTCTTTCAACTTTTTATTAATTGATTGATGATGAATGATATTAGTTAATCCGGTCCCTAAGTATTTTAGCGTTTTTGATTAAAATGTATCTGATGAGTTCGTGGTTTTGCAACAAGAGGTTTTATGTTGTTTGAATAAGCCAACTTAAGATGATGCATATATGTATTAGCTTTTTATGAATTGAATAGCGTTTTAGTCACAGTTCACAAGTTCTTTTCTTGACATCATATAAATTTTTGGAGTGTTCGGTTACTTAATTATAACTCTTAAAAGTTCAACCAAAAACGTGTTTGTCAAACACCCCTAAATTTCATATAGTCATTCATATACCACAATTGTATTGCTTAGTAGCTAAGTGTCGGATTTACTTTGTGTGGAATCAATATTGCTCTTTTAGTAAAAAATAACAATAATAAAGAGTGGGTAAGGAATTTGGTCTCAAAGGATGATATTTTTCTAAATGAATGCAGTGAATTGACGATTATACACAAGGTGCGTTTATATTTTGATTTAGTTGTACGTACTTTGCTCACTTTAGAGTCTAACCAACTTTTCTTACCAAAAAAAAAGAGTCTTTTTTTTATCAAAGGAGAGACGGTACTCTCGCGGAATATATAAATGAAAGGCTAATTTGCAAAGAGACCCCTAACATCGTCCGAAATAAGATCCAAAGTACAAAGGGGCGGATCGCCCAAAAAGTGAAAGTCAAGAGAAAAGTCAAAGGCTAAGGAAGCTAAACGATCTGCAACCTTGTTAGCTTCCCTAAAGATGTGGCGGATCTGGATCTCCCAGCTCCTACGGATAAAGCCTTGGCAGCGGGCCACCAAGCTAAAAAGGGGGTGTCGGCGGTGGATATGCTGTTGAATGAGAGCAACACCCACTGCCGAATC
This sequence comes from Rheum nobile, assembly GCA_027886185.1. Taxonomy (NCBI): domain Eukaryota; kingdom Viridiplantae; phylum Streptophyta; class Magnoliopsida; order Caryophyllales; family Polygonaceae; genus Rheum; species Rheum nobile. The sequence goes on along the minus strand of WOAB01000662.1, from coordinate 972,328 downwards.
AGATTCCAAAATAACTTTTCTGAAGCCCAAATTCCAGGCTTGCTCAAGCCCATAAAAAATGCCCCAGAGTTCAGCCATGATCACAGAGCAAACTCCCAAGTTTGTCGTGAAGCCCGCGATCCACTGACCCTTATCATCTCTAATAGTATCTCCAGCTCCTACATAGCCAGGTCCACTAACAGCTCCATCCGTGTTGATTTTTTTCCAAGGAGCATCCGGTTTACTCCAGTGAATCAGGGAAGTCCTGCTTCTACAGGTAACATTCGACAGGCGAGCTTGGGAGGCAACTCGATAGTACTCTCTCGCGTGTTGGATGATAAACTCCTTCTTAAAAGCTTGCTGGTCCTGTCCATTAAAAACTCTATTGTTCCTCCACTTCCATAACCACCAGGTGGTTGTGGCAAACATAATGGCATCTGGGACACCTTGATCAAGATTGAAGTCGCCTCTGAGGTTATTATGTAACCAACTGATTGGTTCTCCATTAAAAAATGGTGCATGCTTGTGGGGTGGTAAGAAGGATTCCCATATGGCTTTTGCAAACTTACAATCCCTGAGCAGGTGAGTGGATGTTTCAGGGTAGAGCCCGCAGCTAGCACAGGTGTCCGTCTGGGAAAGATGTCAGCGGTACCTTTCCGCGTTGGTAAGGATCCGACCTTTAAGCACAAGCCATAGAAAGAAGCGAATCCGTTCCGGAACAGCCAGCTTCCAAATAATTTTGAAGAGTGGCATCCTACTAACCTCATCAGGGCTAGTTGGGGGTTGGAGAGAGCGGTACGCTGAGGCAACCGTGTAGTTCCCGGAAGGAGACAGGCCCCAGCAAATACATTCCGTAGAATCTTCACTGTCGCTGACACCCACAGCAACAAGTTGAAGGAGAATCTGGTTAGGCAGGTGGTTGTGGAGTTCCTGCCAATTCCAGCCTAGACCCTGGATCCAGTAATCCTGAACCAAGAGCTCCGTCGTAGGCCCATCAATGGGGCCCCTAGCAACTGCACTAAGAGGCAACTCCCCAATCCACTTGTCAGCCCAAAAACGAAACCTCAGACCATTACCAATGCTCCACTTCACTTCTTTGGACACCAGGAGCTGGAAGGCCCATTTAATCCCATTCCAAGTAAAAGAGCACCCAGTTTTTCTTTTCTGCTCCAGCTCCCCCCGATTGAAACTAACCCCATATGTTGATGTCATGATATCTCCCCATAAACCTGCTTCCCCTTAAATGAGTTTCCAGCTAAGTTTCCCCAGGATGGCCAAGTTCACATCTTTGGTTGAGCGAATACCCAACCCGCCTATGCACTTAGGCTTACAAATCTCCGGCCAAGAGACCGGGTGTAAGCTTCTTCCTCCTGCTCCCCCGCTCCAGATGAACGTGCGGTTGATTTGATCAATGTTCTTACACACCCCTTCCGGAATTCTCATCGAGTTCATCGTGTAAACTGGCATAGAGGCCAGCACTGCTTTCGTTAAGGTTGTCCTTCCGACGATGCTAAGGGTCTTACCTTTCCAGCCTGCTAATTTAAGGTTGATTTTGGTGAGCATGTCTTGGAAGATGTCTTTAGTCACTCTATGGTTAATGACTGGCACCCCCAGATACTTGCCTAAGTCCCAGGTAACATCGAAGCCACTAATCCGTTCAAGTTGTCTCGCGAGGTCCCTGGACACATTAGCTGACACATAAATTTTGGATTTAGCAGCACTAACTTTCTGGCCAGAAGAGGCGCAAAATTCATTAAGGTATTGCATCACAGTACTCATCTGTTGGGGGGAAGCCTCCGCCATTAAGATAATATCATCAGCGAAAAACAAGTGTGACAGCCATGGAGCCCCCCTACAAATCTGAATCGGCTTCCAGTTACCCTCATTAATTGCATGGTGGATGAGGTGACTGAGTCTTTCCATACACAGAACAAAGAGGTAGGGTGAGATGGGGTCGCCCTGACGGATACATCTAGAGGGGTTGAAAGCTTCTGTAAGCTCTCCATTCCATTGCAAACGCATGGTTGAGGAGGAGAGACACTCCCTAACCCAGTCTTGCCATTTGACAGAAAGGCCCGCATCAGACAGGGTCTCGATCACAAAGTCCCAACGGAGACGGTCGTAAGCCTTTTCAAGGTCCAGTTTCAGCACCATCCACTTCTTGCATGTCTTCTTCTGGCACATCGAGTGGGCCAGCTCCTGGATGAGAAGGACATTATCGTTGATCGAACGGCCAGGGATAAAGTTGTTTTGCGTAGGACCCACAAGCTTATTCATGACTGGTTGGAGGCGCGAAGCAAGGATTTTAGTCACCAGTTTATAGAGGACATTGCAGAGGCTAATAGGGCGAAATTGACTAATAAGCTCAGGTTTTGCCACTTTCCCGATTAGCGCAATAATGGTGTCATTAACACCTCCAGGAAGCGAGCCTGTATTGAAGAAGGAGTGCACAAACTCTCGGACAGAGTCCCCAACAACATCCCAGCAAGTCTTGAAGAAGATTGGCTGGAAGCCATCAATCACAGGTGCCTTGTAGGAGCCCATACGACTAAGAGCTCTCCAAATCTCATCTGCACTGGGGAGAGAGTCCATGTGGGTAAGATCCTCACGCTCCAGGGTAGGAAAACCACCCCTCATCAAAGGTTGGGCTTGTTGCTCCGAGGCCGGGAGGGTGTACAAATCGGAGAAGAAAGTGAGGGCCATGTTTTCTAACTCATCCTGGTCATCCACCCAATTATCATCATCGATGCGCAACATGCAGATTCTATTCTTCCTTCTGCGGATGATGGTGCTAGCATGGAAAAATTTTGTGTTACGATCACCCATCTCAATCCAAGATTCTCTGGATTTTTGGAACCACAGAGTTTCTTCCTGCTCCAGAGTTGTAGTCAGGTCGGCGAAGAGTTGACCCTGACGGTTGATCAGATGATCCGTAAAACCTCTTCGTTCAAGGGCACGTTGAATACCTTCGATACGAGAGATAAGAGTAGTTTTCCTTTTATGGATGTTGCCAAAGACCGCCTTGTTCCAATCCAACAGTGCAGCCTTAAGGTCTGAAAGGGCTCTGTAAGTGTCTGTATTGGGGTTCCAGGAAGATCCGATAAATTCCAGGAAGTTCGGGTGAAGAATCCAAGCTGCCTCAAATCTGAACGGCTTGCGGTTGCGGTTCATTCTCTCTTCCGGAGCAAGGCAGAGAAACAAAGGATTATGATCCGAGCAGACTGTAGGGAGGTGTTTCACCTTGGCCTCCTCCCAACGAAGTCTACCAGCCAGATTAACAAAAACTCTGTCCAGTCTTTTAGAGATCTTAGTGCTAGCAGTGATTCCCCGACTCCAAGTGAATCGGGATCCAGAGGCACCCATATCAATGAGTTCTAGGGAATTGACCCAATCCGTGAAGATGTGAGTGTCCACAAATAGAATATTCGCACCCCCTGTCTTTCATCAAGAGAGAGTATACAATTAAAGTCACCACCAATGAACAAGGGTTCAGTAATACCTTGCATTTCTTCACCTAAATCCACCCAGAATTGCTGCCTTCTATGAGAGGATTGGGGGGGGGGGCGTAGACAACAACGAGGTGGACCCATTCGTCCCCAATTGCAACTCTGGAGTGGATGAAGTGGTTGTGAATCGTGAGGACAGTAAGATTGGTATCCTCGGCATTCCAAAGCATCCAAATTCCACTTGTGAAACTAATGCATTCAACCCGGACGACATCAGTAAAATTCAGGCGTTTACATACTATAGAGGCTTTATCTCCAGAGATTCTAGGCTCCAGAAGAGTAAGAACATCCACTTTATTGTGAGTAAGAAGGTATCTACAGGCTCCATGGAAACCTGCCTTACCAGCTCCTTGAGTATTCCAAAAAACACAATTCATAAGAAAAAAAAAAGAGGGAAAAGAGGGTGGCCAAAGGTCAGGCCTGGTCAGGGACAACAGTCGAGTCCCTCTTTTTGTCTTCCTCACGTGTTACCACACGCAATCCTTCTTCACAACCTCTTGTCCCTGTATTCAAAGAAGGCCCAGTTGGAGGGATTTTGGTGGATGAAATGATAACTGGGCCGGACGCAAGGATTTTGGGCCCCGTGGGGGGAGGAGGGGTGGTAGAAGTGGTCTTAGGCGAAGTCCCCACTCTTGCACCTGGGCCAAGCTCCTTCCATTCCTTGGGCTTAGACGGCCCATCAGGAGCGACATTGGGGTGTCTATGGGCTTCCCGGCCCATAGCCAGTCTGTTCCTGCCAGGGATCACCCCTCCATCAGCTTCATCGTTTGAATTTCCCTGGCCAACGTTTGCAGCGTGGGCCCGCTCTGTCGCCGTTGACTTGGCACTTGTCACAGGTCTACTGTGAAAAAGCTTGCCTTTCCCTTTGGACTTCTCCCCTTGCTTGGATCTATCCGGGTTGTTCCCCAGACAAGTTCTCATTGTAGTACTATCCGACGGCGCAGGTTCAAGAGTGCCAAGTGTTTCTTTTCCCAACCTAGTACCTTCCTGGTTCTCCTCCAGGGCCATAAACATGTTCCCCACTTGTCGATTCTGCCTCTTGTCTTGCTGCTGAGAATTGACAGGACCCTTGAGCTTTGGTTTGTGTGCTTGTTGGTACGTGACAGTGGACCAAGTGCCTCTGTAGCCGTTGGCTGGAGAGGGGCGGCTCCTAGTCTCCCCTTGTTTGCTCTTCCCCGTCGTGTTACGGTCCCCTCCAATGGAGGTCTGCTTAGAAGAAGCTTGCGTCTCCGCCACGTTTGAGCCTTCACTAGGGTTAGCAGCACTTGGTATAGCGGTTGTGGGACAACAGTTCATGATATGTCCCTGACGGCCACAGGAAATGCAAATTTCTCCCAGACCTTCATAATCCAGAAGAATCGGTTCACCATTTATGAGAATCGATCCTCGAAGCGGTTGGCTCAGATCCAGTTCAATGCACACTCGAGCGTATCTCCCTCTAGTGGAATGTAGAGTATTACGATCCACTCGGATTGGGTGGCCCAGGCTAGAAGCAATCCTGGAGAGGACTCTTTCGTTGTAGAGTATAACAGGAAGATTAGAAAAACGAACCCAGGCACAAATCGAGAGGATCGTATCATTTATTGGGTTGAAACTTGGGCTCCATTCCTTCACCATCAGGCACTTCCCAAAGATTGACCAAGGGCCGCCAGTCAAGGCTTGGAAGTAGTCTTGCTCTTGCTCAAAGAGAACAATCGAATAATCTCTAGGAAGGTCCATAATGGAAAATTTTCCATTCACGCTCCATAGTTCCTTCAGTTTTCTCCCCAAGATCTGGTAGGGCCGAGAAGCTTGATCACGACACAGTTCTCCCACGCCTTGGCCAATAACGAGAAGACCTCAGGGTCAATAGTGATGGATGGGGCGCCATCAGGGTCCTTTGGCACATCGATGTGGATTTTGTCTTGGAGCATCTCATCCTCCACATGGATGCTGGGATTGGATGATGTCCCATGCAGAAGTTTATCCCTGAAGGATACATGATTGTGGTCCTGGTTGGTACATGTGTTGTGAGGCACAGGTAGGCTGTCCTGGGTCTGGGTTTGGTGTTTCCCAGCCTTCACTGGTAGTTGCGCTGCCTCTCCCGTCAAGGAGGTTTGTTTCCATAGGTTGGTTTCCCGTCGTGTCAATCGTTTCATGTGCATCCACAGGGGTAACTCTTTCATGGAAGTCAACCTGGGTCTCCTCATTCTGCTGCCTACCAGAGTACGGGACAATATCGGAGTCCTGATTCCTTTCGTCGGAGGCAAAACCAACCGGTATCTGGTTACTAGTTGGATGGTGGTTGAACTGCACCATCTCCTCCACAAGTTCCTCTTCCAGCGGGGGTTCTTGGGTACTCACCATACTCCCAGCCACAGGAGCGATCTGGGTCTCGCAAGTCGGGCTAATGATAGCCAGGTTAGAGCCGGAAGCGGACACGCGGCTCAAGCGGGTCGGATTGGAAAGAGGGTGGGTGGGGGGTTTAGGGCAGAGAGTGGGGGGTTTGGGGGGTGGCAGGGTTAGGGGCAACGTGTTTGGAAGGGGGAGAGGAGTGAGTCGCTTTCCGTCACCCCATTTCTCTGTTCCCGGCGAGAGGCCAGGAACCGGGGCCCTTGAGGGGCGAGGTGGCAGAAACGGCACAGGCGAGAGAAGGCTATTCCTCTGTTCAAAGGGAGCGTTTTTTTTTCACTTCATTATTCAATATAATAACTTTAACTCTGGTACTTAGCACATGTTTTTGGGTCAATATAATGAAAATAATAAAAGATTTTGCTAAGATTATTTTAACTTGACATTATTCAATATAATAACTTAATAGAGTTCTTGAAATATTAATTATAATAATAGAGTAAAAATTTAAAATAAAAGATTTTGGTAAGATTATATATCGCAAATTAAATCAGGTTAAGAAAGAAAGGGAAAGAAAAAAATAAAGGGGAAATACTAAATTAAAACGACAAGTGAATTTTTGTGAAAAGGAGAAAATAATAAAAGATAAAAACGTATTTTTCTAATATAAAATGCTTGCAAGATTTTTCTAAATTTCGTTATATTATATAGATTTCATTTTTAACATTGATTCTCCAAATAGGATAAGATGACTCACTTCTTAATGATAGAAAGAAGGGAAAATTAATTAAAATAACATAACCTTTGGGTGGGTGGTAAAAAAATAACTCAACCTTTAAAAAGGTAAAAAAATAACCCAAACTTTAGATGGTTGTTAAAATGATAACCCTTGATAATTTTTTGATATTTTTTCTAAAAAAATAATGATGTGTCATTATATGTGTTGATTAGTCAACCTATAATACATAAACCCATTCACACACCATATCCAAATAAAATAATGATATATCAGATTGTGAGCCAAAACAGTGGCTTCACAATACGTACAACTGAATTTAGATTTCCGGAATCTGAAATTGAACCCAATACTCATTACCATCTATGTAATTACCCAATTTTAGATTTTCAGAATCTGAAATTAATCCCAATAGCCATCACCATCTATAGATTGTTCGTTTTTGAATTTTTAGAATATGAAATTGAAACCAAACAATGGAAACCAGCTACAGATTCCCCGTTTTAGATTGATAGAATTTGAAATTGAACCTAAACAGTGGAAAACATCTACAGTATGTCCGGTTTCAAATTTTTCTAATCTGAAATTGAACCCAAAAAATACTGAGAAATTACCAAAGGTTGGGTTATTTTTTTGAGAAAAAATACCAGAAAATTATCAAGGGTTATCATTTTAACACCCCTCTAAAGTTTGAGTTATTTTTATGCCTTTTTAGAAGTTGGGTTATTTTTTTACCACCCACCCAAAGATTGAGTTATTATAATTAATTTTCCCTAGAAAGAATTGTGTTATCCATAATGTTTCCAGTATTGAGATTGAAATAAATGAGCGTTTTTGCTAGGGGGATTGCTACTTCCACCGGTTGAAAAATGTGCCCAATTTGTTGATTTGAACGGTTTCAGAAACCGTTCGTTTTTTTTTTTTGTTGCAACGGCTTCTAAAGCCGTTTGTTTTTTTTTTTAGTTTAGAGTTTTTTTTTTGGGGTTTATTTGGTTTAAAAATGGTATAAAGTTTAAACCCTATAAAATATTCCCTAATAGAGAATGGATAAACCCTTAAAAAAATATTAAACTAGTGGTTAAAATTTTAAATTATGAAACCCTACAAAATATTCCCTAATAGAGAATGGATAAACCCTTCAAAAGGATTAAACTAGTGGCTAAAAAGATTAAACTAGTGGCTAAAATTTTAAATTATGAAACCCTACAAAATATTTCCTAATAGAGAATGGATAAACCCTTAAAAAAATTAAACTAATGGCTAAAAAAATTAAACTAGTGACTAAAAAATTTAAACTAATGGCTAAAAAATTTAAACTAGTGACTAAAATTTAAACTAGTGGCTAAAAAAATACAATTACATAAAATAAGAAGTTTGGAACGGTGATAATCACCGTTCCAAAATTAAAAAAAAAATTGTTCATTTAAACGGTGACTATCGGCCCTGCAGTGGTGCAGGTGCAATTAGAGAGAACCTTTTTACTAGGGATAAGAAACTTGTTGATTGATCCAAAATGTTGTCTGTATTACAAACTTTTATTCTATACATAACTTATACTTCTTGTATTTTTTTACAAAAAAATATTAATTTCTACTTGAACTCCAGTGTAAATAATTAAATGTAATTTTATTTGGTCCACAATCTTTTTTTTACTTTTCATTAAACAATTAAATGTTTTTTTTAATATCTTTCATCAATCTCAATGAATGAGACATAGCTTAAAACAAAAGATTTGAATTGAACCCGACCGAACTTGGTTATCACAAGAATAATCCAAAGCTTTCAGTGCATGTTTAACAACTAAGATATTATAGATTATAATCTATTAGTAGTTAGATTAAATAAGTAGTGTTTGATACAACATACATGTACTAAATTAGGTAATTTTAAGTTTTTAACCCATCAAAGCCGTAGGTTTCATAGAAAAAGAATCCTAAGGATAGGAGCGAAGACATATGAGAGGAGTGAGGACGTTTCAGAGCCGTTGAAATAAGAAAATAAATCGTTCAAATCGTGAAGACAAAAGTTTGGATAAAATTAGACTGTGTCGAATTTTTCGTGGAAAAAAAACGCGTACCGTATGCACACTCATGTTGTTCCGTATGCACACGTACGCATGCATAAATACATTGTTTTCATGTGCAACATGTCATTTCTATATGCATACGTAGGTTATTTTCGTAGGTTTTTATACATATACACATATGTTATTTCGTACGTACTCTTAGGCCATTTTCGTATGCGCACATAGGTTATTTTCATATGCATATAGCCATAAGCTATATTCGTAGGTTTTACACACATGTACACATGTGTTTTATCACATGCATACCTACGTTGTTTCACATGCAAACATAACACGTAGTCATTTCATATGCACAAATAGGTCATTTTACATGAACACGGTAGTATATTTCATGTACACAATAATATATTTCACATGCACACAATATTATATTTCTTATGCATGCACACATTTGTTTATTCAATATGAACGTATGTATTTTATATATGTACACGATAGTGCATTTCACATGCACACAGGGGCGGACGCATGATTTTAGTCCAGTGGGGGCTAAAATCTTAAAAAGAAAAATATAGCGTTTATCTTAAATAAAACCTTAATTTTAAAGTATATCATCTATTTATGTCTAATGTCTACCTTATATAGACAACTTTAATTTCAAACAACAAACACTATATTTGAACCCCAAATAAAAATTTATTTAAAAATGATCAGAAATTACACAAATCTAAAATAAATTTCATCATTACTTACTATTTTTACTGTGTAATTTCAATAAATTTGTATCAAAATTAATTTTAAAATTATAAATCTTTAAACCCTAAATTAATTTTTTTAACACAAATAAGAGTAGATATAAAGAAAGTATTACATTTTTATTGAATAATTTGTGTGTAAATTTGGATAAGTTGTGTTTTATTTGTATTTTTTAGGATTATGCATAACAAATCCTATATAAAAGTTATATTAAAAAAATTGAAAAATATATATATTATTTTGAAAACTTTTAAAGAAATTTTTAAGAAAAAAATGTTTAAAAAAATCCAAAAAAACATTTTTTTTAAATCCCAGTGGGGGCTACAGCCCCCACTGGGCCCCACCTCTGTCCGTCCATGCATGTACACAGTAGTGTATTTCACATGCACACAAATAATGTATTTCACATGCACACGAATCCGTTTTTCATGAATAATCGGACATGCCGATTTTACCAAATTTTTAAAACGCAATCTGAGCGCTCCGTTTTCTTCCCACTCCACGGCTCCGGGACGTCCTCACTCGTTGCCAGATCTTTTCAATTTGTTTATTGTGTCAAATTAAAATATGTATATAACATCTAAAATCATGTGTTAAATTTCAAAAATATATTCTAATAAAATCATATTATAATGGACGATATCCTTTCACCAAACCAAACTTGTACATGATTGGGGGTTGTACACAGATGCGGTGCGGGTGGCGCGTGGAAATTCGTCCGTACAGTAACTAATCAAAACACGGTGCCCCACCCAGATCTATCGTGCACCGTGTATTTTAAGCTGGGGACCAAAAACAATTAGGGGCCCGGCCCACTCCCCTCTCACGAAACTTTTGGAGCATCATTCATTTAAGGGCTTATTTGATATAGCATTAGGAATCAAATTGAAAATAGGAATTAGAATAAAATCAGGAATCATAATTAATCATTCTTATGGGTTAATGTTTGGTATGTTTCTGGAATGAACGAATCCTAAAATTTATTGTTTGGTTGAACATGGGAATCAAACATGATTTTATATGATTTAAGTATAAATTGTTTTTTTTGTCAAATATAAGTATAAATTATATATGTTAAGTCAATTCACTTGAAAATGATATTATAAAAAATAAATAAATTTGAATTTGAGTTGGATTTGCGCTTTGATTTTGGAATGACTCATTCCATGAGTTTAGACTGGGTATCAAATTGTTCATGAGTGTTGGAATGGTTGATTCCAAGGAATCAATTCGATTCTCATTCCGAGTCTTACCAAACATAAAAACGGAAATCAACTATTTTCATACCCATTCTTCATTCCTTTAGAATCGTACCAAACGGGCCTAAAACCGTTTCCTCTCACGCGCCTCACGCTCTCTCTCTATCGCTTTCACAATGACCCAAAATTATTGTTACCATGCCCCCAACGAGTTACACAACAAACTAAACAATAATAAAGTCAATTTCGGATAATTTACACAATTGATATCTAAACTTTACAAATTATTTTAATTGATTTTAAAAAAAAGTTGTTCTATTAGTGGGTCTTTCTTTTAGTTAGATATTTAGTGGGTCTTAAGCTACTCAAGGCGTGATTTTAATTCAATAGGGCTAAAATTCTTAAAATAAAGGTATCACGTCTCTCTTAGACAAAATTTTCAAATCTATAAACCCTAAAATTTGGAATTTTGACACAAATAAGAATAGATATAAAACAAATATTGTATTTTCTATTGAAAGATTTGTGCGCAACTTTGGATAAAATTGTATTTTTTAAGTATTTTTGACGATTATGCATAACAAATCCTATATAAAAATTATTTTAAAATAAATTGAATAATATATAAATTATTTTTAAAAAATTAAAGAAATTTTTTTATTATTTTTTAACTCAGCTTCACTGAACCCCACATGAATCCGCCCTGAAACTATGTAAATGTTTGCATGCCTTTCATTAACACAACTTTGAATCATTTATGTATTTGTTTACATGATTTTCTTTATTATCTATAAATATATAAAGTAGACTAATGGTGCAATTAATGCCCAATAAATATGAAAAATTATCTCTTATTTTTTGTTAATCTTTCATTACAAGGGATTTCAGGAACGTTTATTAGGATTTTGAAGGATATGTATGAGGACACAGAGACCAGTGTCTGCACACCAGGGGGTGATTCTGCTTACTTCCAGGTGAAAGTGGGGTTGCACCAAGGGTCGGCGTTAAGCCCTTTTCTGTTCACGATTACGATGGATGTTTTGACGAGCGACTTGTAGAGGGAGGTCCCTTGGTGTATGCTTTTCGCTGATGATATTGTTTTGGTTGATGAATCCAGAGCAAGGGTTAACACAAGATTGGAGGAGTGGAGGAATGCTTTGGAGACAAAGTGATAGCCCTTCGGATCTATGGAAGCCTCTGTGCAAGAATTGCTCTTGTTGTGGACGAAAATGGCTAATCTCCAAAGGATGAAGAACTAGGGCACCTTCGGCACTTTTAGGGTTTTTGGTGGATGATGATGGAACGATTGAATGGGTGTTGATTTGTGGGGGATAAGCACTCTCCTAGGTCTATATATCACGCACTAAACCAAGGGAAAGCGACCAAGAGAAATCGGAGATACAACACACTCAAATCTCTCAAGGGAAGAACTTGATATCACACACAAGTTAAGGAACAAAGAGAAAAACTTAGAAACTGAATAAATCTGGTTTTGATCTCAATAAATGTACCTAACACAATGCCAAATTGTTTGCCTTAGTAACCTAGCATTCGGTTACCAAGAGAAATAAAAAGAAAAACACTAAAATTAACCCACTAAGCTAACACGTGCCCACTAACCTAAACACAATTAATGGACAGTTTAGGGAAATTAAAATAAGTCTAACAATGTTTAAAAACCAAAGAAAAACAACCGGAAATGATTCGGAAATTCAATGGGACTTCAATTCTTCTCATGGGCTATTAACCCGGATGTGGCCGGCGGTGAGATTTCCGGAGAAGCTCCAATGCATGGGACCGGGCTGGGCTCGGTTTGGCTCGGCACTCCCTGAGCCACTGGACCTCCCTTGAGCTGGTGGTGAAGTGGGTCAGCTCGGGATCGAGTGATTGAGCCAGGTGTGGGCTCGTGCCTATACTCCTCCCCACGCGCGGCCGTGAATCTAGGGCTTGACCTAGGGCTCGGCAAATGTTGACATGGCTTGGCACCTTGGGCTCCAATGATCTGAGGTGACTCTGTGGGAGCTGTGGGAGTCTTGGTGGCCGAGAGAATTGGACGTGTGCCGAGAGGAATCTCCATGTAGCTTGGCGGGCAATTAGGGTTTGCCGGCGGGATTTTAGGGTTTGCCCGGGTTGCCTTTGCCTTGGTCTTGGACATGGGATCCTCTTGCATGGTGGGCACTTCACTGGCCATGAGCATATTCATATCACAAAGGGATTCAAGCTTAGTCGAGCGAAGACAGAGTTTGTAGAGTTCAGTTTTGATCCAGTGGCAGAGGAGGAGTCTGACGTGATGTTGGGGGAGCATATTGTACAGAAGAGAGAGAGTTTCAGGTACCTCGGCTCGGTCATGCAGAGTAACAGAGGTATTGACGCAGATTTACAACATAGAATTCAATCGGCTTGGCTTAGATGGAGAAGGGCATTTGGAGTGTTGTGTGACAAGAAGGTTCCTCTCAAGCTAAAAGGAAAATTCTTTTCGACAGTGATCCGACCAGCCCTTTTGTATGGTGCAGAATGTTGGCCGATAACTAAGGCGCAGAAGCAGAGGTTGATGGTAGCAGAGATGAGGATGTTACGCTGGATGTGTGGCTACACGAGGCTAGATAGAATCTGAAACGAAGTTATCCGGGGAAAAGTTGGAGTGGCTACTATTCAGGATAAATTGCGAGAATCTAGACTATGTTGGTTTGGGCACGTGCAAAGGAGGCCTACTAATGCGCTTGTGCGCAAATGTGAGGAGTTAGCGGCAGTACAGTTTCGTCGGGGCAGAGGGAGACCTAAGAAGAATTGGATGGAGGTCATTATAAAAGACCTCGCCTTTTTGTCTCTCACAGCGTCTATGGCTCAGGACAGGTCTTTTTGGAGGGATATGATTCTCATTACAGAGGGTTAGTCGGACAGGGGATCTATGTGGCGCTTTGAATCTCTTCTATATATTTTTCTCTTTTTCTCTATTTCGGTTCCCTTTATACTCATTTTTCCACTCTCGCTCTTTTTAGTGGGTCGTTCGAGGATACATCCACCCGACTAGTCTCGGGGTTCGGATGGAACCATCTTGACTCCCCCAGACATCCGTCGCAGACGGGTCAATCCACTGGGTTGTTGTTGTTGTTTCATTACAAACTAAATCATCTAATATAGCTCAATGGTTAAAGACACTCTCATAATATAAGAGGTCTAGGGTTCAATCATCATTCTTAACAACTTTGTTTTTACTATTTTATCTTTCATTATTTTTTTGTTTATATTAATTAGTTACTCAAATCTTTATATCTATCAATCTTTAAATATATAAAGTAGACCTTTTGTCCATTTAATATGCCTCATAAATTTCATCTCATTTTATTTTTATATTCCACTATTAGTCAAATATTCTATTTTATCTCAATGGTTTAGTCAAGGGACTTCATAAAACAAAAAGTTGAAAGTTCAATTCTTCTTAAAAACAATTTGATTTTTGATATTTTTTCCTAAACCTAAGGAGTACTTTTTTTTTTTAAAATCAGTCACTAAAATCTATAGTACTTGACAATTATCTCAATAAGTAAACCTAAAAGTAACATTAAAAAATCGGAAAAAGAAACAAACCTAAAAAGGAAATACGAATACATTTATTGTATTCTTCATGCGTAAGGAAACAATATGAGATTTCTACCAGATGATAGACAATTTGAGGTGGTTTGGTAAATGCAATTGAAAAATTCAAATCACAATTAGAATTTATATTTTTATTTGTTTTCTGGTCTTCTCCATGCCTAGCTAAACAATTTCTTTTTTTACTACTCATAGGTACATATATAAATCAAAATCTCTATATAACATAAAAATACATAATTAAATGTAAAACAATATATCAAAATTAAGACATTACAAATCCAAATAACATAATTCGAATATAAAAAATTGTATCCACTTGAGTACCAAAACAGATATTGTATCCACCTTATCAGGATTAAATTACAAATTATTTTAATGTAATAATTTAACTAATCACTTGAAAATTAAAATACTGCTTACCTCATTCAAGCTAAAACATGCCAATATAATCTTCATAAAACTCTCAAATCCACTACCAACATTCAAACTTAAACACCTAATTTTAATGCATATATTGAATTTTTCATACTTATTGTAATGTTTTTTTCCAGAACTCTAAACAACTACTTTTCAATTTTGACGTTACAAACCCAATTTAGTTCTACAACCCTTCAATTGTTATTGTGTAAATCGAAATAATTTATAAAATTAAAATCAATGAATAGTCATCAACTATCAAATTCAATGTAGGGAGAAAACCAACTTGATGGAAGATTATTTGGCATGATAAGTTTGTCGCAAATGTTATCTTTGAAATGTAACTGATTTGAAAAATGTGTAACATATTCCCCTATTAAATTGTCTGAAATTAAAAAAAAAAAATGTGTCACTTAAGAAAAAAATATTATCAATAAAAGTATACATTTTGGAAGAAGTAATTAAGAAGATGATTAGAACATGAAAACGTTACCATCGAATTGCAACATCAAGAAATTGAAAAGTTCATTATACTATTTGGTGATATACTTAATTCAATGATAATTATGTCAACCATAGTAACGTTCAGGTCATTCAAACTCACTTGGACATCAACTTTGACGGGAAAAAATATGTTTAAAAACGCTTGCATGGTCATTCAAACTCACTTGCACATAGCTTCTATACGGAAATTTATTTCATTTTATAAGGAAATGAACTCATTTAAGATATTAGACTAAAACATTATTTCAATTTATAGTAATATTTTTTTGTGACAGTTGCATCTTCATTACATGATTCTAATATCAATTAATCACATTTAAATTATAGATCGTAACTTCTGCTTTTCATATTTCAAACTCCTAATTGATTAGAGGTTGGTTTAATGTAGATGACAAATGAATGTGACCATAAAGATAAACTTTACCTCTATATAAAGGCCATATATATACAAGACATCCATCCCAAAAAATAAAAAAATCTCAATCCACATCTCCATTTTCTTATGATTTTCTTACACCTTATTCCTATAATTGCTTGAGTTAGATTTTTATATGGTTAGTTTATTGATATCTATTTTATGAGTTATAATTGACATTTTGTATGTTTTGTTGTTCCCCATTTTCTGAATTGGAATTTGAATTGATATTTATGTACTTTTTTGTTGATATTGTGTTCAGTGGCAAGTATAATCTCGATCTCTTGAGCACATTATCACAATCCTCATAGACTATTGATGCTCATTCACATGAGCCAAATTGAAATCTTAAGCTATTTTATTAGCTCTATTCTTTTTTTTATTACACTTTTTCCCATAAATTCTTTAGCTTCAAGCCATAGTGATGATATTTAATTAATTAGTTTTTAAAATTTTTGTATAATAATAACTAAGCCAATTATTACTATTCTTTAACAACTTTAAAACTAAAAATATACATTTATCAAATGTAGATTCTTGGTTGGTTTTGCATTCCTTGAGGTCATTTCCTATCAGTATCACAAAGTTGTATATTTGATCAATTAGTAAAGAAAAGAGCAATATGTTTTTATTCTTAAATGAGAAAGCTTTAATTAATCGTTGAATTATTTATATGGCTACATGCAATAACTATAATTAATTTACTAAATTGACAGAAATAATTGAGATCATGAGTATATATATATGATTATCATGATCGATGGTATTGTCCACTACAAAAGAAGAGTTTTTTTATAATATATGTACTAAGAAAAAATAAATTTAACTTATATTATAATAATATTTGTTATCCAAACTTATGATGCAAAATAAGAGATTCATTGGATAATAGCTTAAGCAATAAGAATTTTTTCTTGCTATATGTTTACTACATACTCCATAGGAGTACAAGTTTGTATTCATATATATACATACATGATCATCAATGATTGTTATAATATCATCTATCTTTGTGACTCCTTTGTTACTTCTGAAACATGTAGCCCCGTTTAATAAATAGATATAAGTAACAAAAATTATGATCATAACTTCTTAACAACATTCTATATGTCAATTAATTGTCGTATAACTTAACTGTTTGATAACCCTTTCAAATGCATGTTCATATCTATAAAAAAAAATTGTAAGTGGTGTGAATAATATGAAGACATACATAATCAAATATAATAGATCATGACCTACTAAAGTTTATTACTATGTACAATCAAAGTGAGACAATGTTGTTTATTATCTACAATAGCATCTAAGTGTGTCTTTATCCATAAAAATGACAAATTCTCCAACTTAGCTTGGTGAACAAAAATGAGTTGTTATTTGTGTACCTGCCATACTAGAATATTCAAATTTATGTGAATATTTGTGTTGTTAAAGCTGGAAATGGTTAAAATAAATTTTTTAGTTTCTTTTCTCATTTAAAAACAGAAAACCAATAAAATTAATATATATATCTATAATAAATATATAAAGTAGATAAAATGTCCAATTAATGCCCCTAAATTTAATGTATGCATCACAATTCAATGACTTTTTGTAATCTATAGAGTAAACAAATTATCCAATTAACAATGAATAACTTAAAATAGTTACATCTTCAATTTGTAAACGTATGTAATATTTCTTTAGCAATGAATGCACCATGCATTAAACTTACAAATTAGTGATACGAAATTAGCATTCAAAATATAAATGAAAAACCAATTATATAACCTACCAATTATATAACCTAACATAGTTACATATTCAATTTATAAATGTATATAATATTTCTATCTATATCTATAAAGATATAAAATAAGCTTTAAGTCAATGATTATTTATGGTCATGTTTCACAATCATTGGTGTTGAGTTCAGTTTTTATATAATGCATATTTAGCAAGTTTAAATGAATGTGTGATGGAATATCATACCAATTGCTTAAAAAGTGATGTGTAAATACAATAAAATGATGTTAGTGTTGTAATTGAGAAAAAAACAAATTATTATTCATAAAAATTACAAATATAGTTATTCTCTTCTTATTCTTAATCGCGTGATCCAATCAGCCGGTGAACCGTTTTCAAATTTTGTTAAATGATGGGAGATTTGTAAAAGTGAAACGACTTGAAATTGGCTTAATACATTAAGTATGAGCAATTAATCGCTTAAATTGCATTAACCAACCTTGTACATTCACCACACTTTTTGCCTTCAAATAGAAATGAGGATTACCGAGAAATGAAGTTTGATGCTTTGAATTGCAGAAGCTCAAGAAATTAAGCAAAAGAGGAGTCGTCACATGTAGAAAGCTAGCAACAAAAATGGAGAGCTCGAGTAAGCACTATATAATGTATAAGTTTTAGTTTCACAAGCCATATATAATGTATATGTTTCATTTAGTATTTCGTAAAATTAGTTTATGCGTAAAAAGGTTTTATATTATATTGATATTTGTTGAATTTGTCAATATAGTTTATTTATGAAAAAGAAATTGATCGAAATGTGGCCAAATGTGAAACAGATCTAACACGAAGAAGGTATGAGTTCAAAAGACAGAAGATTTAAGTTCAATGGCACATCTAAATGACTGTATACATTTTTAAAGTAAGAATAATCAGTTTAAATTCTAAATTTATATAAAAAAAAATGGTGTATATGTGTCTTTTGATTTACTTATAATAATTCTATATTGTCTTGACATATTCATGTTGAATTTGTTAATGTATTAGAGATCATGTATGTTTGATTGAATTGTAATATATAGCTTATACATGCTAAATTGTATTTAAATTTGATGTTTTTGGGATTGATTGAATTGTAGTATGCAATTTCTATATAGAAAGTGATCAAACATACATAATCCTTTTTCCTATTTTTTTATTTGTCTATAATTTTTTTTGACTATATTATGATATTTTTCATGTTAAATTATATATATTATAATATTTTGATAATTTAGCAATTTTAATATTTTTTTATTTACTTTATTAAAATATCACACATAGGAAACATTAAATAAAATTACAATAATTGAAAAATGTAAAATTGATGACGAGATAACAAGATAATTAATGTCAATTAATTTCGTAACGCATATTCCTTATAAAAAAATAATAAATTTGTCACAATATCAAATATTATTTTATTACATTAGTACTTTTTCCATATCTATATTTTTTATTGTATTATAAAATGATTTACTTAAAACATATATTTTGAAAAGTTACAATATGATCATATTAAATTAATAAGAATTTAAATTTGAAAAAA
The DNA here is from genome assembly GCA_027886185.1 of Rheum nobile. Classification (NCBI taxonomy): domain Eukaryota; kingdom Viridiplantae; phylum Streptophyta; class Magnoliopsida; order Caryophyllales; family Polygonaceae; genus Rheum; species Rheum nobile. The sequence goes on along the minus strand of WOAB01000662.1, from coordinate 953,555 downwards.
CCACTATTTATTGGGAAAGTTTCAATCTTATATAATTTATATAACGTTTCCGTTATATAGATAGACATTTATTGAGAAATGTTTATGTAGTGGAGTCAAGTCCCCTACAAAGTTAAACAATTCTAGATATTTACTGACATTAATTTGTTAAAAATTAAGTACAATGTGCATAATTGTTATTTAATTTATATGGACAATTTCATCATCAAAATTTCTTTTCAAAATTCTCTTTTTGATATATTTTATAATATTCATAATAATTAATATTAAACAATTCTATATATGATCTTGATCAAGTTTACATCTCTACTAACATAATTTTATTTTTTGGTGATGAAATCCCTATTAGATCAAGTTCACATAAGGATACTTTTTAATCAATTAAATTATAAAATTAATATTTATAAATTCTTAGATAATTAAATTTGTTTTTTTTTCGTGCTACTACGGGCATGATTTTTAGTAATTTAAAAAAGAGACCGAATATGAAAATGTCTCAATAGTTTAAAAAACTAAATAGTATGATTTATATTAAAAAATAATACAAAGATGTTATAAAATAATTAACTAAATAGATAGAATAAAAATATAAAAACCATTAAAATATTTGAGAAAAGCCTACCTAACAAACAGACCCTAATCGCATTCTCCACCTTACATTTTTCACGGCCTTCTCTCTGGTTTCCTGCACATCTTTTCTTCATCCTTCCCCAATGAAGTTCAAACACCTAACCCATCTCTGAATCAAGCCTCCATCTTCCCAAATTCCAACTCAATCCGTCCAATTTAGCCCCAAATCAATACCACCCACTTGCTGTTCTCTCCAAATACTCTGCACATTTTTCTGGTAATTTGGGAGAAGAAAAACAGAGCGTTTCGATCTGGCTCCCTCATAGAAACAAGACAGAGGAGATCGAGAGTGTTATGCACAGAGCTGCCCGGATCCTCATTCATGTCCGTTCTGTACGCCGCAAGGGTTGCTTGATCGTCGACCGGTCCAACCCTTCGCCGCACGGCGGACGTGGAGCTCTCCCCTCCGAAGGAGGCAGTCCTTCCGATCTCCTCTTCCTTGCCGGCGGCGGTTCCCACTCCTTCTAATTTACTATTACTACTAGCACTATAAGGCTTTTCTCGTAGTTTTCTAGTTTGTTAATTAGCGCGATCGATCTGCTTAGTTTCTTTATCTTCTGTGTTTCTTTTGGGGTGGGGGTTTGTCTCGTGTTGAATCGTTTGAAAAAAACAAGAGGAGAAGGAGAATGATGTTGAGGATTAAGAGGGTGCCAACAATTGTGTCGAACCACCGTAAGGACGAGAACGAAGCTGCTGCTGCTGCTGCCGTGGGATGTGGCCAAAACTGCCTCAGAGACTGTTGCATTCAAGGTATTTGAAGAAATTCCCGTGTGAAAAAAGGGTTTAGTTTGTTAAGTTTCTTGTTCATTATGTATTGGTGTGACTGAAAGGGTTTATTGAACATGCATCTCAGAATTTTGGGGTGAATTTCGCTTGGCTCTTTAGCCATGTTGTGCTCGGTCTTCCTGCATGTGGGTTTTTGTTGAGAGAATTGGGTTCTACAGTGCCATTTTTTGGTGATTTCCGCTTCATCTTGTGATGTGTAATTGATTGGGGTTTTTTATATCAGAAGAGTGAAGGGAAAGTCTTTCTTGAGCCTTTTACTTGAAAACATGCACTTTGATAATGGATTTTTTTCTCAACGGTTGAGGTTGAGTAAAGGACCACTTATCTTGTAATCCTCTCTAAATTGTGATGAAGATATTCATTTGTTTTAGTGTTCTGACTTCCTAGGGGCGAAGCTTCCTCTTTATGCATACAAGAGGTTGAACAAGCCAGACACTGATAAGAATTCCGGTTTTGAATGCTGTACTGGGCAACCCCCTGTTGCTTTTCTGGATTCGCTGCTCCTCTGTGAGGTAAACACTTTGAAAAGCAAACCAGGAGGAGAACAATGTTCTATACTTTTCTTGCTGAGTTTCAGTCGTATATAAATCCTTACTCTCCTCTGCAGTGGGAGGACCGAATGCAAAGGGGACTGTTCCGCTATGATGTCACTGCTTGCGAAACAAAGGTTTGTTTGTCATCCGATCTACTCTTATTGTTTGATATAATTATTAACTTTTGAAGATGAGTAATTCTTAATTTCTAATTTCTTGATCTAAATTGTAGCTTAGCCTCTCTAAGATGACTGTTTCCTTGCAATATGTACATGTTTCATGGATTGGAACTAGTTTATGGATTTAACAATAGACGTGTTACGAGTCCTGGAACATTTATCTTCATATAAATGGACTAGTTGGTACTCAGCTAAAGCTTATTTCTGCAAGCATGATTTATGAATAGGTCATACCTGGCGAATACGGGTTTATTGCCCAGCTGAACGAGGGCCGTCACCTGAAGAAGAGGCCAACTGAGTTCCGTGTCGACAAGGTCCTACAGCCGTTTGATGGAAACAAGTTTAACTTCACAAAAGTCGGGCAAGAAGAACTGCTATTCCAGTTTGTGGCTAGTGAAAGTGACAATGCCCAGTTCAGTACTTCTGCTCGTATTGACGTGGAAAACTCTCCTAGCGTTGTTGCTATTAATGTATGTAGTTCTCATTTTCTTTCTTTTCTCTGCTTGCTGCATCCCCCCCCCCCCCCCCCCCCCCCCCCCGTTGCTATTGTAACAAAAAACTGTTGATATTTGTGATCACAGATGAGTCCCATTGAATATGGACATGTCCTTTTGATTCCTCGGATTCTCGAATGCTTGCCACAAAGGATCGACAATGAAAGCTTCCTGCTTGCACTTCACATGGCAATTGAAGCCGGGAATCCTTACTTCCGTCTAGGCTACAACAGTTTGGGCGCCTTTGCCACCATCAACCATCTTCACTTTCAGGTCCTTAATCACTATCTTTCACTTTCCTAATTAGGGTATGTTTGGATTCCCTCATAGAATGCATTATCTTGCATTGAATCATCAATTTAATGCAAGATAATGCATTTTAATACATTCTAACGGGAATCCAAACGAACTCTAATAGCATTATTATGTATTAACCCGAATCTTAGTTTAGGAGTTACTGCCTTTTGCTGTTTCTTTCGGAAACATCCTCTCTACTTGCTCGTGTTAAGGGTACGCGGGATACACTGGTCGATGTTGTTGTATGTATTATAGCCCGTGAAAAAATTTCAGGCTTATTACCTCTCGGCGCCATTCCCCATCGAGAAAGCTCCGACAAAGAAACTAACCACCACGAACAACGGGGTGAAGATATTCGAGCTGGTGAAGTATCCGGTGAGGGGTCTTGTGTTTGAGGGCGGGTCATGTTTGGAAGACCTATCAAACGTCGTCTCTGGCTGCTGCATTTGCCTACAAGAGAAGAACGTGCCCTACAACGTGCTCATCTCGGATTCAGGAAGACGGGTTTTCCTACTCCCCCAGTGCTATGCTGAGAAACAGGCCCTGGGGGAGGTGAGCTCGGAGTTGCTCGACACCCAGGTGAACCCCGCGGTGTGGGAGATGAGTGGACACATGGTGCTGAAGAGGAGGAAGGACTATGACGAGGCGTCTGAGGAGAACGCGTGGAGGCTTCTTGCTGAGGTGTCACTCCCCGAGGAGAGGCTTCAGGAAGTGATAGCGCTCGTGTTTGAGGCCATTGTTGACGGAGATGGAGCTTGTATCAATGAAGCTGAACGCGTGAAGAAGGGCTCGTCTTCCATGATCACCGGGAAGGAGTGCGTCGTTCTTCAGTGAGATCGAAGGGAGTTTAGGTCTTAGTACGTGTGCTATCGCACTTGAATAAACCCCAGAGGTAAGTTGTTGAAAATCTTTGGTTTAAACTGTGTTTGTTTCTAGTGTTGAGTAGTGTCTAAACCCTGCCTATTTGAGAGACAAATGCAACGCTTTTTAGGCGCTGTGTAATGTACTCTTGTGTGATACTGTATTTGGGAGGTTGATTTAACGATTATGGATTATGGTTAAATATATGAAATTGAATAAAAAAACTAGATGTCTTAGTTTAGCTTTTGAGTTTTGTCATAAAGGACTTCTTTTGGTTAGCGCCTATATTTTCATTTTCACCTCTATTGTTATTTGTTGAAGCTGTATATTGCATATGGAATTTCTTACAATGAATTAATTAGGTCATACTCCTATTTAGGTGTGGTTGAATAAACAGGTTGTAGGTCTCTTTATTTTATGTTTTAAGAGCCGCAAACATTGAAGGACCAAATTGTTTTTCAATTTATATATTAATCATATTTGAAAAACTCTACTTTACATATTTGAGGTCATAGGTATGGTATCAAAGTATTTGATAAACTCTAATTCTTACCTATTTAAAAAAATTTATCATTGTGATTTTTTTTTTTTATCAAATTATTGTGATAATTGATTACTTGATATCCAACCGAAATTAAAATATATCACTTGATAATCTATACCTAGCATAATCATTTATAGATATACTAAAAAAGAGACCTAAATCTTATGTGTCGGCTTCACGTTCAATTCACATATGTGTTGACACTTATCTAATCATAATTCGTCACATCATTCATCCTTTTAAAAAAAGTTATAACAATGGGTCCGATTTATTTATATATATTTTTTATTTAATAAAAAAAAATCATTCAACTTAAATTTTGAAAAGATATTATGACAAATTTCGAAAAGATATGATTTTATATAAAGAATACCTATATAAAACTTCAACCATCAAGGATCATCTCCGTATTTATCTTTTATTTTTTATCTTGAGGCAAGTTAAGTTTAATAATAATTTTCCTATATAAACACTAATAAAAATTTCTTATCAAAAGGCTTATAGATATAATGAAATCTAACAAACTAAATTGAACTAATCTAATTCATTATCATCTCCATATTCTTGAGGTAAGTTGGCGAGATTACTCTTTTTTTTTTTGAAAGGAAGGTTACTCAATTTACACGTTCTTATTATAGTTTAATTTTTTACGAATATTATCGATTAGCTTTTTATGGGATATAATTAATTAGATTGATTAAGATAATGTCAAACAAACTTGAATAATTATAGATTAACAGACTTAGTTGAATTGAAAATTTACTATCAAGCAACATACTTTTAATCTTAACTATTAAAATTTGTTGTTAAATTCTATTATTAGACTCACAATCTTTTTAATTAACCAACTTTATATGTTATTAATATTATATATGAACTAATCTTATATTCTTAATTTTTTTTCACTATTATGGTAAAAAAAACTAAATTCTTATGATTGTAATTTTTTTTGTATATTTATTATTTACTTATTCATTATTATTATACCTGTCAATCGGGTCGGTAAAGTCGGATTTAGTTATTATGGGTTCAGATTGAGTACAGTTCGGATCAATTCTAGGTTAGTAGGTGGTCCGGATAACTAACAGGCCAAGAGCACCTTTTTAAATTATTAGTTCACTAATATAATATTATCAAAATTAAAAATATTATAACTATTTCAAAATAAACAAAATTGTAAAAATTAAACAATCTTAATTATGTATATAAGTATAAACCATTATTTTAATAATATGTAGAAGTTAATTAGTATATTGATAACATATTTAAAATTTTACTTTATTATATTGAATACATCAACAAGTTTTAACTTTTATTTTTTCACAAAAAAATATGTAATAACGTGTAAGAAAATAAATTTATTGTGGCATCTTATAATTAATTTATTTATCAATACTGAGAAATTTAGATAAGGATAGAAAATTATCAATTATAATCTTATCATTTGTAAGTTGTAACCCATAATAATCTATAACCTTATAAAATAGATTGGTATTATAACTTCCGTTTAATTATATTCCCCACTTCATTCTCAATTTTTGAGTTACTAATAAATTATTCTATTACACTCTATTGAAGATTTCGAGTTTAAGATTAATATCTACCAAAAATTCTTTAATAATTAATAAAATAATTTAAAATATTTTTTTTTATCAAATTACCCGTGCATGGCATGGACAGTATACTAGTAAATCCCTAACAACCCCATATCACATCTTATATCAGTTGGCTGATACATTGATACTAGATCCGTTAATATATGAAGGATAGGATTCAAGTGAATACTAGATCCATTAATATATGAAGGGTAGGATCCATGTAAAGTCCAATAGGAGCTGCACTGGGATTTTAAAATATATATGTATATTTTTATGTTTTAAAACATTTTTTTTATATTTTTTACAAAATTTTCTTCAAAATTTTCAAAATTAATTAGATATTTTTTAAATACTTTTTATTTAGGATTTGTTATGCATGATCTTTAAAAATATTTAAAAAAGATAACTTTATCCCTGCACACAATTCCTTAAAAGAATCACATTATCTCCTCTATAGCTATCCTTATTTTGTTAGAATTTTTTAAATTTAGGGTTTATAGGCTTGCAACTTTTGAAACCAATTTTTTAATACAATTGTTGAAATTATGCAAATAAAGTAGTAAGTAATGATGAAATTTGTTTGAAAAATGTAATTTTTGGATCAATTTTGGCAAATTTTTTATTTAGGGTTCAAATATAAGATTTGTTGTTTAAAATTGGATATAAGGTAGATGATAGACTTAAGTAGATGATAGACTTTGAAATTGGGATTGTTTATGTAAGGTAGACAGTAAACTTATATTTAAGATTTTAATCCTTACTGAACTAAAATTTAACATCCACCCCGACACATAAGTATAAAATAATTGCACAAAATGATAACGATAAATATATAAAACAAAATAAATACACACACTACAAATATTTACACACACTAGTACAAAGTAAAAGAACACGTACACATTCTCAATAAAACACATATTTTCAATACTATATATACAAATGCAAATATTTAGTGTTAGCACTTAAACTACTATATCCTGAAACACAAATGGTGGTCTCTCTCCCTCTCCCTCAGTCTCATGTATAAGTTTATAACCATATTGTATTGATATTGGGTCCTGGTAGCAAATTAATTTATGTTTCATCGTAATCCTTGCAAATAAAACCAAAGCAAAAGGTCCCACATTGCAATTTTCCTCCGGAGAGCTAGCATGCCTCCACTCAAACGTCCGCGTGTCCAAAATCCATTATTCCCTTGATATCTCTGTCTCCCTTAAGTCGATCTTATCTTATCTTATCTTATCCAACTCCAAACACACTTTAATTTGGCTTATAACTCGAAACTCTCTCATCTTCCGCAGTGTCGAGGCAAACATGGCAACTTCTTATCGCCTCCAGAGCTACTACTACAAGCACAAGCTCCTGCCCATCTCCTCTTTCATGGTACCTTTTTTTTTTTAATTTTTATATTATTGAGATTTTCTTGATCGAGATACAATTAATTTGGTACAACAATTTGGTAGAGATGTATGCAAAGTAAAGGAGCAAAGGAATTCATGGATGAGAAAGCGCCCTCCACAGCTCAAGTCATGAAGAGTATGGAACAAGAAAAGGACCGCCAATCCGATACCGGAATCGGGAGCCAGACGTTCGATAAAGCAAGAGAGGCGGTTCTCGCCGACTCTCCGACTCCCGATTCCGTCATGGAGTCGTACAAGCAAGATTCCTCCGCCCGCGAGGACCACCGCCAGACCGGTGACACGTCACACAGCACCATTTAGATGGCGGTGGTAACCGTACGTGAACCGGCTTCTTGTACGTGATTTACTTCTTAGGCTGTACGTGTATGTATATGAAAAAATAATGTAATTTTCCATCAAAAGTTTCTTACAAAGAAATAACGGTTTTTTCGTACACAAGACCTTCGCATATTATTCTGACATATTTGCGTGGTAAACTTTAATTTTTCATTTTGAAGTAAAAAATTAAATAAACTCTAAACTCTTAAGCCTAAAAGAGTTTTTAGGATTTAGAGTCATATCCGTTTACTTGAAGAAAATAAAAAATTAAATTAACTCTATATTCTAAAAGAGTATTCTAAGGATGCGTTTGGATTTTATAAAAAATATATTAAAATGCATTATTTTGTATTAAATTAATAACTTAATATAAGATAATGTATTTTAATCCATTCTAGTATGGAATTCAAACATACTCAAAAAAATTTAGGGTTTGGAGTGAACTTTGAACCCTAAAAAAACACTCTAAAAAAGTTTTAGGGGTTTGGGGTAAACTCTAATCCTAAAAAAGTTTTGGTTTTTGGAGTTTGGAATTGGGTTTTTAGGAGTAAACTCTGAATCTTAAAAAAGTTTTAGTTTTTGGGGTTTGGGATGGGTTTTGGATTTAGGTAAGGTTTAGGGTGTTTATTTTATTTTAGAAAATAAACGAACCATCTGCATCTGCATTTCGCGAAAAGAAATGAAAACCTACGCGAAATACTTCGATTTCCTGTGTGAATTAAGTGATATCTCGCGAAATACTAAGGAACCCTAGACGAACATGGAAATAAAGACCAAAAATCATTAAAAAAAGTGGTAAAAATATCCGTAGACACAAAACTCGGAAAAAACAGATGCTGCCCATGAGGCGGTCCTGTGCGACTCTCCGGCTCCAGATTCCGTCAAGGAGTCCTACAAACAGGATTCCTCCGGCGACGACCACTTCACACAGCAACAACCAACCAGGAACCAGCTTCTTGTGATTTCGTTCTCACGCTGTGTGTATATGAAAAATAATGTAATTTTCCATCAAAAGTTTCTTAGAAAGAAATAAGCATAGACGAATACAGATTACAACCAAAAGAGTGCGTCTATCTCATCACCGTCTTTCATCTCCAACTGTAACACATAATTAAAAACGTATGAGAAACACACGTACTTTTGAATCCTACAAATGAATTGTAGGAAGAGATTTTGACCTGTTCAGGAGTCTGATCAGCTCTTAGTCGGCATCCTTGGTAGAGGAACGCAGCATCTACACGTTTCACAGATCGGTGGTTACACCACGCGACCATGAGTTTCTCCAGCCGGCTATATCTCTTCATCCTGAAATAGACTTCTTTATCATCCTAGACACAAATATTCACAGCCATGTCCAGGGGGGAATTAGAAGAATCTGGATATAATTTCATGCATAGGAAAACATGAATTGAGTTCATAGATATCAGATACAAAGTGCAGTAAACTCAGCAGGATGCGCATTATCAACCAGAAATCAAAGGAACACAAAGGCGACAGGCTGATTTTCCCTGATTCCATCTATAAAAAATTACAATAAGTCTAACAACACATTCCACCAATTATTAGTCAAACTATATTTACAAATTACAATTAATCCATCTTCTTCATTGACTAGGGTTTCAAAATTTACACCTTTCCCAAATAACCACACACGAAACCAAATCAGGTAATGAAATTGAACAAAACCCTAAGAAGAGGAGGAGCAGAAGAAGAACAAGTTACGATACCACGTCGGTAACCTTCAGGGTAATGTCTGTTGCGGCGCTCAAATTGGAGTCCATCCCCTTCGGCGATCTCTTACTCTTTGCCCTAACATACTCTGTAAGCTGAGCCTCGAGAGTTGAAATTCGGCCTTCGAGAGTTGAAATTTGAACACCGAGAGATCCATGTTGAGCTTGGATCTCCCTCTTTGACTCCTTCAAGCCCTCGATTGTGCTAACTATCTGCGAGGCCTTGCGTTTCTTCGATACCATCGTTGGACGCTTCCACTTCCAAAGTTGCAGACTTTCGAACAGAGTAATAATACAGCTTTTATGGAGGGTGATACGTTTACTCTTAGATAATTTCTGATTATTTCATATTTTTTTAATTATTTGATATTTTTTAATTTAATTTATCAGTTGTTGAGTTTTAAAAAGTTATGGACGGTTAGTTTAGAGAAAATATTACAACAGTATGTTAGTGTTGTTAGTGGTTGTAATGAGTCCTAAATTAAGGTTAAGTCAATTTATGTAATCGCCTATAAAAGGCCGTTCAATTTCTTAATGAAAATTAAGTAGTATTTAGCCCAATTCCTTCCTCTGTCTATTCTTTCTTCCTGACAAAAGAAATCCTTCTACTGACAATTGTTATTAGCAGACTGACAATTATTATCAGTGGTATCAGAGCAACGATCCTAATTTTTCTCAGATCCTGAGCGTAAACACATGAGAGATTCACAAAACCAGATTACAGTTCTTCTCATTCAATGGCTGCTGAATCTAATTACGTGCAAGTCTCTATTCCACGCTTTGATGGTCACTACGATCATTGGAGTATGTTGATGGAAAATTTTCTTCGCTCTAAGGAGAATTGGAGCGTTGTTAATGGTGGAGTGCAAGAACCGGCGGCAAACGTAGTTCTGACAGATGCTCAGAAAACAGATCTGGAGAGTAAGAGATTGAAGGATTTCAAGGCGAAGAATTACCTCTTCCAAGCCATAGATCGTTCCATCCTGGAAACTATTCTTTGCAAAGATACTTTCAAGGATATATGGGACTCTATGAAGAAGAAGTATGAAGGCTCCAACAGAGTGAAGCGTGCACAACTTCAAGCTTTGAGAGGCGATTTTGAGTCGCTGAGGATGAAGGATAAGGAGTTCGTCATCAGTTATTTCGGGCGAACGATGGAGATCTACAACAAGATGAGAAATTATGGTGAGAAGATGACTAATGTCATCATAGTAGAGAAGATTTTGGGGAGCATGACGCAGAACTTCAACGATATTGTTTGTTCGATCGAAGAATCAAAAAACATTGATGAGCTCTCTCTTGATGAATTGCAAAGTTCTCTACTGGTGCATGAACAAAAGGTGAATAGGAGCTCTACAACAGAGGAGCACGCTTTGAAGGCATCTACCAACACCCAGTCCAACAACTTCAGAGGAAGAGGACGAGGAAGAGGTCGTGGTAGAGGAAGAGGAAATCGAGAGGATAGAGGAAACAAAGATCATGATTCCAGCAGGAATTTCAGGTCAAATGATGACAATTTCAGGCCCAATAATGACAGCAGTCAGGGCAAAGGCCGAGATTTCGACAAGTCTAAAGTCGAATGTTATAGGTGTCATAAGTTTGGTCAATATGCATCTGAATGCTACACCAAACTGCACAAGGAGAAGGAGGAGAACTCGAAGTTTGCTGAAACAAAGGACTCAGAAACTCTGCTGATGACAATCCAAGATGAAAAAAAGTCTAAAGCAGGTGTTTGGTTTGTGGATACAGGCTGCAGTAACCACATGAGTGGAAGTCTTCCAGAAATTACAGCTCCTACTCAGGTGTGTGAAGACTGTGTTGTTAGCAAACAACATCGGACTCAATTTCCCAAGGGGAAATCATGGAGAGCAAGTAAAGTTCTGGAGCTGGTACATTCTGATATTTGTGGCCCTATAAAGCCATTTTCTAATGGAGGTAAAAGATATGTAATTACTTTTACTGATGATTTTTCCAGAAAAAACGTGGGTTCATTTCTTACAGGAAAAATCAGAAGCATTTACTGCTTTCAAAAGCTTCAAAGCTCTGGTGGAAAATGAAGCAGAAAGATCCATCAAAACACTTAGAACAGATCGGGGTGGTGAGTACTGCTCAAAGGAGTTTGAAGCATTTTGTGAAGAGAAAGGGATTCGAAGAGAGCTTACAATTGCATATACACCGCAGCAAAACGGTGTTTCTGAGAGGAAGAACATAACAATCCTCAACATGGTGAGAAGCTTGTTGACAAGAGGCAAAGTCCCAAAGAATTTCTGGCCGAAAGCGATAAATTGGAGTGTTTATGTTCTGAATAGAAGCCCAACCTTTGCTGTTCAGAATATGACACCAGAAGAAGCCTGGAGTGGTAGAAAACCAGTTGTAGATCACTTTCGGATTTTTGGTTGCATTGCATATGCTCATGTTCCTAATGTCAAGAGGAAGAAGCTTGATAACAAGGCTGAGAAGTGTGTCTTTCTTGGAGTAAGTGAGATATCAAAGGCATACAAGTTATACAATCCACTCACAAAGAAGATTGTGATCAACAGAGATGTGACCTTTGATGAAAACACTTGGGATTGGAATAGGCAGCAACCTATCCAAGTTGTTTATGACAGTGATGCTGAAAGTTCAGCAAATATCAGCCAGCCAGAAGAAAACGTCAGCCATCCAGAATCAAATGTCAGTCCTATAGCAGTAAATGTCAGTCCGACAACAACAAATGTCAGTCCGACAATTGCCCAGCCTAATCCAGCAGAAACTTAATTTATTTGGCGTGTCAGAAGAAGGCCGAATTGGATGGGAGATTATGAGGTAACTGGATTAAATGATGAGACTACTTATTTTGCTTTGTTTGCTGATTGTGATCCTACAAGTTTTGAAAGTGTTGTCAAAGAAGAAAAATGGCAAAAGGCCATGGATACTGAGATTGATGCTATTGAAAGAAATGACACATGGGAGTTGTGCAATCTACCAGAAGGTCACAAGACCATTGGTGTGAAGTGGGTCTTCAAGACAAAGCTGAAAGAGAATGGAGAAGTTGACAAGTACAAAGCTCGATTGGTAGCAAAGGGATACAAGCAAGAGTATGGGATTGACTATACATAAGTATTTTCCCCGGTGGCAAGGCATGACACAATCAGATTGGTGGTTGCATTGGCTACTCAGAATTCTTGGCCAATTTTCCAGCTTGATGTCAAATCAGCTTTCTTACATGGAAACTTGGATGAATAGGTATTTGTTGATCAACCACCTGGTTATGTTAAATCTAAAAATGAGCATAAAGTTTACAGGTTGAAGAAAGCTCTTTATGGGCTAAAGCAAGCTCCAAGGGCATGGTATAGTCGCATTGAAGGCTATTTCTTGAAAGAAGGTTTCATAAAGTGTCCTTATGAACATACACTCTTTGTTAAGAGTGGAGATAAAGGGAAAATGCTCATTGTCTGCTTGTACGTTGATGATTTGCTATTTACTGGAAATTGTGATGTCATGTTTAAGGAGTTTAAGAGGTCTATGATAAATGAGTTTGAAATGTCAGATCTTGGTATGATGCACTACTTTCTTGGCATAGAAGTAGTACAATCAGGTGATGGAATTTTTATGTCCCAAAAGAAGTATGTTGGAGATATTCTGAAAAGGTTTCAGATGCAGGATTGCAATCCTGTTAATACTCCAGCTGAGTGTGGTTTCAAGCTACACAAAGATCATGAAGGGAAGAAGGTGGACATCACACTCTACAAACAAATTGTGGGAAGTTTGATGTATTTGACTGCCACAAGACCGGATATTATGTATGTTGTCAGCTTGATTAGTAGATACATGGAGAATCCTACTGAAATGCATTTGCTGGCTGCTAAGAGAATCCTTCGGTACTTACAAGGAACCAAGGATTTTGGCCTGAACTACAAGAAAGGTGACCTGCCAACTTTGTTGGGATTTACTGACAGTGATTATGCAGGAGATCAAGATGACAGGAGAAGCACTTCCGGGTATGTGTTTATGTTTGGTACAACTGATATTTCTTGGATGTCAAAGAAGCAACCTATTGTCACTTTGTCAAGCACGGAAGTAGAGTTTGTTGCAGCAACAGCTGGTGCATGTCAAGCCATGTGGCTGAGGAAAGTTCTTGAAGAGTTGAATTATAAGCAGTCAGAACCAGCTGAGATCTATTGTTACAACATTTCAACAATCAAGCTGTCAAAGAATCCAGTGATGCATGGTAGAAGTAAGCATATTGATGTGAGAGTTTACTTCTTGAGGGATCTTAGCAAGGAAGGAATAATTGATCTCATCTTTTGTCGAAGTGAAGAACAAGTGACTGATATATTCACCAAACCACTCAAAAAGGAGTCATTCATGAAGCTCAGAAAGCTACTTGGTCTTTGCAGTATCAAAGTATTAAACTGATGTTAGCAAACTTCAGTTTAAGGGAAGATTTGTTAGATAATTCATGATTATTTCATATTTCCTTAATTATTTGATATTTTCTAATTTGATTTATCAGTTGCTGAATTTTAGGAAGTTATGGGCTGTTAGTTTAGATAAAATATTGCAACAGTATGTTAGTGCTGTTATTGGTTGTAATGGGTCCTAAATTAAGGTTAAGTCAGTTTATGTAATCGTCTATAAAAGGCCGTTCAATTTCTTAATGAGAATTAAGCAGCATTCAGCCCAATTCCTTCCTCTGTCTATTCTTTCTTCCTGACAAAAGAAATCATTATACTGACAATTGTTATCAGCAGACTGACAATTGTTATCATAAAACATACTCCGTATAAGATAAATCTTTAAAATTAATACAAAAAGAGTAGTACTGTAGTAGAGTATAATATACTCCGTATATAGTATTGCTCTATTAATTTATTCTAAATTTCTGATTTTATTTATTATTTATTTTTTTAATTACAATTGAGACTCATATTAACATTGATAAAGATGTTCTTACACGGCTAATTGTATTGGCAAAGATGTTCTTACTTTTCTTTAGTCAAATAAAGAGTAATTTTATTTTATTTATAGTGAATACATAAAAAGTTAATTTTTATAATGACTTAGAATACTAAAATTTATAAATTTGACCATAGTTTATGATTAGTTTATTTATAATAAAGACTTAATTAAGACAAAGATGATTTTATATGACTAGTTTTTAAATTATATGAAAATGATTTTTTTCTATTGAATATAAATATTTATTAATAAAAATATAATATTTTATATTTAGGATTAATTTGAAAAAATGTAATGTTGTGGGCCGTGGATTTGCGGCGGTTTAATTTGCTGAGATGTATATATCTGCGCGGGGTTTTTGGTATAAACATAGGAGTTTCCTAAAATTAAAATCACTAATTGGGTGCAAAAAAAGCTAAAAAATAAATAAATATATGTGTGTTGTTTTGGGTAGAAAAATAAAATAAAAAATCTGAAATTAAAATTAATTATAGGGAGCAAAATACCTACAAAATTTATAGAAATTATTTAATGGGGCTAAATAGCTAACTTTTTAACATACTGATAGATTAGATTAAATTAGATAGATTATATTAAAACCTAGATTTGATTTTAGTTTTAACTTTATATATTAAATTAAGACAAAAGTGTTTTTTTTTTATTGTTGTATGATATATAAAGCCTTCCAAATCTTAAAAAAATACATCAATAGATATATTAAGTTCTATGTGTCAACACTACATTCCGTTCACCTACGTGTCATCACCATCCAATCATAATTCATCACATCAACCAGTCTTATAAAAAAAAAAGTGAGTCTAATTTAATTATATATTAAACTTTATTTAATTAAATAAATTTAATTAAAAACACACGCATGGAATCTGAATATGATAAATAAGTGTACAAAAAAAGCTTTTTATAATGATTACCCCAAATATGTAATTATCTTAAAAAAATATATAATTAGTACTTGTTGTGATTGATATTTAAACATACCTATATTAACATATCATAACTTATCGCTAATTGTTTTTATAAACTTTAAGAATTATTCGTTGTGTTTATAGTATTGGTTAAACAAACACGTAGTTCCTATATATTCATCACGTGAGCCACCCATTCATCACGACTTTAAATATTCAAATAGTTATTCTCACACTAATTATAAAACTTACCCTTTTCAACAATAATTTTTGAAATCAAATTTGTTTTATTTCATCAAATATCCTAACTATAATATTAAATAAAATAATCTTAACATTATTTCTTAATTACTTAATTTTATTTTGCAAGTTCTAATTGTTATAGTAAAACCATTTCAAGTTTTTTTTATTAACTCACTTAATTTCATATTCAACCTGAAATCTATATTTTTTGAAATTAATACATTTATCATCAAAGTTGTTGTACATAACAAAGTATGTTTTTTGTTAAACTTTTTATTTAATTTGTTCTTGGGATTATATAAGTTTATTAATTTGATCTATTAAATTATAGTTTTGTTATTTAAAATGCCTTTTTAATTGTTATTTTTTTAATTATTTAGATTTGTTATTCATATACATGATATGTTTTTATTAGTATCCTTATTTTAAGATATTAAGATGTCTTGAACAACTATGGTGATACTTTTTTTTGAATATATATGTCATTTCTATACTAAAAAATGATGAGAATATAGTACCACAAAACGTATTTGACTTCACAAATTACAATGTTATAATATTAAAATACTAATAATAATAATACATCAATATATATATTAAACTTTGTTTTGTTAGGACGTTCTGTTCACATACGTGTCATCACCATCCAACCATAATTCATCACATCGTTTAGTCTTTTAAAAAAATAAAAATTGGATCCGTTTAATTATATATTAAACTTTGTTTTGTTAAGTAAGTTTAATTAAAAATACAAGCATTAAATATGAATATGATAAATAAGGGTACAAAAATATATTTAGTAGTTGTTGTGATTGATATTTCTACATACCTATGATAAATGTAGAGGTATCCCTAAAATTATTTTTATCTATTCATTAATTTTTATAAGTTGAAAAGTGAAGCAACTATTTAAGAAGAAAAATAATGAGTTTTATCATTAAGAGCTCATTAAGGATGAGCAACAGATTTACCAAGTTGGACAAGGTATATAATCTTTTAAAGGTACCCTAATTAACCTAAGTTTCAATCAATCTCCATTATTCGAATTTCTCTACAACGATCAACTAATGACTTGGGCATCGGAGGGGCCTTGTGAGAGATCTTGACCCTCCCCTTAACAATGTTCTTGATGCAGACCTTGAAGATTTGAGCGTTCTTTAGAGATCAATCATCGCTATAATTAATCTTTATTGTGATACAAAAATATACTATCACAATTAACATATCATAACTTATCCTTACTTGATTTTTAAAACATTAAGAATTATTCGTGTGTTTATAGTATTGGTTAACAAGTACGTAATTCATGTGACAACCTATCATTTGTTAAATCCATAATTATATATGTTCGAATAAAAATATATCTTAGTAATAGTTATCTTTTTTAAATATCCTTCGTTTTTAAATATGAAAAATAAAAAAATATATTACTTTATCAACTGGATTATGAATTACAATCAGGAAAATCATTTATCAATCTATATATACTAAAGGAAAAGCATTATGTCTACTAGAAATCAAAGCCCGTGCAATTTGTGTATATGTAGTGTCACGATATACAAAATAAGTTTGTAATACATGGATCGTTATTCTGTTTTTTTATGTTAGACATATATTATTTGATATTTATTTAAAAGTAAGTATGTTAGGTATAAAATATTATGATTGTAGGTTATTTTATTTTTTATAATTTTATATTTTAGTTTGTAAATTTATTTTTAGGATTTTATTTGCTAATGTAAATTTATTTTTTTAGTATAAGTTTAAAAAAAAATCATGAATAATAATGTACAAATATAAACAAAATAATAAGCAATTTTAAAATATGATGAGGTAAGTTCATTGTACGTATTCATTAATCTTTTTTATATGTCAAATTTCGTAATATGCACCTGTTACAATATCTAAAAAATGTTAAATACTCATTCAAAATCAGCTATTTTACAAAAAAAATTAAAATTGTTTCACAAAATTATGAATGTATGTCAATTGAGAATATATAAGTAAATTGTAATAATATAACAAAAGTACAAATATTGATTCTTAATAATAACTCTTAAATAATACTTGAAATTAAACAAAATATAGAAATTTATACTAACTTATAAATAGAACATAATTGAATAATATAAGATGAAATATATATTTTTATGATTTAATGATATATTGACTATACATAATTTTATAAAACTACACTAATATATCAAAAATATCAACCAATCTAATCATAAAAAATCTGAAAAATTAAATTTGAACAAAACATCTTACAAACATGATAAAAGTGTGCTAATTCTTTAAATGAAAGCAATATTTTAAATAAAATTTAAAATAACACCTAAATAGTAAATGATTCAGCTAATTCAATATAATAATTTGATATGAGATAGAATTATACAACTGTTGTTATAAAGTTGACAAAGTGATTTTGTTTAATATTATTTTATAGTAATAACATCATAATTAATAATATAAAATGGAATAACTCATATATATTATTTCGTTATTTAGAAACAAATTGTAAGTTTAGATAGATTTTGTTGTACAAATTTTATAAAGTACATTCATAATTAAAATATTAACTAATTTAATTATAAATAATAATAATATATTCAATTAATCATGTCACGGACTCGTGTAAACATAATTAAAGTAGAAGTTTGTTTTTATAGGGATGTGTTTATATTTTGATGAAAGTTTTTGTGAATATTTTAGAAATCTTCTATATATCTAATATAAAGTTTACATTTTTGTGCATTAAGTGTGTTCATTCAATACCATACAATTTTGAAAGTATTAAATCGACTCTGGCTCTAGCGGGTGGAGCAACCATGAATGTTTCCCCATCGAGCTTTTTGATCTTCTACGATCCATTGAACAAAAAATCTACGGAGGAAATGATACGAACCCTAAAAAGGTAACAATTGACGGAAAAGACAGGGGATATAGATATCAAAGAAGAACTCCCAAAATGAGAAAAAATTTGTACCGGATTATTTTTAAAATGAAATTAAAAATAATAACATTATCTAAATTGTGTTCTAGTTTTTTGTTCTTTGTTTTGAGAAAGTAAGGAATTCAAAATTTTGTTGCTTTTTATTTTGAAAAATTGAGGAGTTCACAAAGGTATTTCTTAAGAAAAAATATTTTCAGCGTTTTAAAAGTTGTGTAAAAGTAAAAAATTTCTACACATTTCTTTTAATTGTACTACATATTTTTTTCTATTGATAAATACATTTTATCCAAGCAACTTTTAATAAGAAAATACATATTTCTATAAAAGTCTTTATAAATAGTCACATCAAACAAATCCTTCTAATCTAACCTATTAGATTGTCATTATCACGATGTAGAGAACTTGATAATATTTGTTGATTTGTCGTTAAAGGGTTCAGTTTGAATAGAATTGAAAAAAATAAGAAAGGTAGAGTTGAATAAATCTTGAATTCTTGATTGTTAAATAAGAATTTTTCAATCATGATTATCTTTTTTATATATCTATTTATATTTTTTAATTTTAACTTTTATCGACATATAACTTTTTTGCTATATAGTTTTTGAATTCTACCAAAGAGTTTCCTTAAAAAATACCATAATATGACCAATAATGTTTAAACTTCATAGTTGAATTTTTACATCAATATAACATTGAGGATTCAATCGATCATTTAAAATTTTATGGACATTTTTCGTATTTTTCTATAGGGCACTCATTGCTTAGTTTAAAACATTTTATAGAGTGAGGGCATGTTTTATGATAAAGAAATTTAAAATTTTGTTTTTAATCTGATAAGTATTTTGAAAATCCTTACAATTTTTTTTTTGCTAAACAAAGGTTGGTTTTGCCATTGTTTTGTCATATTTATCTACTTAAAAGCTAATATTGAATGACAAGAAAGTCAACTTTTAAATAGATATAGATGTATTGACCTTTCATTTATTTAGCTAATGTGTCGCTCTTATGATGAAGTCACATCATTATGCCTTTAAATATATTCAAAGAGTTACTTTCACGCTAATTTTTAATTTATCCTTACAAAATATTTTTTTATATATGATCAAATATCCCGATTATAATATTTAACCAAATAATCTTAACATTATATCTCAAATATTTAATTTTATTTTGCAAATTCTTTTTTGTAGTAGAACCATTTCAAGTTATTTCTATTAACTCACTTAATTTCATATGAAATCTATTATTTAAAATTTAATACATTTTTATCAACTCACTTTATTATGGAGAAAGATCTTCTCAGGATGAGATTTAGAAGAGGAGCAAGAACGCCCCACAATCGTCGGACCGAAAGAAAATGAAGCGTTTAGATCGCGCGTAACAAATTTGGAAAAGCCGATTTTTTTGCAAAAAAAACGGATTATTGTGCACACACAGTACGTATCTGTGTGCATGTGAAATACATTGTGTGCATATTAAATACACTACGTGTGCATGTATTAGAACTCATACGTTCATACGGAATAAAAAAATGTGTGCATTTGAAAATACTACAATGTACATATAAATATACTATCGTGTGTGTATGTGAAATGACCTATTTGTACATATGAAATGCACTATGTGTGCATATGAAAAAACACATGTGTGCCCCATTTGAATATAAACTGTGGGCAACTTTTTTCCCTTGTAAACTACTCTCTCAACAGTGGCGGATCTAGAAATTTGGCGGGGCGGGGCGGGGCGGGGCGGGGCGGGGGGGGGGGAGGGGGGGGGGGGGGGGGGGGGGGGGGGGTTAGTTCCATATATTTTTCACTTCATAAATCAACATTATATTAATATTTTAAAACTATAACAAAGTATGAGATCCATCTTTTGAAATTTAATTAATTCATGCAATATATACTTTATTTTTTGGCGTTTTTATAAATTAATTAAATAATGTAAGATTTTTAATTTTGTTTTAATAAAAAAATAAAATATGAAAGGAAAAATAAAAAAATAAAAGATAAATAAACATGTTTAATTAAACACAAAGATTTTAATAAGACAATTAAGACTCAAGTTTTTTAACAAAAATAGAAAATAAGGTTGGGGGAGAGATTGAAGAATTGATCCGATAACCTCTAGCTTTTAGTTCCATATATTTTTCACTTCATAAATCAACATTATATTAATATTTTAAAACTATAACAAAGTATGAGATCCATCTTTTGAAATTTAATTAATTCATGCCATATATACTTTATTTTTTGGCGTTTTTATAAATTAATTAAATAATGTAAGATTTTTAATTTTGTTTTAATAAAAAAATATATTATGAAAGGAAATATAAAAAAAATAAAAGATAAATAAACATGTTTAATTAAACACAAAGATTTTAATAAGACAATTAAGACTCAATTTTTTAACAAAAATAGAAAAAAAGGTTGGGGGAGAGATTGAAGAATTGATCCGATAACCTCTAGCTTTTAGTTCCATATATTTTTCACTTCATAAATCAACATTATATTATTATTTTAAAACTATAACAAAGTATGAGATCCATCTTTTGAAATTTAATTAATTCATGCAATATATACTTTATTTTTTGGCATTTTTATAAATTAATTAAATAATGTAAGATTTTTAATTTTGTTTTAATAAAAAAATAAAATATGAAAGGAAAAATAAAAAAATAAAAGATAAATAAACATGTTTAATTAAACACAAAGATTTTAATAAGACAATTAAGACTCAAATTTTTAACAAAAATAGAAAAAAAGGTTGGGGGAGAGATTGAAGAATTGATCCGATAACCTTCTAGCTTTTTTACACAAATTTCAAGACAAATACCACTAGACTAATGCATTTTTGTTGTAATTTACTCATCATTTTATGTATACATAATGAAAATTAAAAATATAATTTGTCTGTAATAAATTCGGGTTCGCATCACGTTCAAGTTCATATATATTCCATTAAGGTTCATATTTGTCATAAAAAATGTTCATGTTAGTTGTGTGATATAGGATCATCCATTGCATGTAAAACGTTCATATATAATGTCATAATGTTCATCTATATATATTTATATAACTTTGAACAAATTCAAGTTTGAGATTATTTTTCCTTAATCTAAGAACCATAGAAATACTAAGGGGTCATATGTTACATATTATTGTTCAAATCTATTCATATAATGTTCACACTTATTCTTATCAAAAGCTCATTTTGTTTTCCATGCTATATGAACCATAGAAACAATTTGAGCTCATATGTTCCATATCATTGTTCATATATATTCATCTAAGATTTAACTGTTAGAATGTCACATCACTAATGCATGTTTATTAAATGTGAACTTTAATATACTAATTATGAACCCTTAGTATACTAAATATGAACCTCGTTTTTCATGAAAACGTTAGTGTTTTTCTATTTTCTATATAACATATGTTCATTTGTTGTATGCGAATGTTCATATATAGTATCCTAATGTTCATATATACTATTTTAAACACGTTCATGTTTGATATTGTTATTGATCTATGAACAATAGAAATACGAGAGGTTCATATCTTACTCGTCAATGTTCATATTTAGTCATTCATGGTTCACATTTGTTCTTGTTAATGTCATAGCCTATTTACTGAATGAAATTGGCATTGGACTCAAGAGCTTCCAAAGATTAAAGTATATAGGCTGCTCAACTGTTGTCGATGCCATTACCAAAACTCGAGCACACAAAATACACATTCAATTGCAAGACCAATGGAACGAGAGGTCCAAAATATTCTTGAATAATATTTGGGACAAAGTAGACTGATTTGTGGGAAGTGCTTGCACTGTTACCTGCAGAACATACCATATGATTAATTTGGATGAAAAAATGGAAGAATCTGAGTTCAGTGTGTAAAGGGAGCTATCGAAGACAACAAAATACTAGTTGTTGAGGACATCGCTGCATGCTCCACCACCAACGGGTCAAAATGGCTCGGTATTTGAGAGCTTGAGATATGTCAAATAGCTCGTCTCTGGAAACCCTAACCCTCCGAGCGCCGCACACAAGCGTACAAAAGAAGCTGAAGAAGACGTTCTTTCGCCACTGTCATCAAAAGGCTCGACATCTCCAACAGGATTAGTTAAGCAATTTGAAGGAATCACGAGAACTCAACCTCCAGCTTAAAATCTAACGCTCCACACTCCTTCATACTTTATACTTTAAGAGACATTTGTATCTGATCCCAAATCATCGTATTATGTATATTGTAATTGTATTGTTATTAGGGAGAAGCTTCACATAAGGACAATACATTAGGAGAGAACTAAGAAATAATCTGGATCGTTGATTAGCAATCGATCGGACGGCTGGGATAAAAGCGTTTACCATGCTTCTTCTAAATTCCCCTTTCAGAATTCTCCCCCCAAAAAAACCCCAAATTTGCAGACTTCTCTCTCTATCTCTCTCTCTCTCTCTCTCTCTCTCTCTCTCTCTCTCTCTCTCTCTCTCTCTCTCTCTCTCTCTCTCAAACTCATCCTCTTCTCTTTCTCTCTCATCAGTCATCTGTGAAGTAGTTGCAGAGTAAGCTGGATAGCTGAGAGTAGTAGCTGGAGAGGGGGGAAGAGGGGAAGGATTTAGGTCTCAAATGTGATGGGAAGCGGTTTCTCTCACCTGAGTCCATGCTTCAAGCCGGAGCACCCCGCGGCTACGACGGCGAATGACCCGGAGGTCCTCTTCACGGCGGAGCAGCCTCTTGACGAAACCCTAGGTCACTCCTTCTGCTACGTTCGCTCTTCCGCTCGCTTCTTTTCCCCCACGCCTTCCGATCGCTTCGTCTCTCCCTCCCAATCCCTCCGCTTTTCCCCTTCCCACGAGAGATCCGACCCGAAGCCGCCTAAATCTGGGCTCCCGCCCCACGAAACCGGGTTTCACACTATCTTTGGCGCGTCTGTTAGCGCCAACACTGCACTCCCAGAACTGTCCTCCAACTTGATGGTATTTACGATGATGACACTAACATCCCCTCCACTGGTGGCTGTGGGAGCATTGTTAATGGCTTCGAGAGCACTATATTGTTTTCGTTGAATCGCTTTCTTTTTCATGAATAGGCCATTTTTAATGTCGTCACGTTCTTTTTCTTATTCAATTTGGGCATTGTTGTCAACCTTGAATTTGGGCTGCCTTTCCATGAATTGTCATTTAAGTATCCTTGAACGTTTGTACTGATGTCATTGAACATGGATGTAAAAGGCTGGAAACAGTTGAGAGAAAAAGTCCATGAACTATCATTTAAGTATCCTTGAACGTTTGTACTAATGTCCTTGAACATGGATGTAAAAGGCTGGAAACAGTTGAAAGAAAAAGTCCATGAACTGTCATTTAAGTATCCTTGAACGTTTGTATTGATGTCCTTGAACATGGATGTAAAAGGCTGGAAACAGTTGAGAGAAAAAGTCAATGAACTGTCATTTAAGTATCCTTGAACGTTTGTACTGATGTCCTTGAACATGAATGTAAAAGGCTGGAAACAATTGAGAGAAAAAGTCCATGAACTGTCATTTAAGTATCCTTGAATGTTTGTACTGATGTCCTTGAACATGGATGTAAAAGGCTGGAAACAGTTGAGAGAAAAAGTCCATGAACTGTCATTTAAGTACACATGGGCATCCGGTCCGGACCGGACATGTACGGTCCGGTCCGGACCGGCGGATCGTAAACTTTGTAAAGTATGGACTGTGGACCGGACCAGACCGTTACGGTCCGGTCCTTTACGGTCCGGTCCACGGTCCGGACTGGTAAGACAAGATTTTATATTTTTCGGCATTTAAAGGGTTTGATTATGGACCGGACCGGACCGTAAACATTACAGTCCGGACCGGATCGTAAAAATTATGGACCGGACCGTAAAAATTACCCCTAAAATATTTTTAACCTTTTTAAAAAAAAAATACGGTCCGGACCGGAAACGTAAAATCCCCGAACCGTGATTTTTACGGTCATTTAAATATCCTTGAACGTTTGTACTGATGTCATTGAACATGAATGTAAAAGGCTGAAAACAATTGAGAGAAAAAATCCATGAACTGTCATTTAAGTATCCTTGAACGTTTGTATTGATGTCCTCCATACAAACACGCGCTGGCTTCTTTTTTTTTTACTTTACACGCACGCCTATCAGCCTCTACCAGCTAGCTTACGTGGATGGTTGTGATTTGTTCTTAGTTCTCTCTTAGGGAATGGTTCTCACAAGAACCGCACCCTTGTTATTAGTTCAATAAAACTTTTTTTTGATTATTATTATTTCAATAAAACTTCCATTTTTTTGTCTGGTATCCCTGAGGTAGGGCAAAATTCGCAAGGTGCCCCAAAGTTTGACCTATTTTGCGCGATATCCCTGAGTTTTTTTTTCCCGCCAAATGCCTATCTGTTAATTTCTTAACAGATCCGTTAAAAAAATGAAAAAATAAAACCCCCCAAAGAAGTAATCCTCTTCCTCACCTTTCGCCGCCTTCCTCCTCCTACTCCTCGCCGCCGACCCTTCCTCCCTCTTTTGCGTGACAATTATGGACACTACACTGATGACTTAAAAAACATGTGACATTAATAAAACTAGTTTAAACGTCACATGCACGAGCCGACTTATATTTATGAAAGAAAATTTTAGTATACGAATAAACGTCACATGAATACAAATTAATGACTACGTGATTATAAAAGATAAGATACACATGAAATGAAAATATACTGACATGCAGTTATATTAGATTTTTTCCAAACATTTACATACTAATAGAAAGAAAGTGATTGGATTTATATATATAACATTATATGAAAAAATTGACTCTAAATTTATGTAAAAATTATGATTGTACATGTTACTTAACCAATTCTCCAGAACATTTTTTGTATATTTAGAGTGAAATAGTATCCGAGATTGAATTTATGAATCGAAACATTTACATACTATTTTTTTCTTCAATTCAATAGGTTAGTACGATTTTATTTGTCAATCTTTTAATAATATGTTACTGATGATATGTTTAGATCTATATTATTTTTAAAACTTTTTAAGTTTGTTGATAGAATATTACTTTTATTAGCTTTTTTTTATACCTTTTGTAATATTCAATTCAAATTTTAGACATTGAGATGATATTATTGAAAATAAAATCATATTAATTTACTCATTGTTTTATTATTATATATATATGTTTGGCATTTAAGTTGAATTCTGATGCCGCGCTTCTTCATGGACGGTGTGTGGTGCTGCGGGACTCTTATGGTTTTATTCTAGCCGCAGGTGTTCGTCGAATTGGGGCTTGCCTTGCTGAGGCTCAATCACTCTTGTTCGGACTACAGCTTGCACGTTCGCTTGGCATTTCCGATATTGTTGCTGAATCAGATTCTCTTGGTGTGGTTTTAGGACTTCACAATGCTTCTCCTAACTACTCTTATTTCGGGTTGATTTTAGATGAAATTAGGACTATGATTCCGTTATTTTCTTCCTTCTTATATACACATGTTAGTCGTATGGGTAATATTGTTGCCCATTTTGTAGCTCGTCTAGATCCTATGTTTGGGGATGAGCAAATACATGTCTCGAACATTCCGCATAGATGGATGTTTAATATATAGTACCATGATTTTCTTTCAAAAAAAATATAGAAAATTACGTTAATATTTATTGCAAAAATAAGTTAGTTTGATGAGATTTTGATCAAGATTTTAAAATTTAGAGTTAATTGATTTGAAAATCTTGTCAAGATTTGATACAAATGATATAACTTCCTGTACGTAAATAATTGTTTAGATACTTTGTTAAAATTTAAAAGGTGAGAAGAAAGTGATTTATTATAGATTTTTTAAAAAGATTTGTTACTTTAAAGTTTTCTAAATTATTGGTACAATAACGACATAGTGATTTTGATGAAGATAAGATTTTATTTAAAATCTTTTTGGGTTAAAATAAATTAATCTTTAAAATTTTAAAAGAAAATTATCCATAAATTAACATAATGGGGCCAAAAACGTTCTAAGAGTTAAAAAGGGGAGAGCTTTAATATATAGAGATAGATAGATAGATAGATTCTACTTTAGTTTTATATAGTAGGTAGTAAATTATTTTAGGGAAATTCCTGTTGGTGCCCCTGAGTTTAGGGTTATTTCTGTTGGTGTCCCACGATTAAGTTTTTTCCTGTTGGTACCTCTAAGGTTTTGGTTTGTTCGCTTTGTAACCGAAATTTTTCATATTCGTATCATTTCGGTTCAAATTGATCAAATAGAAGCTCATCACTATGTTTATTGACACCAACTTAGTAGGATTCGACTCTTAAAACACTCAAATCCATACTCGAACCATTCCGATTTGAATTCTTAAGGTCGAAACGGGTTGTTGCTTCGGAATTCAAATCGACATGGTTCGAACATGGATTTGGGTATTTTAGGAGTCAAATCTTACTAATTTGAGGGCGATGAACACAATGATAGATTTGGATTTAATTAATTTGAACTAGAATGGTACAAACATGAAAAAGTTTGGTTACGAAACAAACAAACCCAAACCTTAGGGGCACCAACAGGAAAAAACTTAATCGTGGAATACCAACAGGAATAACCCTAAATACAGGGGCACCAACAGGAATTTCCCATTATTTTATTATGTCTTTTAAGAAATTAAATAATAATATTTGGAGTTTGGAATTATTAAGCTATATATCTCTTGCATGATAATGTTGATAAGGATTTAAAGGAAAAATACACTCGTGTAATATCTTATCCATTTTTTGCAAATAATATCATATATCGGAGATTTGTATTATGTTGTATCTATTAGAGCATGATAAATTTTATATTAGTGCTCGTTTGGTTGGTAAGTAAATTCCTATGAATTTAAATATCTTAGGAAGTGATGTAAGATTTTCTCCTCCATATTTTCCATAATTTAAATTTTAATCAAATAGGATTTAGTAATTTATCAATTCCTATATTTTGATTTCACATGAAGTAATTTCCTAAGAATTACACTTTCGGTTTCAACCAAACGGGCACTTAGATTATATTAAAATACAGATCATCGCTTTAGTCTGAAATTAAATAACATAATTAAATGCACGAGACTAGGGATGACAACGGGGTGGGGGTTCCCCGTGGGGATTCCCCACCATGGGGACGGGGATTTTAAACGGGGATGAGAAAAAAATTAAATCCCCATGCGGGGACGGGGGTGGGGTCGGGGAGAGGGGTCCCCGTCCCGCCACCCGCCCCGCCCCCGCCGGGGAACCCCGTCCCCGCCCTCGCCGGGGAACCCCGTCCCCGCCCTCGCCGGGAAACCCCGTCCCCGCCCCCGACGGGGAACCCCGTCCCCGCCCTCGCCGGGGAACCCCGTCCCCGCCCCCGACGGGGAACCCCGCTAGAAAATTGCTCAAACCCTTTAAATTCCCAAACACTTGTACTCTAACCGTTTTAACCTCAACCCTAATGCCTTAACCTAGAACCCTTGTACCATAAACCCCAATACTCTAATCCTTATATCCTCAATCATAAAGTCCTAAACCTTTACAAAAACGTTGTTATGACTTTATCAGTACTATAAATCTTGTATTAAGCATTTATACATAATAATGTATGATAAATCAATAATGCTCAAGTGATATAATAATATATATTTAATAATGTATATGGTAAAAATCAATATTTCTCAAGTGATATAATAAGGTATATGGTAAAATTATTTGTAACAACGAAAAAGTATATATATATATATATATAAGATTACCACAAAAACTTTGTGGACTATGTGAAATGAAAAAATTTCGGGAAAGAAAATTCTCCGCCGGGGAATTTATATGGGAAAAATTTACGGGGATGGGGATTTCCCGACGGGGACGGGGGTGAGGTCGGGGACGGGGCCAGATTTTTAACTAAAACGGAGACAGGGATGGAGGATGCAACACTAAACGGGGACGTGGAGAGTACTCCCGCCCCGAACCCGTCCCATTACCATCCCTACACGAGGCACATGACTCCAGAATTATAATACATATTGTCATATACATGTTTGTCCATTATACATGTATTATAAAAATTCCTTTTTGGAATACAGTGTATTAATGTTGCTCGCTTCTTCTTCTTTTTTAAAAAAATTGTTTCAGTGAAATGTAGTTGCATTATATTTCCAGTTCAATGGTTACATTATATTGTATAATTCTAATTTGAACAGTGTTATATTTGCAGAGTCGTACGAGGCTTGTGTCAGATTAGGGACCGCCGGACGGAGCACACAAGGTCCTAAATTTAGTTGACCAACAACATATTATAAACACTTTATTATTTATAAATATTTATATATCTCCATTCACATTTTAACATACCACAAATTTTAAAATTCAACATCTATTTTTTAACAAAAAATATATTATAAATAAAAAAGTATTTATTATAAAGACTTTTGCCAAACAAACACAAAAAGTAGCTTAGATAATCTGACCATTGAATTATGTTAGCATTTTGTATAAAAGATATTTGTGGTAGCTGATCCTAAATTGCATTATTTTACATTAAATGCTATCATTTAATGCAATTTAATACATTAAAATGCATTTTAAGAGTAATCCAAACAGACCCTCAATCAACTAAAACAACTTGGCTGTCATTAAACGAGATTATAGTGGTTTAAGTTGGTCAAAATTAAGAATGGACTAGGTTTTTGAAAATTAAGAATGATCAATTGAAGAAAATTGATTATGAAGAGTCTATTAACAATTATATCTAATCTTGAACAACAATGTCATTTAAGGTAGTAATTTCTTTACAGATGGATTGATAGTAAACATAGAGGAAAGGAATTCATGGAGAGAGCACCCTCCACAGTTAACATCATCAGAAGATTGAAAGAAGATAAGCTAAGATCATCAATCCCAAACCCTTGAACATTTAGAAGGAGAAGAAATAAAGCATTTTCCTAACAAAGAGTTTTGAATCTTGTTCCATGAGAAACAGCAAACACAAACACACACACACACACACAAAATCAGAGCATTGTACTGTAATTTGAATGTACATGCCTCAGACTGCAAGAAATTACCCGTTTCAACCATCAAATCCTCTAACAGCAGCAAGTTTTCCTCTTCAATCATCATCAAACCCTTGCAAACACCATTCACATGCCAATGATCAGACTCCAAAAGACACCATATAAGTTCAAAAACAGAACCGTCTTACCAGCGCCTCTCTACAACTATTTCATCACCATCTTTCATCTGCAACTGCATCAAAACACAAATTCAGTTTCAGGGTTGTGGAATCCAATTCTCTAAACCGAAATTGCTTACAACGAGTAAAGAGATATTGACCTCTTGAGGAGTCCAATCCGATCTAAGAAGCTGTCCTTTGTAAAGGAAGAGAACATCTATTGGCTTCTCATGGAAGCATAAACACCAGGTGCTCATTAGTGACTTCATCTTCTCACCTCCCATTATCATGAAATGTTCCCTCATACCATCCTACACAATTACCACCAACAGACACAGACACAGCCACAGCACATTCAAATTCCATGTTAATCTACTTAATTTCCGGGAAAAAGTAGCACCTAGTATATTATGCTCACAAAGGATGCCAGAAACTTCACATTTATACAAGGATATGCATTGATTTGGTATAAATGCAGGTAGCAAAATATTGTAGCAGAAATCAAATCTAAATTTATCAAAAACATAGAAATTTTCAGCTAAACCAAGATTTGGACGCCACTCAGCAAAACATGGTTTTTGACAATAGACTGGTTTTGGGAATTCAAATTTTCAATTCCCTAAATATGTTACATAATACACTCCACTACGACATGATTGACTAATTCTTTCCAAACTAAATCACATAAGAACTTTATTCTTCAATAAAATAAAACAAAACTCAATCTAACAAATCAAAAAAATAGAGCACAGAAGGGATCATACGAAGGGAGCACATAATTTAAACCCGGTTTTGGGGAGGTGTTTGGATGAAAATTCCAAAATTCTGATTGGCAGAGTAAGTTTTTGGGCAATTACATTTACAATTTTAATAGAGAGCAACAATTACATTAGTATAAACTCAAATTTCTTAAATCTTCTAAAACCTCCGAAAAGCATTATACCCAAAACTAAACCAAGATTTAGTATCCACTACCTACTCACTCAATTCAAGCTATTCTGAATGTAATATTGATACTAGTAATAACCAAACAGCGCCTTATGAATAATAAGAGACAAAATCTAATGAAACAAGGAAATTGCAGAAGCGAAAGCGGAGGGGAGGAAGTGGTTACCGGGCCCACAACAGTGAGGTCGACGGTGGTGGGGGACTGAAACGCAGCGTCGTCGTCAACCTGAGGGCTGAAGCTACACGAAGCAGAATCTTCGAATTTGTCCCAAATTCTCACACTCTCGCCGCTAGCGTGCTCTCTAAGCTGAGTCTCCAGAGTCGAAATTCGAGTGTCGAGAGTTGAAATTAGAACTCCCAGAAGTGCGTATTGAGATTGGATCTCCCTCTTCGACGCCTTCAACCTCTCCATTGTGCTCAGAATCCGCGACGGCTCTGCTTTGTTCGACACCATCTCTCGCTGGATGGTTTCGATTTCGAAAAAGTTGCAGACTTTTTAAGGCGGAGTTTGGAATCATATAAACCACTTCCCTTTATATAAACTGTGTTCGGAGGAATTTTGTTCGTAAGAATAGATTATATACTTTTTGTTTGGCTTTAACCGATTTTTTCGGTCATAATTATACTATTATTAATATTATATTTTAGAAAGAATATCATGTAGGGTAATTTTGGACCCGATAATTTCGGAACCTTTGTACATTTACACATTGTTTTACCTTCAATCTTCATACCTTTTGACATGTCGTCTTTTCATTAGAGCATCATTAATCGGGCTTGTTGGAATGGTTTATTGGAGGATTTTTTTGTCAATAAGTCTCTTTAATAAGCCTTATTTATTTTTTTAACTTTAGTGGGGATTTATTGGAGGAGTTTATTAGAGTATATTAAATTATAATTATATCGTTTTATTTATATAAAATTACTAATATATCTTTATATTAAATATTTAATATAAATAAAAAATATAAATTTATTTTATTTCACGTATTTTGTTATATTATTGTTATTTAAATGAAAATGAAGAGTGAATAATAGACTTGAAGAAAATTAAGGATAAACATATATATTAAAACAACAAACTGAAGCAAATTAACGAAAGGAGGGTTACAATGAAACAACATAAATTGAAGCAAATTATCGAATTGAAAGACAAACTGAAACAAATTACCAAATTAAACGACAAACATCTTAGTTAGTACATTTTTATAGTTTTACATATCCATAATTTCATTTTAATGTAAAAAAATTAAATTAGTGTATATCTATATTTTAAACCACCATAAATAATATTAATATTATTTGTTTTCAATTAATAATATACAAAATACAATAAAAAAATATCAAAAATATTAGAAACATAATCATAATGGGTGTCTATGGATAGAGAAAAATGCAATTAGAATTATAGTAATTTTTTTTTTAATGTAACATAATTAAAATAATTTGATTTTAAACGTACAAAAACGGACGGCCAGCGAAAATCATTGGCCGTCCGATTACGCGCCACGTGGCGCCATCTGGGCCGCGTTCACGCGCTCATTAAAATGGCGCCACATGGCGTTGCTTAAAGCAAGCAGCCAAACGGGCCAAAATGTGTCGTTTTGATATGTTGCCCCCGACTTTTTTTTACGCGAACCAAACGCCCTTAACAATAAGCATCCCGAATGGTGCTTAAATTTGGACCAAATTTTAAGCCTTTCAAGGGGACTTTGAATTTTTTAATCCAAAAAATTCAATAAGTCCCCCATTAAAGTTGCTCTTACAATTGAACATTCCGCAAGGATTTTTAAAGGGTCTTATAGTAGTCTTGTCCAGCTACTTCATCTTGTATATGTTCACTTGCACTTAGACCTGAGCAAACGCGGGTTGGCCCGCCCGACAAATAATACGGATCTGGACAAGGATTCTAGCCCGAACGGACCGTTTGGACCGGCTCGGACGGGTAAGCGGGCCGGGCCCGATTTAGGTTTTAGGCCCGTATGGGCCGCCCGACCCGCATATTATTTTTAATTAATATAAAAATATATAT
This sequence comes from Rheum nobile, assembly GCA_027886185.1. Taxonomy (NCBI): domain Eukaryota; kingdom Viridiplantae; phylum Streptophyta; class Magnoliopsida; order Caryophyllales; family Polygonaceae; genus Rheum; species Rheum nobile. Next base: position 920,945 of record WOAB01000662.1, on the reverse strand, counting down.
AAAAAAAACATAACCTAAAATTAATTACCCTTTTCTTATTAATAGTATTAAATAATTAGTTTGAAGAATAAAAAAAATAAAAATATACTTGAGAATGTCCAACCAGGCCGCCCACGGGCCGGGTTTGGTTAAGGATTCTGACCCGAATAACGGGCCGTAAAAATGGATATGGCCTGACCCGGACCCGACCCGACCCGACCCCGTGTTTGATCAGGTCTACTTACACTCTTCTCCCTCTCCTTTATTGAATGTACATATTGTGCCTCCTAAGTTGTCACCTTCTCTGCACAATGTCTTTCATCTCATGTGTGATGCTAGTTTATTCTCAAATGGTCGTGCTTTTATCGGTTTTATTTTATTAAATCTTTTTGGATCTTTGGTTGTGTTAGGGAATAAAGGTTTAAAACCTAGTCCAACTATAGATTTTCTAAAGACTCGGGCAGTCATTTGTGATCCGCAGGTTGCTCAGAATTTCGGGGTAATGAGGCTAGTTGTTTCTTCTGGTTGTCTCCCTGTTATTAATGCGTGCTCTTTTGATCATTATCATCGGACTACTACTGCCAAGTTCATTTCTCTACTTCTTCGGTTGTTTTCCGGTTTTTCTTTACGACGAAAAATCGCACACGCCTTTTTTTTCCGCCTCGTACTCCCCTATGGGCGGCACTCATTGTCGTCCAGAAAACCCGAGTTCCTTGGGCGGCACGAATTGCCGCCCATGATGGGTTCAGTTTTGAGTTTATTTTTAAAAATAAATTAAAATGTGTTTTAAAAAACCGATTCATTGAAACCGGGGTTGTGGGCTGCAACAAGTGCCGCCCAAGAAACTGGTTCAGTGAACCGGGTTTTTTGGGGGGACAGGGTTCATGGGCGGCAAGACGTGCCACCCAGTTTACTTTAAAAAGAGAGTCCTGGACGGCACTAGGTGTGCAGCCCAGGGAGTATACGTTTCACTCCCAACGGTAAATGTGGGCTGCACATAGGGCCGCCCAGGACAGGTGTAGCCGACAATATATATTGGGGATGGTGGTATTGTATTGTATCAAAATCTTGAAACTCATTTTCATAAAAAATGTCGTCGTCAAGCGATTCTGGATGGAGGGGGTTGTCGGAATCGTCTTCGAGCGTGCACACATCTGTAGATGATGAGGTTGATTTGCAGGCGCCAATTTCTCCCGAGTACTTCAAGGTATGTAATATTGTAATTTATATTGTATAAAATAATTAGATCTTAAATGTACTTAGTCTTTGAACTGTTTTGAAATATGTTTAATTTTTTGATATTAGTTTGTAGAAATTTAATTATTAATTAGTCTCTAATGTAATAATTTTTGTATATAAATAGGGTGATTCTAGTGATGATGAATTTATAGCAATCGACTTCTCATCCCATTTTACTACTACTGAGATATTTCCTAGTAAGAAAGGATTGAGAGATTGGGTACAAAGGGTAGGTTTTAGTCTTTTTATGGTGATCACTACTAAATCATCAAAGCCTAAAAAGATTATATTTTATTGTGAGAGATCCGGGTTACCTAGGTCCGGCAAGAAGAAGGTGTTAGTCGATGGTAAAAAGGGCAGCCCGATACGAGTGAATAAAACTAGGTCAAAAAAGAAGGGTTGTCCCTTTTTGCTGCATGGTACTTTTAGGGAAGGAAATGCTATTAGAGATCTTGGGTGGACCATATCGGTTGTTAGTGGATCCCATAACCATATGCTTTCGAGCACCTTGATCGGCCATGCATATGCTTCCCGACTTACGAAGGAGCAGCGTAGGAAAGTGATGGTTGATACTGCGGCGGGTGCAAGACCCAAGGTTATTTCTACACAGCTTAGGAATGAATATACGGGTTCAACGATTTCGAGGAAGCAGGTGTACACTGTTAGGGCTAAGGAGAGGTTGAAATCCCTGGGCAATCTGAATGTGACACAATGGTCATTGGGATATTTGAATGAGAAAGGCTATTTGTTGGACACTGCTACTAAGACGAGCGAAGATGGGAAGGAGGTTTTGGCGTGCTTGTTTATTTCTCATCCAGACGCTCGACATTTGTTGTGCATGTTCCCTAATGTCGTCATCATGGATTCGACATACAAAACCAACAGGTAAACCTTACTCTTTTTTGTATTATGTGTAGATAATGGTATTTTCTGCGTGTTTAAAGTATTTTTTGTGTTGCATTTATAGGTACGGTATGCCTCTATTCCAGATTGTTGGGTTTACTTGCACCAACTACACATATTGCATTGCTCTTGTGTTCATGGAAAGGGAGACGACAAACCACTATGCATGGGCGCTGAGACGATTGAAGTGGTTGTACGGGGAGAAAAATCCCGTATGCATCATGTCTGATCGAGAGCTAGGACTGATCAAGGCTGCCAAACTGGTGTTTCCGAAGGTTCGTCATCACTTGTGTTAGGTCCATGTAGACCGTAATGTGAAGGCATATGCTAAGACGATGAAGATTGACGAGAAGAAATTCTCGGGAAGTGTTCGTCGGGTGATGAGGTCTCACACAAAGGAGGAGTACAGAGAGCGTCTTGCTCACTTTAAGGAGATATGGAGTGAAGGCTTGGTGAGATATGTGGAGCAAACTTGGTTTAATGAGCATAAGAAGAAGCTGGTTGCGGCATGGTGTGATGATGGTCTCCATTTTGCCACAAGAACATCAAACATGTAACTTTCATACAAACATTTGCAATCAAATTGGGTTATAAAATTTATTTAGTTAATTGTATACGAATATATTATTGTCAGGGTTGAGGGTCAGCATTCTATGCTTAAGGACATGATTGAGACATCCGTCAGAGGGTTCGACACAATTATGCAGCACATCGACAACATGTTTGTTGATCAGCATCGGAAGATCCGATTTGAGATGACCAAGAACTGCACTGCCTTTTCCATGGAGATAGTGAATGGCCCTGAGTGGTTAAGGTGTTCTTCAAGCACATCCTTGAAAAGTGCTCTGAAAAATGCATGAGAATGTTGTATGCCCAAGCTGTGTTAGCAAAGGAGAGAAAATTTGGGAACAAATGTGATGATTTTTGGTGGAGGTCCACACTAGGGCTGCCTTGCCCACACACAATTAAGGTCTACGTGGAGACGGGTTACCCGTTAGTGCCTGAAGAGGTTGATATTTTATGGAAGCAGATCCGATGTGAAGGGGTGGATGCTAAGGATCTTGATGTCGATGATGGTGTTTCACTGACAACGGACAATGTCACGGTGGATGACTTTGTTGAAGAGTACTTATGTGGGACAGTTGAGGGATTTGATTTGAAGAAGATGGCGGAAAAGTGGCGTGAGTCAAAGGACCCTATATCGTGCGATATTCAAGACCCGCCACGTGGTGAGACCAAGAAGGGGAGGCCTAGGATGAATGCGAGAAAGACCGGTACCAAGAGGAAAATGGGTTGGGACGAGCATGTGGATGCAAAAATGAAGAAGATGAAGGAGAAGCAGAAGATGAAGATGGAGGGTGAGGAGCTGGGAGTGGATGAGGAGGATGAGCTTGCAGAGAAAGAGACGACCAATGTGAAATCGTCCGTGGGATCAAAGGGATCGAAAGGATGCCCTTCTAGCGGACGACCTCACAGTGGAGTTTCAACAGCAAAGGGGAGTACCACTAAACCTGCAAAGCCGAAATCTGCTTCAAGCAAGTCCAAGTCGGCTTCAAACAAGCCGGTCAAGTATCTCGGCTTCAACTGGGGACACGAGAATATTGATCATTTCATGCTCACCTACATTTCTAGAGTTCAAAATGTCAAAGGTGATGGTCATTGTGGGTTCCGTTCTCTTGTCGTTTTGCTGTGTCGCCAAGAAGACGAGTACATTGATGTCCGGTTAGGGCTTTCGAAGCACATCCAGGCACATGGAGCCAACTACGTAGCGATGCTTGCGGAGGAAGCGTTGACGTTGGAAGAATTTGTTAGGAAATTGAATTATATTCCTTCACCGTGCACGACAAACTTCTAGTGTGTAATGCCTATTACTGGGTTGGCGTTTGCCACGGAACACCAAGTGGCTGTTGTTGTCTTATCATGGTTCGGACCGCACACATGTCTTCTATTGTGGGCCCCCCCGGGTGCCGAGCCTCCGACAAAGGTTTATGCGATAGCACATGTAGGCAGGAGAGACCATTACATACCGGTACGTGGAGTCATACTCTCTCGTATTTACTTATTCTTTCATAATTTTTTTTATAACTGTATTGTTTACGTGTACAGATTTGGCTTGTTAATGACCATTGTCCCATTCCACCGCCTCCAAGACAGTGGCGCATTTACAAGGATCCAAGTGTTGATGGATGGGATAGTCATGAGCGCTTTAAGGATAGGTTCAAGAATTATGTAGAGGAGCGAGCATATCATGGGCGACCTGACATACTTACCTAGGTTTTTTGGATTGTAATCGACTTTATATATGATATTGTATTTCCTTTTGTGTGAAAGTTTGATTGAGATTGATCGTATATTGTGTTTTGAATCATTTGTTTTTTCGAATTGAAAAAAATCGGGAAAATGCGATACGCGACAATAATATTACTAATCATTAACAAAAACACGTTCACGAAAACATTAAAGCGTACACTAGCTGTGATCAGCGAGTGCGTATTAATAGGGTAAAATATGACCGTTGTGGGCGGCACACAGTGCAGCCCAGTAGGGTTCACTGGGTGGCACACAATGCAGCCGAGTGTACTGTGTGCCGCCCAGAAGGGTACTTGTGAGATTCTGGACCCTTTGGGCGGCACTGTGAGCCGCCTAGCCAGCTTTTTTACTATATATAAGGAGAACTTCTGTTGATAGATTCATGACATTCGTAGGAAATCAAACACTATAACAAATAATGGCATCTTCCTCTGAATCATCAACAAACCCCCCACATCGGCTATGCGAGTGTAATTTGAAAGCCGTTGTCTGTACTTGGGATTTGCAGTGGAACTACGGAAGGAGGTATGTATATGTGTTTTTAGAATTTGTATGTGTTTTTAGTATGTGTATGTATTTTAAGAATATGCATGTGTTTTTTTGAAATAACGGACGAAAATCCAAAAAACCAATAAACAAAGAACTCAAACTAGAAACGACGGAACAAATATCTAAAAACAACCAATAAAGCCAAAAGTCAAATTAGAAACGACGGAACAAATATCTAAATACAACCAATAAAGCCAAAAGTCATACTAGGAATTACTAGAATGTCAATCCCAATGTGAAATCGAACAAACACAAAAGTCAAAAGTCATACTACAAATTGCTAAAAACAACCAATAAAGCCAAAAGTCATACTACAAACTCTCCGTCTCACTATCCGATGACTCATCTAAATGTGGAGTAGAATCACTAGCCAAGGACACACCTACACCCGAATCCACGCCCGGTGCCCATACTGGAGGAACCATCGGCGTCGGCTGAGACGCTGTCTACCGAGTTGATGTCTGCTGAGCTGCTGCACGCTCTTCCGCCATCCTAGATGATTCGGCTCTATCAAATATAGTAGAGTCTGCACTATATGCATGGGAAGGCATATGTGAAGCTCGTACAAGCGGTGGAGCTACATGAATGACGTCACTGAAAAGGATGTCATGCATATGCTGAAAGTGCTCCCTACACCCTAAACAACCTCCAGACATAAGCTCCTGAAGATAGGCCTTGCTCATCGCCACACGCTGCAAATGAAAACAAACATTTTAATTTAAAAACATAGACTTTCATAAAATAATTTAAAAGAATAAAATGGGACAAAAAACATACCCTTTGCAAGTTGATAGCCGGAGGTGGTCCTCTACTGATACGAGGCTGCACTGGTGCACTCGGACTCACGTAAGGATGGGACACCTATAGATACCAGTCCAGGTACGCGTCGTGGACATCCCAAGCCATCGTCGTAGGAGGACTCGTCGAGATGTGGGGGCAAAGATGATGCTCAAGCTGGTCCCACCTGTGCCAACGCGGGTCAAAGTGCAACTGGTATCGCCTCGTCCCCCTGAAATCATGAGGACACACTGCAACCAGAGGCTCTATGATATCCAACGGCCTGCTCTGTCGATAGCCGAACTGGCGTGTAAGCCGATCTGGCATGTATGGCTCCTCTACACCGAGAAAACGAATAGTCCCTCGATAAGTGGATGACCTATGGGCACCTCGAAAATCAAGACCCTCGTACGGCATCCACCGTATCTGCAATTAACAAAACACGATGGAACATAAATTAATTCATTAAGCTATCTTACTGTAAATTAAAATTGAAAAAGAATACGTACATCTTCTGGCCTATACTCGTCCAGAATTCGTCTATAGTGTGACTGGTCACGGAGGGACCGGAGAGGTGTCCAGCCAATGCAGTATCGTCCAGCGCGTCAGAGGTCGTCGTCCGCACCTTCCTTGAGGTTAGGGTTGCCCGGGAAGTATACGAAGTACGTCCAAATCCAAACTTGCGTATAGAGAAAGACAACCATTATTAAAAACAATTCAATAATGTATATTAATAATTTAAATTATAAGTTAACTATATTAAAGGCCTACCTCCAAAAGACGTGCGCAGCCGGCGAACTGTGCAGCTCCGCGCCGAGAACCCTCTCTGAGGTTCCTATAAAGGAGAGCCAGAACCCCAGTACCACAAGCAGTATGAACGACACGCTCCCAGTCCACAAAACGAGGTAGCAGTGTTGTCTTCAGCTCGTTCGTTGACTTGTCAACGAAGATGCTAGCCGACATGGCGTGCCATAAGAAACCGGCTGCTATATCCTCTGGGTAGGCACCCTCCTCAATCATCCTCATCACATGCCTCCCAAGCTGGAATTGATTGACCCAACCCTTCCTAAGGTCGCGGACCATGTCAGCATCATCCTCATCAAAGCTGTAGTCCGAATCTATCCCAAACAAATAGCCGAACAAAGCCTCACACTCCGCCAGCTCACTATCATGACCGGTCCATGGTGACGTCACCTCAAATCCCTCGATCGGTAGCCCTAAAATCATCAGCATGTCATGTAGAGTAGGAGTTATCTCGCCCCAGGGAAAGTGGAAGGTGTTCGTCTCTGGATGCCATCTCTCAACGAATGCTGAAATGAGGCTGTGATCAGCATTGCCGAACTACAAATCAAGTAAACCGGTCAATCCCGTCTGCTGCACAATCCAAAACCAGGACCCCTCCACAGGGACCCCTCTAGGAATACGATCCCTCCAAAATGCAAACTGCGTAGGGCGTGTCTGGACCCTCAAACTCCTAACAACGTCCTCGGGTGGGTCTAACGGCGCCTTCCTCTATATCAGCTCTGCAATGTGCGTATCAAAGTTCCTCAACAAAGAAGGAAGCTGCTCAGCTGGCTCATGCGGATATGGGGCCTGTGTGGCTGGCTCAGACTGAGACGGGGCCTGCTGAGATGGCTCATGATGTGGAGATGGGGCATGCTGAGATGGAGATGGGTCATACTGAGTCTCCTGATGTGGCTCAATCGGAGATAGGGCATGTGTGGCTGGCTCAGGCTGAGACGGGGCCTGCTGAGATGCCTCACGTGGAGATGGGGCATGCTGCTCATGTGACTCCTCCAGAGGTAGCCGCTGCTGAGGTGAGTCATCAAGATGTGGGTCCTCCTGATGTGACTGCTGAGGTGGGTCCTCCATAATCACGTCCTCATCTGAGCGGACGGGACCAACATCGTCCTCACTAGCGCCCTTACTATCGGCCTCAATATGGCCCTGCGATACACCGCCAACCCTCCTCTTGCGAGCAGATGCAGTAGTAGGGCGACTATCTCGATCGGACCGTGCGATCTTACCCAAAACTTCCTATTTTTCCATAAAAATATAGAAAATTGTTTTCTTACAAACAAAATCAATATATTAAAATTTGCATTACAATGACATATTTAATATTACAGTATAATTGAGCTTATTACCTATACTATTTTTTATAATGATTAAATACAATAAAAACCAAATTTACAAATATAACTATATTCATTTTACCCACTATAACATATTTACATATGCCCAAATATTGTTTTCTTACAAACAAAATCAATATATTAAAATTTTCATTACAATGATATATTTAATATTATTTAACAGTATAATTGAGCCTATTACCTATACTATTTTTTATAAGATAATGATTAAATAATCTAAAATCCAAGTATATAAATCTACAAGTGCAGTAACAATTTAATTAAATAAATTAGATTTAACGATTACAAATTTAAAAAACATCATACCTTTTCAGTTGGCCTCCGTTCATATTTTCGCTTTTGGCGAACGGGAATTTCACCCAAGTCTAACATAGCCTGCTGAGCAACCGCGCACGCGACGTCGAAGGCATTCTCCGCCGCGATGTCGCCCTCCTCGCCCAAAAAAGCCCCGATATCGCCCTCCTCGCCCTCGGTCCTGGGCGGCACCACGTGCATCCCAGATTCCCCCATAGTGGGCGGCACGTAGTGCAGCCCAGCCTCGCCTCCCTCCTCGGCCTCGCCCAGCCTCGCTTCGCCTCCTTCCTCCGCCAGCCTCGCTTCCTCCGTCAGCCTCGCTTCCTCTGCCGCGTCGCCACCCCTCTCCCCCAGCCTCGCTTCCGCCGCCTCGTCGCTGCCCCCCGTGAAACAGAGATTGGCCGCCGCGGCCGCCGCCGCCACCGTCGAATCTGTCGTCGATTCTAGTACATCGCCGCCGTCTCCGCCAAGAACTCCCGCCGCCGCCATTTGATGGTCCCTCAGTTCTTCCTCCGCCAAGAACTCCCATATGTCGTCAACCGAATAATCGCCGCCGGGATCCATTTTTGCTCTCGAACTCTACAAATCGCTCTCGGAGAAGACGACCCTGGGCGGCATTTAATAACGCCGAAGTTTCAATTTTTGGGCGGTTTGCACATGGGAGGCAATAGTTGCCGCCCAAGTTTCAATTTCAAATTCGCCATTGGGCGGCATGTTTTGCCGCCCAATTTTTGGGTTTAGACTCTGCGGCTTTCAGTGCCGCCGAATTTTAACCCGGTTTCCAGAAAATCATTTTTTAATTTTTAAAATAAATAAATTAAATTTCAAAACCGGGTTCTACAAAACCAAAAATACTGGGCGGCAATATGTGCTGCCCAGGTCCAAATCGGGTTATAAAAATATCGGTTTGCATGGGCTGCACCTAATGCCGCCCAGGTGCAAACCGGTTTTTTAGAAGGGTTTTCTGGGCGGCTCTAAGTGCCGCCCAAAGGAGAGTGTGAGGCGAAAAAAATCGGCGTGCGCGGTTTATCGGCCTTTCTTTATGTCATTTTAGATATGTGTCTAGGAAGTTTAATTTGTTAGTTGATGTTGTTGCCTATTATGGGTTTTCCTTGTCTTTGCCGGCAATGGTATTGTTTACTCATGTTTCTCACATGTCATGTGAATGTAAACTTTCGGCTACTCTTTTTTAATGAAGTTGTTATGGTTTGTATTATAAAAAAAACGGAAAATCATTGGCAACCTTTCATCTTTCTTTTGGGATTCTTTTTCGCACCCGTTTTTTCTTGCGGCGTATGGTTGCGCCCAAAATCTGTTTTCTTTTTTTTTAAAAAAAGTTTTAATCTTGGGCGCAACCTGGTTGCGCCCAAGGTATGGGTGAGTTTTTTTTTATTTTGAAAAATGATTTTTAAAAAATTATTGAACCGGTTTTGGGTCTGAACCGGTTGACTTGGGTGCAACTACGTTGCGCCCAGGAAACAAAAACTTAAAAAATAAAAAAATTGGGCGCAACGTGGTTGCGCCCAGAAAAAGAAAAAAAACTTGGTTGTCTTGTAGTTATATCCAATTTGGTTATTCTTATCATTATATCTTATAGTTATATACTATGATTATATCTTATAGTTATATCCAATTTCGTTATATCTATGGTTATATCATATAGTTACATACTATGGTTATATCCTTGTAGTTATATCTAATTTGGTTACTATAGAATATAACCATAAGGATATAGCCAAATTGGATATAACTATAGAATATAACCAAATTGGATATAACTATAAGATATAGTCATAGTATATAACTATATGATATAACCATAGTATATAACTATATGATATAATATAGGATATAACCATAGTATATAACTATGGAATATAACTATAAGATATAATCATAGTATATAATTATAGGATATAACCATAGTATATAACTATAGAATATAACCGTAGTATATAACCATAGTATATAACTATATAATAAAACCATAAGATATAATCATAATATATAACTATAGAATATAACGATATGATATAACCAAATTGGATATAAGTCATATAACTATAAGATATCATCATTGTATATAACTATATGATATAACCATATATATATGATATAATATAGGATATAATCATAGTATATAACTATGGAATATAACCTTAAGATATAATCATAGTATATAATTATAAGATATAACCATAGTATATAACCGTAGTATATGACCATAAGACATAACCAAATTGGATATAACCATAGTTATATGTGATTTTTGAAAGATATAATCATAATATATAACTATAGGATATAACGATATGATATAACCAAATTGGATATAACTATAAGATATAGTCATAGTATATAACTATATGATATAACCATAGTATATAACTATATGATATAATATAGGATATAACCATAGTATATAACTATGGAATATGACTATAAGACATAATCATAGTATATAATTATAGGTTATAACCATAGTATAACTATAGAATATAATATAGGATATAACCATAGTATATAACTATGAAATATAACCATAAGATATAATCATAGTATATAACTATAGAATATAACGATATGATATAACCAAATTGGATATAAGTCATATAACTATAAGATATAATCATTGTATATAACTATATAATATAACCATAGTATATAACAATATTATTTCATGGATTAAACTCTATTTTATGGACTAAACCCCAAAATCTAACCATAAACTCTAAAAAACACTCAAAACCCCTTGGATGCAACCTGATTGCGCCCAAAAACCCAAAGCCTTAAACCACAAACCCTAAACCCCAAAACCTAACCCTAAACCCTAAAAAACACTAAAAACCTCTTGGATATAACCTAGTTGTGCCTAAAAACCCTAAGCCTTAAACCACAAACCCTAAAACCTAACCCTAAACCCTAAAAAAACACTAAAAACCCCTTGGACGCAACTAGGTTGCGCTCATAGTTCTGGACACAATATAGTTGCGCCCTAAGGATGTGTGAGGATTGTTTTAAGGTTTTTTAGGGTTTAGGGGTTTAAGGGTTTAGGGTTTGTACTCGAATGGACAAAAAACCCCAAAACTTAACCATAAACCCTAAAAAACACTAGAAATCCCTTGGACGCAACTTGGTTGCGCCCAAAAATCCTAAACCACAAACCCTAAACCCCAAAACCTAACCCTAAACCTTAAAAAAACACTAGAAACCCTTGGGCGCAACTAGGTTACGCCCATAGTTCTGGACGCAATCTAGTTGCGCCCAAATGGTGTGTGGGGATTGTATTAGGGTTTTTTAGGGTTTAGGGTTTGTACTCGAATGCACGAAAACTCCAAACCCTAAACCCCAAAACCTAACCATAAACCCTAAAAAATACTAGAAATCCCTTGGACGCAACCTGGTTACGCCTAAAAATCCTAAACCTTAAACTACAAACCCTAAACCCCAAAACCTAACCCTAAACCCTAAAAAAATACTAGAAACCCCTTGGTTCTGGATGCAATCTAATTGCGCCCAAAGGGTGTGTGGGGATTGTTTTAGGATTTTTTAGGGTTTAGGGTCTTTATCATAGTATATACCATAGTATATAACTATATACTATATGATATAACCATAGTATATAACTATAGAATATATTATAGGATATAACCATAGTATATAACTATATAATATAACCATGAGATATAATCATAATATATAACTATAGAATATAATGATATAATATAACCAAATTGGATATAAGATATAATCATAGTATATAACTATAGAATATAATATATAACTATAGAATATAATATAAGATATAATCATAGTATATAACTATGGAATATAACTATGGAATATAACTATAAGATATCATCATAGTATATAATTATAAGATATAACCATAGTATATAACTATAGAATATAATCGTAGTATATAACCATAAGACATAACCAAATTAGATATAACCATAGTTATATGTGATTTTCGAGAATAATAATAATAAACAGTTAATAACAAACGAATTAGTGGAGAAACATACATGAATTTTATATGAATAAAAATATATTGAAACCTCATGATACAAACAAATTTATTGCCATGTAACCTTGGTTACTTGAAAACGTCTATTACTATAGTCAAATGCACACAAATGTACAAATCTACTAGGTATTTGAATTTCCAAATCATATAAAATATCAAGATAGATACAATGGGATGAGTATGTAGTAAATTTATTTTAAATATAAAATAAATTTGTTGATATAAAATATCAAAGTTTTTTTTTATAGTTGCGCCCAATTTTTTATTTTTAAAAAAAAAATTAATTTTTTTTATGGGCACAACTACGTTGCGCCCAAGTTGAACCAGATTTTTTAAAAAAAAAATCGGCCATGAACCGGGTTTTAAAAAAAACTCGGTTCATTCACTTGGGCGCAACCAGGTTGCGCCCAAAGAATTGTTTTTTTTTTTTGAAAAAAAAATCTGTTTTTTGGGCACAACCAGATTGCGCCCAAAAACGGGTGCGCCGCAAAAAAAAAATGGCTGCGAACATTCTACCCATTTTTTTTTTTGATAAAGTCATATTCTTAATTAAGGAGGATAAGTTAATATTCATCACTTCGTATAAATTTTCAAGTTTCAAGTCGCGATAAATACCACTTTTTTCCAAATTATATGGTACTAGAGGGCATACCCGTGCTACGAACGGGTCATATGTTATATATATATTAATTTTATTGATTTTTTTAAATGGAAAAAAACTAAATTTTTATTTTAAAAATTTCCAGTTTTAACAACATAAACATTCATATAAATTTGAACATTTTAGTATGGCAGGTACACAAATAGCAACTCACTTTTGTTCACCAAGCTAAGCTGGAGAATTTGTCATTTTTATGGACAAAGACACACTTAGATGTTATTGTAGAGAATAAATAACAATTTAGAATATGTTGCCTTCTTATTTTGCCAATTACTATGTTTAAAACGGCTTTAAGTAGATCAAACATCTTATCTGCAACTCCTAGATGGATCTCAAATATCGTATGAAACTAAGAAATTTATTTATTCGTGATAACATTGTCTCACTTTGATTGTACATAGTAATAAGCAATAGTAGGTTATGATCTATTATATTTGATTTTTATGTCTTTATATTACCCACACCATTTACAAAATTATTTTTTTAGATATGAACATGCATTTGAAAGGGTTATCGAACAGTTAAGTTATACGACAATTAATTGACATATAGAATGTTGTTAAGAAGTTATGATCATAGTTTTTATTAGTTATATCTATTTATGAAAATGGGTTACATGTTTCAAAAGTAACAAATGAGTCACAAAGATAGAGGATATTATAACAATCATTGATGATCGATTATGTATATATACGAATACAAATTTGTACTCCTATAAAGTATGTAGTAAACATATAGCAAGTAAAAATGCTTATTGCTTAAGCTATTATTCAATGAAACTCTTATTTTACATCAAAAAATTTATATAATTAAATAATATTATAATATAAGTTAAATTTAACTTTTTTATAGTACGTATATTGTAAAAAAACTCTTCATTTGTAGTGGACAATACCATCGACCACAATAATCATATATATACTCATGATCTCAATTATTTATGTCACTTTAGTAAATTAATTATAGTTATTGTATATAGTGATACGCTCTACTTTGTAGTGCGTAACTAGGAGCTGTTACTGGGATTTAGGTACCATTTGTATGAGTTTAGAACACAATTTAGGAGAATGGAGTTTTAGAGAAGAAGTAGTGATATAGTGGATTTTAGTGCATATTGTGACGACATTGAAGAATGAAGGCGAAGCCACCAAGGAGTGACGCGGGGAGAGCCGCGATGGAAGGCAAGACGCGGGAGAGCGACAGAGCCCAAACCGCGGTCGCGGTGAATAGTGCCGCGGTCGCGGTTTACCAAGAAGTCGTTGGAGACAACAGACGAGAAATCGCGGGCGCGAATGGATGGCCGCGGTCGCGGATTGACAACAGAAGCAAGGGTTCGACAATGCACAGAACCGCGGTCGCGGTTTCCAAACCGCGGTCACGGGTCCCTTCCTGGCGCGGTGCAGAGACGCGTTTCATCCGAGATCTTTAGTTTATTTTATTTCCTTTTATTTTATTTTCTTTTAGTTCGTTTGTTTTATTTTTAGAAGATTATTAATGTTATCTTTTGAGGAATTAGGTTTAGCTTGGTTTTTATCTTCCTTCATAACCTTAGTTTTGGGAGGCAGACTTTTATCGTTCATTATTTTCCCTTAGAGTTTTTATGTTTTGAAGACTATGAAGAACTAAGCAACCATTGCTTAGTCCGACGATTGAAGCTTTCGTTTGTATTTGGTTGTGAGATTATAACTCTATTTCCTTTCCTTTGATTATATTGATTCTCTTTGTGCTTCATCCCATTGATTCTTGCTGATTTGACTAGCGTGATCATCTAGTTGATATTAGTGATTTTCTATTGCTAGGGTTTGAATATTTATGGTTGAAATCCCTTATCTTGTGTAGCAACCACGATTTACAGGAACTAGTTGTGAATGTTTATTGTGAAGAGAATTGATTACATGTCGAGTACTCACTAGTTGTTAAGTATTGCATGTATTCTCCTTAATTCTTATGCTTACTGATGCCGTTAGATTGAATCTTAATGATTTCTTGATTTTTTAATGGTAAGTATTTTCAGGGCTAGTTGACCTGTCTATATACATAAGATCGGAATATGAATATTCATTTGTAGGAATTGGAGATAATCTAGGATCAACCAATCAAACTGAAGTGTGGATATTTGTCTGGCTAAGCTACTTCTCACTCATTGATTACATCTTTTGCATTGATTTACATTGTTACGTGTTACAAACCTAAAATCTCCCTTTTGTTACTATTGGCATACAACATTTGCATATGTAATACCCCTCATTTTTAGTAAGGATATTTGTGTAATTTTTCCCAACCTTCGTTCAATAATTATTTCGCTTTCAGTGGAGTTCGAATTTTCCATAACATCCATGATCTCCGAAATAATTTTCTGAGTGGTATTTATTTGATTACAAACATATAATTTAGGGGTTAAAATCATACGCATACAATTTTCGAGAGTTGGAATATTTGTTTGAAGAAGCCGCCATCGAAGTCGTGAGCTGTTCGAGCACGCCGGCATGGGAGCCGCGTGTCCCTTGTCGTGGCGATCGCCAGCTCGATGTGGCAGTCGGGCACGCCTCCTCCTGGGCCTATTTAAGGGAGCCCGATCGGAGACCCAGCTTCTCTGTTTTTTCGCTTTCTCTTCCCCGGCGAGCCGCGATCTGCTGTGCGAGCCACTGTGGAGCAAGACCGCCGGCGTTGTGCTGTGATGCTAGCTGCTGGTGTTGCCGCCGTCTACTGCTCGTCACCGCCGGAGCCGCCGTAGCCTCTGTTGCTCGTGCTCCGCCGTTCGCTGCTGCCCTGTTGCTGCTGCTGCCTTCACCGCGAGCCGCCGCTGCTACTGGTGGATGTCCTTCTCCGGCGACGAAGCTCCTCCCCGGCGAAGTCGGAGCGCCGAGCTGCGTGGGGAAGCCGCCGGCGAGCTGTTGTTGAAGCTCCATTGTTGTTGCTGTACGTTGAAGGAGAAAGGAAGAAGGAAGACAAAGGGTGGACCCCTCCCTTGTTAATTAATTTCCTGTTGGGCCGAAAGCCCATTAGCCATCCTGTCCAGATTTAATCCAAAATCGATTGAGCGGTATAATTTCGATTCCCTTTCATTCGTATTTTTCTTTAGAAAAATTTAATAAATATTTTTATGATTTAAAGTCATAAAAATTTATTAAATTTAATTTCTCGAGTTCGTCCAGACAAATTAATTGATATTAATTAATTTGTTAGTTATAACGTTAATTGCGAGGTCGCGTGGGGACCCATAATCTGCTAGAGCTATCTGAAGCATAGGCCATATCCTCGGAAATGATATCATCAGTAGTCGTCTCGTCTAGATTCATCGCCGAATCTACTCCAAGCAAGTGGCGGTTCGCTCTTGCTTATCATTCCATATTCATATTGATTATCAATTGTTTAATTGTTAATTAATTTGGGATGAGTTGTTGTTTTCGTCTGGGGACAGTTTTTATAACTGTATGTAATTTTAAAAGTGATATTATAATAGGTTGTATATTACTAGAACAACGCTATTATAGATATATATATATATATGTTTAAATACGGATATTATGATAGGTTGTATATTGTTAGAACAACGCTATTTTATCTGTGTTTGGCCGCGATGGCTTTGATGTGTATTATTAATGTGTTGAACTGTTTAGTTAGCACAAGTATTCGTAGGAACACTACGTGCCTTGCGAGGTTTAGTAGTTTCTTTATAACTGGCGCTATGGGGTTTTGCCCTAGTGTCTTCGGTCATGACCTTACCCTTACTCAGGGTATGTGCACACAGCTGGTGCCGCCATTTGGGATGTATTCCCTCTGATATCTCTTGTGAAGAGATCCGATATCTCTTGTGAAGAGATTTTAAAAGCTTGTAACGTGAATGTTTGTTTTGGAATTAAACAAGATAAGTGCCATTGTGCACATAATTAATATACCCTTTGGCGAGTAGTGCAGCTAGGAAAGCTCGTCTAGACTTTGGTCAGAATAAAGTTCTCTTTCCAATCTGGATTCGCATTGTGCGGTGAGGTTGGTCGTGAACCGAAACACCTAAGTCAGTTTTAAAGCGTTTTGTGTGTAATTAATGTTCCAGACATTTGTCATGTTTCCGATAAGACTCAATTCGTTGGAGTCTTCTCTTCATATGTTTCTCTAAGACTCATTCTTTTAGAGTCTTCTCTTGATCATATCTTTTCATAGATTTTAGTAGGAGTATGGTGGTTGACTATCGTCATCGGTTTTAATTCGAGAAGCGATGAGTCTAACCTAATACGACTACTTCGAACCACTCTGCTTGTACCCTTGCATAGTCTTTCATTAGACTAACCAACCGGAATTGTTCTCTGCATGGTTGGCTGGTATCATCCGTTCGATTCGGCACATCAGATAGACGGTAATTCCAATGAAGGCTAGAAGTGACGACAAAGACAAATGGGATTTTGAAGATCTGTTAAGGGTTAAAGACTCCTTGACGAGCGATCATTGATCAAGACCCTTTTTAATTTTGTTATCAAAGACTTCCGCTGTAAATTATTTCATTATATAATTTAAACCATGGATGTAATTCCAAAAACGTTTCTTTAAAAGTTATGATATTTTGTATTGTAACTGTTGTTTTGTAATATATATAAACGGGTTAAGCCTGAGTGGCTTCGGATGTGGAATCCGGGGTCACTGGCGGTAGTACCCTTTCGAGGTTATATTTGGGGGGTGTTACAGCATATAGGAAGATTGCTTACCTCCCTGTGGGATCGATTCTTACTTGCCTGCTATACTTAGTTAGGTTTTTAGGGATTCTTTGATAGGCATAACGACTTTAGCCTCATCATATAACAATGTAAATAATTCAGCGATCGGTTAAACTTTCTCATTTAAGAATAAAAACATATTGCTCTTTTCTTTACTAATAGAAGTTTACCAATTGATCACATATACAACTTTGTGATACCGGTAGGAAATGACCTCAGGGAATGCAAAATCATCCAAAAATCTACATTTGACAAATGTATATTTTTAGTTTTAAAGTTGTTAAAGAGTAGTAATTGGCTTTGTTATTATTATACAAAAAAAATAATTAAATATTATCATTGTGGCTTGAAGCTAAAAAATTTATGGGAAAAAGTGTTCTGAAAAAATAACAGTGCTAATAAAATAGCTTAAGCTTTCACTTTGGCTCATGTGAATGAGCATCGGTAGTCCATGAGGATTGTGATAATGTGCTCAAGAGATCGAGATTATACTTGCCA
Organism: Rheum nobile; assembly: GCA_027886185.1. NCBI lineage: Eukaryota > Viridiplantae > Streptophyta > Magnoliopsida > Caryophyllales > Polygonaceae > Rheum > Rheum nobile. The sequence continues at coordinate 902,840 of WOAB01000662.1, read as the reverse complement.
CTGAACAAAATATCAACAAAAAAAATACACAAGTATCAATTTAAATTCCAATTCATATAATGGGGAACAACAAAACATACAAAATGTCAATTACAACTCATAAAATAGATATCAATAAACTAATCATGTAAAAATCTAATCCAAACAATTATAGGAATAAGGTGTAAGAAAATCATACAAAAATAGAGATGTGGATTGAGATCTTTTATTTTCTTGAATGGATGTCTTATATCCGTATGACCTTTATATAGAGGTAAATTTTCTCTTTATGGTCACATTCATTTGTCATCTACATTAAACCAGTCTCTAATCAATTAGGAATTTGAAATATGAAAAGAAGAAGTTACGATCTATAATTTAAATGTGATTAATTGACATTAGAAACATATAATGAAGATGTAACGGTCACAACAAGCTATATTACTATAAATTGAAATAATGTTTTAATCTAATATCTTAAATGAGTTCATTTTTTTACAAAAATGAAATAAATTTCCGTATAAAAATTATGTGCAAGTGAGTTTAAACGACCATGCAAGCGTTTTTAAATATATTTTTTCCCGACAAAGTTGATGTCCGAGTGAGTTTGAATGACCAGAACATTATTAAATATATCACTAATTAGTATAAATGAACTTTTCAATTTCTTGATGTTGTAATTCGATGGTAACTTTTTCATGTTCTAATCATCTTCTTAATTACTTCTTCTAAAAATGTATATTTTTATTGATAATATTTTTTCTCAAGTGACACATTAATTATTATTTATTACAGACAATTTAATAGGGGAATATGTTACACATTTTTCAAATCAGTTACATTACTACGACAATGTTTGCGACAAACTTATCTTGCCAAATAATCTTCCTTTAACTTGGTTTTCTCCCTATATTGAATTTGATAGTTGATCAATATTCGTTGATTTATTATAAATTGTTCTGATTTACACAAAAACAATTGAAGGGTTTTAGAACTAAATTGGGTTTGTAACGTCAAAATTGAAAAGTAGTCGTTTAGAGTTATGAAAAAAAATATTACAATAAGTATGAAAAATTCAATATATATGCATTAAAATTAGGTGCTTAAGTTTGAATGTTGATAATGGATTTGATAGTTTTATGAATATTATATTAGCCTGTTTTAATCTGAATGAGGTAAGCAATATTTTAATTTTTAAGTGATTATTAAATTATTACATTAAAATAATTTGTAATTTAATCCTAATAAGGTGGATACAATATTTGTTTTGGTACTCAAGTGGATACAATTTTTTATATTCGATTTATATTATTTGGATTTGTAATGTCTTAACTTTGATATATTGTTTTACATTTAATAATGTATTTTTATTAGACATGTCAACTGGGTCGGGCGGGTCGGGTTTGGGTCATGTCGGGTTCGGGTCAAATCGGATTCGGGTCGATCGGATTGATAAAATTTTCGGGTCGGGCGGGTCGGGTTCGGTTGACCCAATGGGTCGAACATGCCCTTTTTTATGATTTATATTATGATTTTTAACTTTAATAAAATAATTATAATAATATAATTAATATTATATTATTATTTAATAAAGTATATTAAAATATTTAATATAAATGAAATAAAATATACAAAATAAAGGGGACCCGCGAGCTCGGATTTGCATTAGGGTCGATCCATATTCATGTAATTAGGTGGTAATATTAATGTAATTGGGTAGTGATCCATATTCATAAATTGATTGGTGATATTCATGTAATATTCATGATATCGGGGGTGATATTCGTGTAATATGTATTGATATTCATATAATTGGGTGGTAATATTAATAATTGGGTAGTGATTGATATACATGAATTGAATGGTGATATTCATGTAATATTCACGATATCGGGGGTGATGTTCGTGTAATATGTGTTAATATTTATGTAATTGGGTGGTAATATTAATGTAATTGGTAGTTATCGATATTCATGAATTGAGTTATGTTATTCATGTACTTGAGTGTGATATTCATGTACTTGAGTGTGATATTCGTGTAATTGATTATGTTATTCATATATTATTAGTGTGGTGATATTTATATTTTAAGTTGTGGTATTCATGTATTTAATTAGTGATATCCACATATTAAACAAAAATATTCATACAAATATGAACGATATTCAAGGAACAATGACAAAAGCAACAAGAACAAATTTACAAATCTACGAATTTGCAAAAGCTGAAAAAACCAAGTGGTGATATTCATGTTTTAAGTGGAGATATTCACGTCCATCGATATTCATAAACGCATAAACGATATTCATAAAGACGTGATCGATATTCATGAATGCTGAAAAATCGTTGAACAAGAAGAAAATGTATCAACGGAATGGAGCGGTTTTGGAAGAAAAATATGATTTTCTCTCTCCTCTAACAATATCCTTAATTATCTTATTTTAATTAAAATATATATTAACTATCTTATTTGAGAAGATCTGGTAGTTTCACCCATACCATATCCACTATATGACCTATTCATCTATCCATTCATCGCCCTACATCCAACGTTCCAGATTAATATACGAACCAACATTGGCTAGGTAGAAACTAGGTACTTTAGAGACATAAGTTGGAGTCATTTACGAACCAACATTGAGCCATGATGGCACATGGATCACTCAATCGCCTCACAACTAAGTGAGCCCATGAAAATAACTTGTCTCATATGTTGGAGAAATTATGATCTTGAACCACTTGTCTCCATTTGTGCTTAATGGGCCTTATTGTCTTGATGGGCCTAGACGACGAGACATTCTTAAGTCCATTATGCGTTTCTAATTTTAGTCCATATGATTTCTCAAACGAACAACCCAAACGGATCCATTTGGCCTACAATATTTTTTTGGTTGTCTATACTATTTCTATAATTCTATACCAAACATTATAAACTCGTCTGTAACATGGTCGAGCTTATGAAAAATAAACAATAACAAATTTTAGTCGTCAAAAGCAAATTAACCATGCAACTTCTTGAGATTTATCAGTAATTGACCTATGAAAAGTAATGTGCATTGCCCTAAATTCAAGAATTTCTTACAAAGAAGAAATCAAAGAGGAATTTTCACCACAACAAGTTCGCAACCCCGCCATTCCGTACAACTTAGCCAACACTCCAACCAACGAGGCAGTATTGTATGTACACGCCTCCGTCTGCGCAAAATTCCCCCTATCATCTCTAAACCGGTCCCGCCTATCGGGCCCGCCCACCAGGGCCCCGACTACCACGTTCGGGTTCGGGCGGGCCCGCTTGTACCAATCATCGTACCCTTGAGTGCACCCAAGAAATCCCCTGCTCTCCCCATACGACACGATCGATGATCCCCTGTGGTGCACCCTCTTGGGATACCGTGGACCGAACCCCACAAGGTAGCTGGTGGCCGTCGGATTAGACCCCAGGATGTAGTCCACTTGTGACGTGGCGAGCGCGAGGAGTTCTCGCGGGCCCGCCCGCCCTCTTGGGCAGGCCAGGGTGTGGTTCGTGGATGTCAGGTGGTCGGAGTAGACGGTGAGGAGAAACGCTGCGTTTGATACGTATTGCATGTTGTTCCATTTGCGGGTGTACAGTAAGCCCCCTGGGGTGCGTCTCACGTTGCTCCTTTTGCCCTTGTTTAGGTGGAGGCATCCGCAAAGGTAGTGTTCTGCTTTTGCCTTGTACTGCTCCAACGTTGCCTGGATTAGTGTTGAATTTCTATGCTTCTCCTCCTCTATAAGCTGCAAGAATTTGATTTTGTCCATTTTTAACACAATACGTCATGTTTTTTATATTAGTATCGGTCCTAATATTTGGTATGCTGGGTTGAAATAGAAATCAAGGTCCCAACAAACATACCATATATAAAAATAGGGTAAAAATATTTATAATTTGACTGAAATATGTTGATCGATTTACAAAAATATTTATATGAATATTTGTAAGTGAGATTTTTTTTATGTACGATTAAGTAAAAATTTATCCATATGCAAAACTAAGTGGAAAAAAATGACAATAAAATATGTGAGATAAAAAAAATATATAAGGAAGAAATTAATTGTTTAAAAAATTCTTATATATTTACACCAAAAAACTAGTCTCACATTTTCCGATTAAGTAATTTTTTTATAAAATTAAGATAGGTGATATAAAACAAATTAGTTAAAAAATTATTTTAACAAACTATAATATAAAGAGTGAAAGTTAAGTTTTGAAAAAAAGAAGGAAACCTATTACAGAAATCAAAAGCTTCACAGCTTATTTTTTTAAATAAAAGAAAAATATGGCCTTCAATTAAAATTCTTAAATCGTAAGATATAAGGATTGAGCTTATAATCTTTTTAAATATATAAAGAAAAAACACACACTACTCTACCATTAAACCAAATAATATTATTTTGTGTAATAATATTTAAAAAAACACATAATAACAACTCAATATTAAGTTTGGATCTCGTTCTCTGTTGGATCCTAAACGGTTGCCCCGAGTTCCAAGGAAATTGAAAATTGGGGGTGAAACAGAGGATTTTTACCATGGAAGCAAGAATCTGGAGACCGGAAAATTTGACATCCCAGCTGAATTCATTGATAGCCCAAGTGGTTCCTCCGAAATCAATTGCATTTTTTACAGCATATTCCAAGTAGAAATCGTTTTGAGTGGCCTTGTAGAGCCAAAGAGCAGCCCACAGTAACTCGTCCTTGTAGCCACTTACAGAAGGGTAATATTTTTTCACTTGTCTAATGCTGCTGTCGTAACTGCCTCTGTACTTGTCACCAAACTCAAACAACTGCACATTTCCACCACACCAAATTTTAATTTAAAAAATTGGCATTTCATAAATCAGGCCACCATAAAATAAACAAGTAATGAACTAGGAAACAAGTATTACTTTTTTTGATTATTTAAATAAGTAAATTGGGGATGTTGTAGCTAGAGAAGTAGATGTACCTGAACGGAGTGGTCCAAAAGCATATCGGAGTATTGTGGGTTGGTTGTCCTGAACACCATTGCTGCAGCCGCCATCGCAGCTGCCGTCTCTGCCGCCACGTCAGATCCCGGACGGTTCTCGTCCACCTTGTACGCTCGCCGGGATGTCGTCATGTCCTCCGGTCGTTGCCAACATTGGTGGTCTGTGTCCCCGTCACCCACCTAAACCATTTTCAAAACTCACTTCTAATTCACACTAATTAATTTGAGCAAAAAATTATGTATTATTTTTAAAATTCATGTATATATAAGTAAAAATTTATATATTTTTTACAAATTCACGCTCATACGGTCAAAAACTTAAGTACGGACAAATAAAAACTTGTATATATTTTTAAATACATAAATTTTTATCTGTATATGCATGATTTTCTAAAATACATAAGTTTTTGTCTACGTGATTCTCCATCTCACCTAATCAAACCCCAATTAATTAATTTTGCTAAAAACAAATCAATCTAAAATCTCAAAAAAATATAATTTTTTTATTAAGAAAAATGAGAAAAGATGAAAATAATGAAAATTTACCTCAACCCAAAGCACATTTGGGCTAGTGTGAGACTTGATGAAATAATCAGTCCCCCACTTGATAGCCTCCAGAGCGTGTTGGTACTCGCCGGCGGCGGCCATGTCTCCGCCGTAATTGAGGACGCCCCAAGCCAGCATCGTGACGGTAAAAGCCATCGGAAAACCGAACTTGACGTTGTCTCCGGCGTCGTAATATCCTCCCACCAAATCCACCTTAATTTTGTAACGTGACATTAAGTAATTAATTAGTTTCACATAAATAAATAAAAGATAGTAAAAAAGTAAGCGTACGGATTGTTGGAGGCCGTCGAGGAGAGCCGAGTGGTGTCTCCAGGTGACTCGCTGGTGGTGAGGCAAGTGGCCGGAACGCTGCGCTTCGAAGTACAAGAGGCTTTTGGACAGCGCTTCGCCGTAGTTGTAATTGTACGAGTGGAGCGAGGGCAAGACGGTCATTATGGTGGTGATCACGGCCAGGAGTACAGGACTCTTACTGTGTTGCCGGCTGCACTGAATCATCTTCCCGGCAGTCTTCCTTGATCTCTCGATCGACTCTCTGTTTGTTATGTACGCGGATTAATTTATTGGGATCGGAGACGGGCGGATTAATGAGAGAGGGATTTGAGTGGACGTCTCTAGGAATACGAGGAGTTAAGTCTATAATTAGGAGGGCTTATGCGCTTTTAAAAGCCACTGGATTTAATTTGATAACTAACTCTTATTAATTTATAATAATCCAAAAACCACGAATGTAATAACTCTATGTATACTTGTTTTCTTGAAACTCACACTATTTGTTATTCACCACTTTTTTGAATTAATAATTATATGTAATCAAATGTTACCTAGAAAGTAGAAACCCCATCATAATAGATGTTGTTCAATAACTAAAAGCCTAAAATGAGAACAATTATGAAACAGTTGTATTGATCAATGCCTATATAATCACCAATTTTTCGATCCAGATAAATATTCGTCATGTTATATTGCATTGCATTATAGAACAAATGTGTCGACATTACTTGCATATGTGAAGGGCGATTGACATAGTAGCAATTGTTGTGATATGGTTTTAGTGGTTAAAACTACCTTTAAATCTTAAATCTAAATGAGAATTTCTTTTAAAAATAGTAAAAGCTATCACTTCATATGTACTAATTAACTATCCTTACTTTTTGGGTCGTCTCGTCAAACCCACACCAAATATTGACCATAGTGTTTATATTTTGTGTCAAGCCATAGTGTTATGCATTTGTCATTTGGTAAGATAAAATTGCGTTCAAATACAAATTGTCTCCTTCAAATTCTCGGTCATTTATATAATATATATATATAACTTTTTAGCCTCTTCTAGAATTTCAAAAGTGCAACAACTTCTGGTATAATTACTAAATTATGCACACATCGTGAAGCTCGATCTTCGGATCTGTCGAACTCGAATCGAGGTTTCAATACGGGAAACTTATTTGCACTAACTTTTTTTTGATTTCGCACCGCTTTTAAACGCAACAATGTAACGTTTAAAAAAAATAAAAATAAAAATTGAACGCTACGTCATTGCGTTTAAACTGAACCGGTTTAACTTTCTGAACCGGTTCAGTTTAAACGCCACGGCATAGCGTTCAACCTTTTATCAATAAAAAATAAAAAAAGTAAACCGGTTAAAAAAAAAAAGGTTCAGTTTAAACGCAACGACGTAGCGTTTAAAAAAAACAATTTTTTTCAAAATTGCACTTTTTTTTCATAATCATGTAGAGAATTTCAATACGAGTCCGTACATATAAAATTCGTCTAAAACGGACATCGTTTGCCCCTCCAAAAGCCCAAAAAACGAAGTCTTCCTACCTTTTTTTTTTTACAATTTGGTGCCCAGCATATACCGCATCGTAGTTAAATTTTTTGGTATTTTCGGCATTTTTCTACTATAATTTTGTATAAAATTTTAATACGAATATATAACTATACGTTAGAACCATAATATATAATTATAGTATATAACTATAGTATATAGCAATAGTATATAACTATACAATATAACAATAGTATATAACTATACGATATAACAATAGCATATAGTTATAGTATATAACAATACGATATAACAATAGTATATAGCTATAGTATATAACTATACGATATAACCATAGTATATAACTATTCGTTAAAACCATAATATATAATTATAGTATATAACCATAGTATATAACTATACGATATAACAATAGTATATAACTATACGATATAAAATTTGTATATAACCATAGTACGTTAGAACCATAATATATAATTATAGTATATAAATATACGATATAAACAGAATATATAACTATTCGTTAGAACCATAATATATAATTATAGTATATAACTATACGATATAACAATAGTATATAACTATACGATATAAAATTTGTATATAACCATAGTACGTTAGAACCATAATATATAATTATAGTATATAACTATACGATATAACCATGGTATATAACTATAGTATATAAATGAACGATATAGCAATAGTATATATATAACTATACGATATAACAATAGTATATAATTATACGATATAACCATAGTATATAATTATACGATATAACAATAGTATATAGCTATAGTATATATATCTATACGATATAACCATAGTATATAACTATTCGTTAGAACCATAATATATAATTATAGTATATAAGTATACGATATAAAATTTGTATATAACCATAGTACGTTAGAACCATAAATATAATTATAGTATATAACTATACGATATAACCATGGTATATAACTATACGATATAACCATAGTATATAATTATACGATATAACAATAGCATATAGCTATAATATATATAACTATACGATATAACAATAGTATATAACTATACGATATAACCATAGTATATAATTATACGATATAACAATAGTATATAGCTATAGTATATAAATGAACGATATAACAATAGTATATAACTCTATAATATAACAATAGTATATAACAATACGATATAACAATAGCATATAGCTATAGTATATAACTATACGATATAACCATAGTATATAACTATTCGTTAGAACAATAATATATAATTATAGTATATAAATATACGATGAAAACATAGTATATAACTATACGATGAAAACATAGTATATAACTATACGATATAACCATAGTATATAACTATACGATATAACAATAATGTGTAGCTATAGTATGTAAGTAATAAGTTCATAATACTTAACTATAATACATAACTATAGTATATAAGTAATAAATTCATAATACTTAATCATAATGTTTAACTATAGTATATAAGTAATAAGTACGTAATACTTAATTATAATGCACAACTATACTTTATAACTAATATATTTTGTAATAGTTAACTATAATGCATAACTATAGTATATAAGTAATAAGTTCATAATGTTTAACTATAGTATATAACTATACGATATAGCCATGGTATATAACTATACGATATAGCCATGGTATATAACTATACGATATAACCATAGTATATAACTATACGATATAACAATAGTATATAGCTATAGTATATATAACTATACGATATAACAATAATATATAACTATAGTATATAAATGAACGATATAGCAATAGTATATAACCATACAATATAACAATAATATATAACAATACGATATAACAATAACATATAGCTATAGTATATAACTATACGATATAACCATAGTATATAACTATTCGTTAGAACCATAATATATAATTATAGTATATAACTATACGATATAAAAATAGTATATAACTATACGATATAACCATAGTATATAACTATACAATATAACAATAATGCGTAACTATAGTATGTAAGTAATAAGTTCATAATACTTAACTATAATATATAACTATAGTATATAAGTTATAAATTCATAATACTTAACCATAATGTTTAACTATAGTATTAAATAATAAGTACGTAATACATAATTATAATGCATAACTATACTTTATAACTAATATATTTTGTAATACTTAACTATAATGCATAACTATAGTATATAAGTAATAAGCTCATAATGTTTAACTATAGTATATAACTATACGATATAACCATGGTATATAACTATACGATATAACCATAGTATATAATTATACGATATAACAATAGTATATTTCTATAGTATATATAACTATACGATATAACAACAGTATATAACTATACGATATAACCATAGTATATAATTATACGATATAACAATAGTATATTTCTATAGTATATATAACTATACGATATAACAATAGTATATAACTATACGATATAAGCATAGTATATAATTATACGATATAACAATAGTATATAACAATACGATATAAGAATAGCATATAGCTATAGTATATAACTATACGATTTAACCATAGTATATAACTATTCGTTAGAACCATAATATATAATTATAGTATATAAATATACGATATAACCATAGTATATAACTATACGATATAACAATAATGTGTAACTATAGTATGTAAGTAATAAGTTCATAATACTTAACTATAATACATAACTATTGTATATAAGTAATAAATTCATAATACTTAACCATAATGTTTAACTATAGTATATAAGTAATAAGTACGTAATACTTAATTATAATGCATAACTATACTTTATAACTAATATGTATTTTGTAATACTTAACTATAATGCATAACTATAGTATATAAGTAATAAGTTCATAATGTTTAACTATAGTATATAAGTAACAAGTTCGTAATACATAAGTAATAAGTAATAAGTACGATACTTAACTATAGTATATAAGTAATAAGTTCATAATACTTAACTATAATACATAAGTTCATAATACACATTATAGTTAAGTATTATAAAATATTTTACTTAAATACTATAGTTTCTACAATTTTATTCTCGTTTTTTGGCTTTTTGGAGGGGAAAACGATATCCGTTTTGGATGAAGTTTATATGTACGGACTCGTATTAAAATTTTATACAAAATTATAGTAGAAAAATGTAGAAAATATCAAAAAATTTCACTGCAATGCGCTATATGCTGGGCACCAAATTGAAAAAAAAATGGATAGAAAGGCTTCGTTTTTTGGAATTTTGGAGGGGCAAACGATGTCCGTTTTGGACGCATTTTATATGTACGGACTCGTATTGAAATTATCTACATGATTATGGAAAAAAGTGCAATTTTGAAAAAAAAAGATTTTTTTTAAACGCTACGTCGTTGCGTTAAAAAAAAAGTAATTTTTTAACGCAACGACGTAGCGTTTAAAACTTGATCGGCTCGATTAAACGGAGTCCATTTTAAACGCTATGACGTAGCGTTTAACTCCGACCCGGTTTAATCGAGCCGATTTCGTTTCTTTTTTTAATCTCAATAAATCCAAAAAAAAAAAAAACTTCACGCCATATAATAGCGTTTAAAAAAAAGAAAAAAAAGTTAAACGCTACCTCGTAGCGTTTAACTTGCGGTGCGAAAACAAAAAAGAACGGTGCAAAACCGAACCCCTTTCAATACTCCTATAAAATTACATTGTTTGAAATGAAAAGGGAAAAGAAAGTACACCAATTTTCTATGAAGCAACTGAAAACTATTCAAACAAGCATTTCGACGAGTTCTTAATTGCCGTATAAAATAAATATGGGACACCTTTTTGCTATATAAAGCGTTGGAACGATCATGTTTCCCTAGTTTTGATGATGATAAACTCAATTGTATTTGATGATTTTTAGTGTGACTATGAATTTCAGGAATTTGGTGAATAGAAAGAACGATGAAAATCATGTGATGAATCAAAACAGAGATTGAAAGGAACAGAGAAGTCAACAATGGAACAACACGCTGGAACAAACGAGGAAATATGATGCACAGTTGCGAAGATGAAAAGAAAGGGAACAACGCCAAGGAACGAAGAGACAAGCGCGCTGTTGCCCTTGCGATTTGCCGAATCTCCTATTTCTGGAAATATATCTTGAAGAAACAACTTGGGCCGCAAGAAATAAAGTTGTTGAAGATTTTGTAGTTAGAAAAGATAAGAAAAGATTATATTGGATTATTTGATTTGATTTTCCTTAAGTAAAACTAGGGTAAATCATTAGGATTTATAGGCTATAAGAAAGGAAGTCGTCAACTTCATTTCATAAGCGATTACGGCATTTTGACAGAGCTTAAGCATTCAGTGAAGGGAAAGAAGAAGAGGAGAAATACTTGCAAGTACGAAGCTTTGGTAAGTCGAGTACTTGATGGGGTTTTGGATGTCTTAGGTGTTGTTAGGAACGTTACAATAAGAAGTCTAGATATCTAGGAGTGAACTAGATTGAGATACGACTTGCTTGATTGTAATTCCACAATTAGTAACATAAGTAGACATTTGAAATCCTACTAGGGAAACCTATGGGTAGAGGTATTTCTCAGTCAACTAGTTGATTGATTGAGTTTTCCTCTCTAAGGAACGTCGCTACTGTTACTCTGTTTTCTGTTACAATATTTCGTTGCCCAAGGAACAGTTCTACTGTTCCTTGTACTAACACACTCAATTCTACATAAAAAAATCATTCAAATATCATGTGTAACAGCCTCCTATACAATTACTTTTATATATATTGAAACTATATATGCATGCAATTTTTCCTCAAAAAAATATATATATGCATGCAATAAAACAATTATATATGCTCCGATTTTATATTGTTTCGTAGCTTTGAATTTACGTAAATAGCAATGTACTTTATGCAATTATATACAACTTTATGTGCATTTGATCACATTCACGATTACAATAAAAAAGAACCCAATTAAGTTTAGTAAGTAAAAAGTTATGGTCATAACCATAAACAGAATATGTACAGAATATATATATATTGACTTGTTACAATTGGATGGTGCCTGGTGGATGGCCTGCTATATTTAATATTTTATACGATTACGGGGAAGAAAAACATGCGACTATAACCAAAGTTGTTCGAGATTTTTCCGATTTCCAAAAAAAAATTGATATGAAAATGACTAAAAATGATATCGAAATTGTTAGTCAACGTTTGTAATTAGGACTTATTGTTATTATGTAATTTTTATTTTTTGGTTTATAGGTGATATTTAGGCTATTACAACACAAAAAATAAAAAATAAACTCGTGACCGCATGATTACGGGGTGTCATGCTTACCAGCTAAGTTGGGAAGACTTGACTTTCCTCAAGTGTTGTTTTGTAACATTATATATATTCTCTAATAATATTGGCAAACCTAAAGAGGGCATTATTCCACTCTTACATGATATCAGTTTGATATCGTTTCTCCAAAATCTTGACCCCTCTCCTCTCCTCCTGCTTCTATCATGTCGTCCAACACCGACCCGCTTGCCATTGCCGGCAACGTCACGCCACCACCACCACACCTACCTCTGCACGCCCCTACTCTGACATACTCTACTAGTCGATTTCAACTGTTTCCAGCCTTTTACATCCATGTTCAAGGACATCAGTACAAACGTTCAAGAGTACTTAAATGACAGTTCATGGACTTTTTCTCTCAAATGTTTTCAGTCTTTTACATGCATGTTCAAGGACATCAGTACAAACGTTCAAGGATACTTAAATGACAGTTCATTGACTTTTTCTCTCAACTGTTTTCAGCCTTTTACATCCATGTTCAAGGACATAAGTATAAACGTTCAAAGATACTTAAATGACAGTTCATGGACTTTTTCTCTCAACTGTTTTCAGCCTTTTACATCCATATTCAAGGCATCAATACAAACGTTCAAGGATACTTAAATGACCGTTCATGGACTTTTTCTCTCAACTATTTTCAACCTTTTACATCCATGTTCAAGGACATCAGTACAAACGTTCAAGGATACTTAAATTACAGTTCATGGACTTTTTCTCTCAAATGTTTCCAGCCTTTTACATGCATGTTCAAGGACATCAGTACAAACGTTCAAGGATACTTAAATGACAGTTCATAGACTTTTTCTCTCAAATGGCCGTAGATCCGTCCGATTCTCTGCCCCCGCGGTCGTCGCTCTGATCTGCTCCCTTTTGCAGATCTGCTTCATCTTCTCCATTCGACGAACTCCTCTCTCTCTCTCCAAAACTTAAATTTTCACGTTTATTCAACTAGCTAACTGTACATTTGAAAAAGAAAATCGGTAACAACAATGAAAATCAAAATCAATATTCTAACGCATACCACTTCTCCCCCTAATAGCCGATCCCAAGCAATAGCAACCCCAACCAAACAAGCCAAAAAATTAGAGCATTATACTACGCAATGCATCAAGTATGTAGACCTAAGCAAATGCTTTTTAGTAATTAAGTATTACTAATTAAACAAAACAAGCTGTTGAGCTTTGAAATCGAAGTAATGGTTAATGGAAGATCAAGTAGTCTCAGTTAACAGACTCAATCAAAGAGTTGAAACAAACACAATTACAAAGAAAGAGAAGATGTTGACCTCGATCGTGACGGAATCAGTTGAGAAAACGAAATCCCTAAAAGTCGAAGAGAAGGGGAGGCAAATGGAGCAGAAGAGGAAGGTGATTAAGAGGACGGCGACGATTGAGCGGCGGAGGCGGAATTGGCGGTGGACGGAGAGAAGAAGAAGAGTTTCCGGCTCCGGCGGGGGAATCCAAGAGGCTCCGCCATGGGAATTAGCTTGAAGAATTCAAATGTGAGTACGTGAGTGTCACTCGCTGAAATTCAATTTGTGATTTGGCGACAAGGAATTGAAGAAGAAATGGAATGGGAGTTATTTAATAAGAGACGGTTGAAGATCGAAATTACATAGCGAAGCGTGTTTTTAGCCTTCCAAATTTGCAATCCCTCGCATTCTGTAACGTTGAAATACATGAATCTATTACACTGAAGCTCTTTTATCCCAGCCGCTCAATTGATTTGTGATCAACGGTCCACGTAATTTCTTAGTTCTCTCCTAATATATTGTTCTTATGTGAAGCTCTTCCAATATACTAATATTATAACCCTAACATTTAATCTTCCCGCTTATATTATAATCAAAATGGCAGACAGTGCATCCTTCCTGGGTTAAGAGTTAAGACTAGAGAAAATTTCCAAATTCATGCCTAAAAAGTTGTCATCTCCAACTGCATCTCGAATTCCTAACTATACTACATGTCTATGCTTAAGATTTTCATACTCAAACCCCCCTCGGAACAGAAAAAAGAAAGAGAATCAACATTAAAGAAATTTACAATTAGCATGAAAGCCCACTTCCATTAACAGTTAACACTTAGCAAAGTAGATGCAAATAAAAAAGGCCGACTTCATAGTCAGCCAGAACATCATGTGGCCCCAAACCCAACTTACCTTTGCATATATCTACATCCTTAACCACAATTTTTTACCCAAAGCTAGGATCCTCTACCATAGGAACAGGCTAATGCCAGAGAAATATACTACTGATAATGACGAGAATGGAATGCATGTATATATAGAGGGGAGAAGATCATCAACCCACTTGGCGAAGGCGGCTGCAGAAAGCTCAGCGAATCAGTAAACACGACGGTGGCGTAGTTGGCCGACGACGGTGGAGGCGTGGAAACGGCAATTGACACGATGGTGGAGGCGCGGAGATGCGTTGGTGGTTACTGAAAACAATGGGAGAAGGTTTTCATAATAACAATTAGGGTTATAATATTAAGGGTAATTTAGTCATTAAAATAAAAATATATATGATTTTGGAAAATATTAAAGGAGGGGGGTATATTTATGGAAGAGCAACATGAAAAAGGGATTATTAGGGTATTTTTCTCTCCGACTTTTGAGATACGCGTTACAGCGGTTGATCATGTTGTCCTTTTTATTCTCCAATCCTAACCTATTTTCTTGGTAACTGTATTTTCCGTATATCCGTTTTCAAATAATGGTATTTTGTTTATATTTGGTGTATATGCATTTTGATTAATATGTACAAAACGATAGTATCAATTAGGAAGTGATTTTTTGGGAGTCAAATGATTACAATCTAATGGTTAAGATTTAAATTCTATTTTTTAAAGGTTAGGATATTTTGAGAAGTCTCATGATCAGTGTTAATAAGATGTAACCCAATTCATAAGATTCGAAGACCTCTAAAGCATATGAATGCATAAGGATAGACCTCCCAATAAACCATGTCAACGAAGTGATGCGTCTTTCACCACTACATCGAAGGTTAGGATTGGCTCGGTTCAGTATATCGACCTGAGTCTCACCCAAAAAATATATCTATATTGAATTGAAATAGGAGGTAGAAAAAAAGCTAAGCTCTATAAAAACCATGAAACCGAGATTTTAATTAACTTTTCTGATATTTAATTACTTGATACTTTGAAATTAACGGTAACAAAGCCTTAAGTGCAAGTCAGGAGCGGCTTAAACGAGGACCTCTGAAACAGACAAGTATAAACGCAGGGTCTCATGCGAATGGTCTGCTCAACAATCTAGTAATGTAAACTCCAATGTTTTCATATGTTCAAAAGAGAATTGGAGATTCTTTTTAATTTATAACCAGCCATTAAAACAACATTTGGATAAACAGTTTTCAATTAGATGTTAAACGAGCCAAAGATAATAAAAAAAAAACGTCTTCCAGGATTCGACTACAGACAACATAATAACAAACCATGCCAGTGGAGAGTAAGGTGACAAACTTTAGTACGACCATAAAAAGTACTTCAAACTTCCAAGAAAGCCGATGTAATTAAATAAACCCACTGCCTAAACAGTAAAGTATTTTACAATAGAAGCCAAACCCATTGGCTTAAGCAACGGCGCCACCACCTCCCGTTTGGTGCAGCATCGCATCTATCTCGTCCCCGTCTTCCATCTCCAACTGCAACACCCACCGGGTTTTGTCAGAAATACGTTAAGAGGCTTGTCAAACTCTGTACATTTGTATATATATATAGTTGATAGGTAGAAGAGAACGTGTTTCACCTCGTCAGGAGTCTGTTCTGCTCGGAGTCGACGCCCATCAAACAGGAACGCAATCGCGTTCAAATCAGCTGATTGGCGATCACAGTAAGCATTCATGAGTTTCTTCAGCTGGGTGGATCTCTTAATCCTGAAGAATACTTCATTGCCATCCTAAAAACATGAGAGTGAAATTATAACCGTGTTATTCTTACTTCACGAGTACTTGGGAAGCAGTAATAGATGCACCAAAAGGCAGCTAGATATACTTAGAACTTTTACATACATAAGTATGTTTAAATTCAGTATCTTCAACTGAATCAGATACCCAAGATTCTCAAATTACAGACCGGAGGAGAGAAAAAAAAAAATACAGAGTAGCAAATGGTGACAGAGTTATGAAGCATGTAGTCCTTGCTGCTCACATGATAAACTAGGACTCTAGGAGAATCATAATCATGAAAACTAACAAAATCAGATACATACAACAAATGATTAATGAATGCAAGGGTAACATAGGATGGTCACAGCATTGACACAATAGTCAGGTGGAGCAGTTCCGACAACATGAACAAGAGCGCCAACATCACAACAGCGTTTCTATTACAAATTGCCATGTTTAAGAGAAAAAATACCAGCATTATGAACAAAATATTCGGATCATATTGGGTGACACACCACTAAGTTAGTCTTATATTCTCAAACTATGATGATCATGGATGCATTGTGAATTAGCTATTAGAAGATTCTTATAGAGAAATTAGAAGGATGGAAGTTCAAATTCTTGAAGCCTTGAAAGGGAGCCTCAGAATCCTCAAAAGAAAGCGGGTTTAAGTATTGAAAGAGAAGATCAACTTTGCTGATGTCTTCACAAATGTCAAATGTCATTGGCCTGATCAGATAATAATACCATCCAAGGAAACATTAAGTTTAATTACAAGATTGGTTTGACAAACTGTAACAAGAATAAGGTATATACCAGGATGGCGGAAAGTGACATAAGTCACATAACCTAAGGTATCAGAAACAAGCTTGAAACAGTCTCACTTTTGAATTTAATGAAGTGACTATAAGAAATAGTGAAGGAAAAGAAGGCAACTATGTCCACTATTGGAATTCATATATAAGTTCATAACAAGAAGACTTGACAAACTGACAATTGCAAATCCCAGACAACAATTATGCCCTAAATTTTATCTTCTAATTAAAATCAAATCCAGTAGAGGATATGCAAGAAACCCTTCTTTTGCAAACCTAATGTTAAAAAACTTTGATGATATCAAAATTGAACCTTTCGTTTTGCAATTAATGTATATATTATGAACCAAGCGGGTCCTCATGAACCGTAGACAATTATCACATCAGTCATATGCTTCTCAACTCTTAGAAGTCACAGAAACCCTAATCCAATCAACCCTCCAAAAATCCCAATCGAAAACCCTAATCATCTACTTAGACTCTTAGAGTTCGGAAAACGCATGTAAAAGTCGAATTCCTGCACAACACGCCCTTTCCTCCGAAAACTGACAGTGAATTAACCAAAAAACAAAGAAACAGGAATTTGATAAAGAAGTGGTAGAAGCAAGAGAAGAAGAAAAACAGGGTACCTGGTCTTTAACTTTGAGGTTAATGTGGGGAGATGAATCTGCTACTGGCTTGTTGTCAGCTTCAGCGCTGTTGTTTCCGGCGTTCGACATTCTCTCCCTCTTCCGCTGCCTCGCCTTCTTCTCTTCTGAGATACGCGAGTTGCGACGAGTGGTTGTTTGCTGATTTCAACTTTCCAAAGGATTTTTTTTTTTAATTTTAATAACGAATTTATTCTGTATGTGATTTGGAGTGTGCACCGACTTCGAAAATCTGCGAATATATAAAAATTAATAATAATCAAATATCATAATCTCCCTGGAAACAAGTCACCAGCGACTCAAGGAGTCAAAACTAAAACAACGAATCCATAAAGAGTCCATGCCAAGTTTTGGCCCAATTGAGGTTTTGGGCTTTACTAAAATTTCATTGGGCCTCTAATATAAAATCATACTCTAAAATAGAGTTATCGAATCTTTTAGTGACCCATCCGAGAAAAATTATGAGCGTTATGCAGCATTATTTTATTGATTTAAGATCAAGTAAAACAGGCTCTTAGAGTAAAATGGGAGTATAAATATGAGCCTTTAGATTAAAATCGAATCAATGGTCCATATTGAATGTAAGAGGGTGCACATTAAGGAAAATAGAATACACACACCTAATACACTCAAATTAACATAATTATAGGGATTTGATTTACCAAATCTAGACTTTCCAAAATCACATCCAGATTCAAAGATCCGCTCTCCAGATCTCTCAAACCTCTATCATCTTCCTCTCACGTCCCACTTCACGGCCTCTCTCCAGATCTCCTCCAAAGGGAAAAGACCACCGCCACCGGGGGGGTCGCCGGGTCAGCGACCACGGACCAACCATCCGACTCCATCCTCCACGGACACGACACAACTCAGATGGTCGCCAACCCCACGGTGGATCTGGGTAGAATCGGAGCCCCTCTGCTGTTGTCGTTGCCTCTCGAACTGCCTCTCGCAGCGGTGGATTCCTTCCCGAAAATCTCAGCGACCTCTCAGTTAAAACGCCATATCTTTTGATTCACAACTCATAAAATTCTCAAATTTTTAGGGACGAAATTAGACTTCCAGATCTAACTCTGGGAGTTGGAATCATCCAATTCCGAGTCCAGAAGAAAGAGAACGAGCCAGTTGAAGTCACGGTGGGTTCCTTCCCGAAAATCTCAGCGACCTCTCAGTTAAAACGCCATATCTTTTGATTCACAACTCAGAAAATTCTCAAATTTTTAGGGACGAAATTAGACTTCCAAATCTAACTCTGGGAGTTGGAATCATCCAATTCCGATTCCAGACGAAAGAGAACAAGCCAGTTGAAGTCACACTGGATTTCTGGAAATTTGCTGTTACAGAAGTTGATGAGAATTTGGCATATTTAGCATCGATTTTAGGGCTTTTGGATTTTTTTCTAGATTTGAACCTTGAATTTGTCCAATTTTTCATTGTTGATTTTGGTTACAGTTCAATATTGCTGAAACTGGATTTAGTGCAATTTGCTGTTTTTATGAATATTGACTACTTACTTATATGACTATGCGTACAAAATACATGAATATCATCACATATGGAATGAATATCGCTATTATAGTATTCAAATTGCTTGTTGATGGTATTGTTTGTACTATTTGCAATTGATATTCAAATTGTATGATGTGATATTCACTATAATGTTGTTCATATTCATGAGGTTTCATGTGTTGAATAGTCGATATTCAAATTTTATGATATGATATTCAATATAATGTTGTTGATATTCATTATAATAATGTTGATATTCAGGTTGATCGTGTGACTGTGCGACCCAAAATCGACGCGACAATGTCATTGTTAAACCTTATCGCCATGAATCGGAGCTTCGAAGATATTGGGTGGTGATATTCGTGTAGTTAGGTGATGATATTCATGTACTTGGTGACTATATTAATGTAATTGGGTGGTGGGCGGTGGACGATATTCACAAAATGGGTAGTGATATTCACAAATTGAGTGGTGATATTCATGTAAGTGAATTTGATATTCACGTGATTAATTGAGATATTCATGTAACTTAGTGTGATATTCATATTATCAAGTAGTGAAATTCATGATTTAAGTGATGATATTCACATTTTTAAGATATTAAATATTCACTTATTAAATAAAAATCGATATTCAAACAAACATGAACGATATTCATTAACAAATGATTGATATTCGTGAACACACTAACGATATTCACGAACGTTTTAAAGTGTTCTTCCCATTTAAATTTTAAATATTTGAATGGGAGCAAAATCGATTAGAAAAGAGAATATTATCTTAATTTCTCTCTCATATAACAACCAAAATTAATTATTTTTTTATTAATAATATCCTTATTTGGTTAGATTTGGTGGTTAAGGCTCTATCATATCTCTCTTATAACCCATTAATCCAACCATCCATCAACATCAATCCGACGCTCCAGATTAGTACTTCCGTTTTACCACAATTTCCGTTTTATCGGAGTGTGCCCCTTATTTTATTATTAGTATGTAACTACGGACGATGGCAATTTTCATTCCCCTATGGGAAACGGGAAAGGTAGTCTCAGTCTCAAATCCGCTCCGTTGTCATCCCTATATACAACATCAAAATATTTACAAATTAAAAAATCTTTTTTTGGTGTTGCATATGCATTTAGCAATTCGATATCGTTGGCAAAACAGAGTCTACATACGAGTCGTGATAAAAGAAAATTATAATTTCGTCATGTCTCAATGGGAAAAATCAATAAGCACACTAGCTGGTGAATTGCATGTGTATAACCCCCTTTGTTACATGTCATGCTTGTCAGCATTGCACATCAGTCTTGAACGTGCATCACAAGAATGCATGTACTTAAGGCCCGTTCGGCAAGCCGGAAGCAGCGTCGGAAGGGAGTGGAAGCCGAAAGTTCATCTCCCTCACCGCTCGTTTGGCCCGTTCGGCAGGATGGAAGGGAGCTATGGAAGGAAGAGGAAGGCAGTGGATGGGAGTTGAGTGAAATGGGCTATTCCGGTCCCTTACCGCCGATCCCTCACCGTCCCCCCCCCCCACGGTTCGCACAGTGCGAAGTTGAAGCAATTTCTGCTTTTACCCCCGAGTGAAAGCAATTTCTGCCGAGTCGAAAGTCTGTGCAAGGTGAGACGAGGGGAGAGCTCCTCCTTCTTCGATCGATCGATAATCTGTTTGTCATTTTTGAGGTCCTCCTTTGATCGATAATCTGTTTGCTAAGCTAGCTCCTCCTTCGATCCAAGGTAAGATCATCCATAATTTTTGGTTTTCTTCGTGTATTGAAGTCGATCGAAGCCCTAATTATTGATTCATCACAGTTGTTTGTGGATCTCAGGGTGTGGATCATCACAGTTGCTCTTCCATCTCCGAGGTAATTATTGAAATGCTTTTTTTATAGTTTGCATCATATAAGAGACTTTGCATCAAGTTTGCATCATATTCCTTTGTCATTGAAGGTTGGAATACATGTGCACTTTATGTGTTTGACGAAATGCTTGTATATGTTTGGGTTGTTTTGAAGTGAGAGTATGTCAAATGGTGGTAAAAGGATGCTCGTATATGTTTGGTTGTGTAGTGTTAAAATGCTAGTCTGTTTAATTTTTGTTGATTTGAGGAGCAATAAAGATTGGGCAAGCTGAATTTTGGGGTCAAACTATCCATTGGGAGATATTCCTTTGATGGTTAGTTTTATTTGAGGAGCAATAAAGATTAAACTCTGTTATATATATATGATGAAAGGTTAGTTTTAAATGAAAGGTTATGAAAGGTTTTAACTCTATCAAGTTTTATTGTCATGAAAGGTTATTCTATCAAGGTTATTCTGTCAAGATTAAGCTTTGTTATATATAGCCATGTGATGTTAGTCTGTCAAGTTTTATTGTAAATTTTGGGTGATGGAAGGTTAGTTTGTGTTCTCCCAAGCACTTGATTACTAACCCATCCAGTTTATCCTCTATGCAACAATGGCTAACAATGGAGTAAATGATTTGGCAGATAAAGAGGAGTTTAATGTTGGGCTCCCAAGAGAAGTTCTAGAAACACTCACTGATTACAGTCCCAATAGCTCTAATGCTAGCATACCAGAGGAGCTTCAGTGGTGGCGGGTAAATTATTTATATCCGTGTGTTGTGATTGATCAAACAAATTTCAGATTATAGGGAAAAAATTAGTTATATATAGATGATGCAATGCTATGCAAACTCTATTATATATACGATGATGCAGTATTATAGTAGCCTCTGTTACATATTCGATGATGCAGTAGCCTCTATTATATATATGTGAATGCAGTAGCCTCTGTTACATATATAATGATGATGCAAACTTTGTTATGTATATGATGATGCCAGCTTATGAAAATAAATAGTTATATATATAGATGATGATGCAAAATTATGCAGACTTGATGCAAACTCTGCCCTATATAAATAGATGTGTTGTGATTTTTTGTGAACTTATGCATTATACATGATGCAAACTTGATGTGTCAAGACCATATTTCTCTTGATAAGTTTATAAAAACTCTATTTTTAGGAATATGATGTCACAAGGTTTGATGACCTCATCAACGGAGTAGAAAACTCCCCTCGTGCACGCTTGATGCAACAAGTTGCCATGGCACTCAGAGGCCATGTGGCGGAGCTTCAGTTGGACGTTAACAATGAAAGGGTCATACGTGAACAACTGAACATTTAACTACAAGGAGAGCGTGGGAATGTGTTGCAACTGGATGATGAGAACCAAGAACTAGTTGAGCATGTATCTACACTAGCAACTTCCAACGTCCAGCTAGCCTTACAACGTGACACCCTCCTCGCTGCAAACATCAAGCTATCTGATGCCTCAAGGATTAAATTATACTACGCTTGGGTTGTTACTATTTTGCTTGTAGTTGTTGTTATGTATGTTATCATCCGTTACGCCATTATGTAATTGATATAGGTTTATGGGAAATGTTCTGGGAATCGCCTTTGTTAACAATTTCGGTGATAATTTTGCTACACTAGTAGACACCTCAAGTAATTTCATGACAAGCCTTTTGTACTGTTGATGTATGTTCGGATCTGTATATGTATTGTAATGTTTATGTTGGAACGTGGGGCTTTTATACTAATGGTCGGGACGTTATAAGTATGTTGTTGTAATGATTTTGATGGTTCTCTATCTTCAAGTTGTGATTATATATATGTGTGGTTTGATTTATAATATTTGTACAATAGTACGCATCTTTACATACATAAATAATAGTTTAGTTTGTACTTTAT
Organism: Rheum nobile; assembly: GCA_027886185.1. NCBI lineage: Eukaryota > Viridiplantae > Streptophyta > Magnoliopsida > Caryophyllales > Polygonaceae > Rheum > Rheum nobile. The sequence goes on along the minus strand of WOAB01000662.1, from coordinate 879,522 downwards.
AATTTCAATGAAAAGAAATATTCACCAACTCATTAATTATTTCATCTTGTACAAAATGTCAGAAGCTCTATGCCTTACCTCTCTATATAAGGCCTTTCATCTATTCACTGTATTCCATCAAAACCCATAAGTAAGGCAGTAAGACATCTCTACCTTACAGTCATACAAGCATACGAGTAGAAGAATGTCGGGTAAGATTTCTACCTCGTTCTTGTACATGTCAAATATTGTTGTTTGCCATTATGTTATCATCCGTTATATGCCATATACTAGTAAAATATCAGGTGTTTATCCATAAGATTTCAAGCTTCTCGTTCCCCTACATGTGAAATATTGTTGTTTGCGCATAGGAGCAAGGAGGACAACTGTTTTCCCATGGAATGATGAAGACAATCAAGCTTTGCTCCAGGCGTGCATACGACACAATGAACGATATGGGGTCTACGGGAGTTTGGCATGGGATTTCATATGTGATGAGTATAAGCGTGCTACGGGCCGAGATGCTGAAATTAGAGTGTTGAGGAACAAGTTTGCATTTGTGAAGAAAAAATGGAATGTATGGAAGAGCCTTGAATGGTCTGGCGATGTTGAGTGTGACAACGTAACCGGTGCTATACTGTGAGATGACGATTGGTGGGACAATAAGTTGAGGGTGAGTAATTTCAATTTAGATCGGATATTATTATTGTGATCTTAACAATTGCATTTGGTAATATTTCTTAGTTGTGAATGCGTTTCTTTTAGGTGGACGAATGTTTCCGCATGTTTCGTGGTAGGCCGATGACTCCCACCATTAAGGAGTTGTATGCTCGGGTCTTCTACCCATAAGCCATGATGAATCCCACAATGAAGGAGTACTAGGATTTGGCTCTTCTATGCGTAAAGAGTTATTTACTCGGCATGACTATATATGTTCCCTATCCAAATTACGTTCTCTATATTATGTTGTTTAGCTTGATCACTCGTTTATCTTTATGTTCTTTAGCTCATGTTGAGTAACTTTTGATTCGGATGGAAGATCATTTGTTATGGGACTAGCTGTATTGTGTAACGTCTACGTGTCGTATAACTAAGAAAGTTGGTTTCTTAACTTACCACGGGCCAAAGTTATCAAATTACCATCGTATATGTTGACTTATAATTGATTGCAAGTATTGTATTCTTGCCATTGTAATTTCAAACAAATTGAGTTTAGGATACAAGTACACAAGGAACGTTTTTCCTACATCTTTGCCTCACTAATAACCCCAAAGCTAAGCCCAACATTAATTGGTTCATGTAATTCAACCATAATATAAACAATGCCAATGTCTTGTCTACACTTCCACCAATACCACGTCAACCTAAAGTAAGAATCGGATGCTTATTAGTTTGCTTATGAGGATTTGTGTTAAATCTTACTTGCTAGGATTTGTGTTAGAACAATAATTGCTTGTCTTCACTTCCAACAAGATAAGGCCAATGTATTGTCTAGTCTTCACTTCCACCAAGACCAACAATTGCAAGAGAGCTTTTCAGAAGGTGACTAGACCTCCCTACGAATACGTCCAAAGCTTGATTCTTCAGCCAAACATAGCAAAAGTTCACGTGAATGCAGTGCCCATTCAGTTGTCTTGTCTGCACAACCCATTTTGGGCATAAAATGTGTTGTTTGGTATAGACTAGGTGCAGCTGCATGTGTTAGTGTTTAGGGTAGTGGACATTGCCATTTATAGGTACAAACTACACCAAAAAAAAACACTTGGGATATGGATTGCTAAGCAAAGGGCCAAAAAAGTTCAAAAGGCTTCAAGTCCAAACAAACCCAGCCAACCCAACCGGTAAGTTAAAGTTTTATGAGTACAACATTAATAAAATACCACCTACATGTTTTTAACATGTCCTAATTCTGTGTTATGTTTTTAGATTACCTAAATGGCAAGAGAATAAAATTTATGGGAACGTGTTGAGGTGATTGCATCAGAACATGGATTGCTCGGTTCATACCACACCGCGACGATATCCTCAGTGTTACCCATGATTGGATTCTACCGTGTTCAATACGATACATTGATGAGTGATGACCGGCCAGGTCCCCTTGTAGAGCAAGTCCCATGGGGGTTGTTGCGGCCCATACCGCCACATAGAACTCTACCCTATTATGAGATAGGGCAACATGTTGATGTATGGAACCGAGACGGGTGGTGGTATGGGTCTGTTGTACAGGTCCCGGACTTTGGAATTTATGAAGTGGGTTTTGGGGAATTCGACTACGAGAATATCGTTGTCGGTTATGATCTTATCAGGCTCCACGTTCACTGGAACGGTCATGTTTGGCTACGTCCGAGACCCCCTATCATTCCATTGGATTAGTTTTCTTGAGGATTGTCGACAGGATGGTAATGGTAATGGTTGGATTTTTAACTAGGAACTCAATGTGTGGTAGTTGTCGATCGGTATGTCTTTGTTGGTGTGGTCCTTTTCGATTTCTTTTGTGGTACTCGTATCTTTCAAGTGTTTGTAACACCCGGACTTGATCATCTTCTTGTGCGTTTGCTAAGCTAGTTTGTATGTTTGTATCCAACTAGTAAATGATCATCTCGTTTGTATGCTTTTAGCTATGTTTCGTGATAAATGGTCATCTCATTGTTATAACTTGTGTACGTATTAAATTGTTTTGGTACCCTCCCATTTCAGATGCTTCTTCTTTTGGGGTACACCATGCCTCTTCACGTGCACCTTTGCTCTAGTGTATAGGTTTTGGGGCTACGTGAACTTTTGCTAAGCTAAGGGAGCTAAGACACCTCCACTTTTGTTTTCTTTCCAAGCTAGTGTATAGGTTTGTCTACAATGGAACAAGTTACATACCTTGACCGATACTATATATAGCCATATTTTGGTTGTGAACAAGCTACTCACACACATTTGCAATTTGCACCCACTTAATTTGGGAGTGCTACGAAAAAGGGCTACAAGGTGCCACAAACATACTTACCAAATCCGGTAAGAAACAATTTTGTTATTCTATAAAATCTATTCCCTATATTGGCTAGACAAAACAAATTGGGTTTATATGAATTCGGTTGATCATTATTTGTGTTTTGATTCTACTACAATATTGCTCTATATGTCTTGTTATTGTATGTTTTTAGATTTCATACGTGATGGCTAGACAATACCATCTTGAGGAGCGTGTTGAAGTTGTCGGAGCTGAACAGGGTTTACTAGGTTCGTACCACACGGAAAGGATCACCTTGGTATCGCCAATGATGGGTTTTTATCGCGTCCAGTATGAAACATTGATGCTTGACGATCGCTCCGATTACCTCGAGGAAGATGTCCCATATGGGTTGTTACGTCCCATACAACCATATCGAGATGTGTTCAACTACCAGATTGGCATGCACGTAGATGTTTAGGCTCGTGACAGATGGTGGTATGGCACTATAAGACGACGGCCCGAGGTTGGGATGTATGAGATCGATTTCTCGGTTTTCAACTACGACAATGCGGTGGTTAGTGGAGCGGATCTTAGGCCCCACCTTCATTGGAATGGTCAAGTTTGGGTACATCCAAACCCAATACTCATCTGACTAGATTAGTTTCCCTTAGGACCATGTCGTTGTCGGTATTTTAAGGCCAAAGTTTGCTTGTTTGTTTTGTGGTACTTTGTTTTGTGGTACTTTGTTTGCCATGTCGTGGTAGTTTGTTTGTTTTGTGGCACTTTGTTTTGTGTAGTGAATGCAGTAGCCTCTCGTTTCCCCCCACAAGGTGTTGCATGTGTGTGGATAGGTCACAAAGCCACCCAAACAAACCGCCACATTCAATCCAACGTTTGAACGTTCAATATCAATGTTTTCAATGTTGAATGTTCAATATCAATGTTTTCAAACTTTAAAACCATTGAATCCAACTTTAACGTGTACTAATGTTTCATCCATAAGAAGTTATAAAACCATTAACATCCATTAAAACCCCAAAGTGTAACTTCAATCCCCCATTGAGTACCCTAAAAACCCGCCAACCCAACCGAAACTCACTCCCCTGCTACACGCATGGTTTGTGACAAACTGTGCGTGTAGCCGTGCGGCTATGCAGAGGCCAGATATCAGGTGTTTAGTGAAACCGCACGGTTTGTGACAAACCGTGCCACAAACCGTGCGGATTCACTGAGGCCAAATTTGGCTTCTATTCGGTAATGCACGGTTCTTGGCCATGTTGCATGGTTTGTCACAAACCGTGCACGTCCTTAGGACCTCGTAAATCACCCCTTCGGTGTCTGTCTCTTCAACCCCGACACGTTTCGTAACTCCGAGTCCGAAACCATGCACACGAGTGTGCATTCTGCACCCTCGAAACTCGTTGTGTTCCTCATACTCGCACGGTTGTAGGGTCCCTTGAGACCTCCGAGACTGAACATACGAGTCCCAAACTCATCATGCATCATTGAAACTAATAAAATAACCAACAAAATCATACATGATCATTCGTTCTAAGAGCCTAATCGCCATACAAAATGGAGAACAACGTAGGTATCACGCCATACAAAATCAACGCCTAACCCTAGATATCTTATGCTAGCCACCTAATTATAAGTAATGCACACTCGTGATTCTACTCCTACAGATTACAGGCCAGCCAAATATATATTCTTGTGATCCCAAATCTGTTTAGCAATGGCATCTCGGATTCCACTAATGTAGCCTTTGGGGTCATTGTCCTCGCCTTTATCATCATTAGGGTCAAACTTCAAAGCATCTTCATCATCATCATCCTCTTCTAGGATTGAATCATTGAGCTTGTGTTCTAGTATGAAGTCGTGCAGCGCAAAACACACACAAATGATGTCGATTTGCATGGGGATATCATATGACGGCATGCCTTTTAATATCTTCCATCTCTTCTTCAAAATACCAAAGCATCGTTCGATTGTCATCCTCAAAGAAGAATGGACTCGGTTAAATCCTTCTGCAATATTTTTCGGAGCCTCTCGCATGAACTGAGATTGGTGATATTTTACCTTCGAGTAGGGTACCATATAGCCTTTTCTGTCTGGATATCCCTTGTCAACTAAGTAGTACCTCCCTACGAATAATTAAGCTTGGTTACGGTACATTTTAAATATCCGCATGAATTGTCAGTTCACCAAGTGTGTTGTAAAAGTAAGGATAGATGACGATTGATCATGTCTTACCAGATGGAGGACAGGGAAAGTTCATATGAGGATAGCTCAAAGCATGGTCTAACACCCGAGTGTCGTGAGCGCTTCCTTCCCACCCGATCGATACAAAGGTGAAGTACATATCAAAGTCACACACTGCCATCACATTGAATGAAATATACCCCTTACGACATCGATAAGGAAATTGTTCTTCCTCAGGCACACAACATTCAATGTGAACCCCATCAATACATCCAATAGCACCCTAAATGAATGCAGTAACAATATTAGATGACATGGCTGGTTCAACTTGTCAATTAATAGGCAAATATAAGTAATAATCCATACCTTGAAAAGACTATATCGGGGCTCACTCATCACTTTTGCTGGAATGTTACTAAAATTTGCATCATGAGGTTTCAAAAGGTTACGTACAAGCCCGTTAAAACCCTTGTGCCTGCCAACCATTGCATCTAGAACCTGGTGAAACGCACGACTAATGGTGTCGCCTGATCTCTGAAACCGCTCACATACATCTCTATTAGCCAACCCAACTGAAATTGTGTAAAGGAAAATCTCAACCTTCTCCAGAACGGACATACGGCGTGAAGGTAATAGCCCGTACTTCGTCTCTAGCTCATCACAAAGATGTTGGAGGACATGCCTCTCCATCCGAAATGCATTGATACATCTAACATCAGATGCAGAGTCCATCAGTTGGCGCATCCACATGTACCTCGTGAGCTCTGAATCATAACAAGGAACCTTGTGAATAAACCTAGCATGATATGCAGCCGAGAGACGCACACACATCTCCAACAACACCTGACATCTTGTAGTGTACTTCTTTCGCAACTCGCGTCTAGACATCCTTCGTCTCGGGCCAAGTGGTTGATCCATGTCTTCGGATTATACTAGACCAAGACGTAAACTAAAAATCAGAAAGCATCTTCTATATAAGACATCTCCAAGTGGCTTATAATAATAACGTACTACTGTAGACACGCACAAGAATAACTTCCAACCAGATGAAATTAGTTTAATTTAATGGTATTCAAGAGTCTGAACACGAAGTTTTGGACTAAATTATGAAATACACCAAGCACTAAGTTCATAATAAAGCACATCACATCACATCAACAAACACATCCCCGAACCACTATCCTAAACACTCAAACCCATCACACTCCATCTACGGCTGATATAACTGGTATGTCAAATCGTACTCGTACTGTAGCCATGCAATCCTGTTACTATCTTTCGGGAGCGACATGAAGACCTCACGTCTTGGTTCTTGAGCAAGCTAACTGGCAGCAAAGCAATACAACTTTTCATTCTCTTTGAGAAGCCCATTAGTTACAAGGCGTTCCAGCACCACAACACATTCTGCATATGTGAAATATTTCTGCACTTCACCTGCCAGATCATTGGTACTTCCAAGATCACCCTCCATCATGCTAAGCAATTTCTGACTAGCATCACCTACAGCAGCCATGTGTTGGTTGAATTCCATTGAAGCAGGACTTGGCCTTCTCCTTCTTTTCTTCATGGACGTACTAGGTGTAACTGCAAGCTTAGAGCTCTTCTCCCACACATTTGATGGACCAGATCTTGGGGCAGTAATCCCCTCGTGTACCTGTGCTAATCACTGGTCAAGTGGCAACTCAGCACTTACCCTAGCAGCGAGAGACCGGAGGCTTTCTTGTTCCTCATCGGCATCTTTCTCTAGTTGACAGTCAAGACTATCCTCTTCTTGTGAACCCCAGATAAACACGATCATCAACTCCAGGTAGGGAAAGCAGGAGCGCACTAGGATCCATACTTGGTGACATAACATGCTTTCCAATTGCAACGATTTGGCCAAACACGTCATCCCACAAATCACTCAACTCAGGGTTAACCCCTTTCTTTCTAAATTGGCTATACTTATCCTCCTTTTCCTGCCAAACAGAAGGGCATATACCAAGTGTTACCAATTGACTCCACAATAATATATAGCAAATCATATACATAGATTAGTTGATATGTGTACAGACCTTCTTCTGTCTCTCCCACCATTCATCATCAGCAGTCACCAAACCAGTCGCCGAATCCCATCCAACACCAGTCACATTACGCCTTAGGTCGCACCATGGCTTCCATAATTTTTTCATATGCTCAATTTTGTTCCTACAAGTATTTTTTGTGACCTTCATGCATGTCCTCTTCTCAAATTCCTCATTAACATCAGGCCAGGTGAATGTCTGATAATAGCCATGTTTCCTCTGATAATCTTTGCATACCCTCATCAATGTCAATGCAAGATTATCAGTCCAAACAAATTGTTTCTCCTTTGCCTTTCCCTTACCTTTATCCTCCTCCATCTACACGTTCTCTAAGGGACTAAAATAAATGCAAAACCAGAATTCTATTAACCCCATAAACACAAATGCATGTCACTTTAAACCCTAACAGAATTATACACAAACTAATCAAGTCTGCATGACTACCGTCATTTCTCAATTTTAACCCTAACTGAATTATACACCAACTAATCAACCCTAATAGAATTCTATCTCAACATTAACAGAAATGCATGACTATCATCATACTGGAACCTAGAATGATATTTCCATATGTCAACTAATCATACAATTCAAGAGCATTACATGACTACCATCATAAATAGATCTCAATTGAGCACTAGGAATCGAATTTTAAGCAATTGTAATTCATTTACGACCAAAAGGCACCTTTGGGAAGCAAGAGAGAAGTAGACAAAATTGAAGGTGGAAACTGAATGAGAAGCACCAAGAGAGAAGCAGACAACTTCCATGATCTCAATCAATGTTTAGGACTTTCATTTTTAAGCATCTATAATTTGTTTCTCGACATAATACTGATTGAGCAAGATAACAATTTCCAACAGGGGAATCAAAACAACAAGTTCGAAGGTTCAAAGGAAGTAAGACAATAAACGACTTCTAGCTAGGTCAAGAGAGTGAAAAAGGAGAGATTGGAAAAGGAGAATGCAGATGATACCTGGGATTTGGGGATAATCGGGAGGGACCGAGTGCTGTACAGGTTGAGGCACCCTAAACCTGCTCACAAATTCCAGAATTTAAACCAAAGAAGACGAGAGCTTCAAAAGAGATATGACGAGATTGGAAAGAATGTGATTACCTGATGACGAGAGCTTCGAATTCGGGATTGAAAGCTTGAAGAAGCCAGGGCAAACCCTAAACCTGCTCACAAATTCCAGATTTTACCCCAAAGAAGACGATAGCTAACAAGGGATATGACGAGATTGGAAAGATTGCTTTTACCTGATGCCAGAGCTTCGAATTCGGGACGAAATGCTTAAAGAAGCTAGGCCAAACCCTCACATCTGAGAAATGGGGATTTCGGGAGAAAGGCAGCACAAATCCACAACGAAGCCAGGCAAATCCACACGAGAAGCTTGAAGAAGCCACGTGCTGCTCACGTGCCATGTAAATCCACAAATTATTAATACCCTTTATGGTAATTACACACCACAATTACCTAACTTCAACTTGTTTAAATTACTACTTATCGAACATGCCATTTTATAACTTCAACTCCTATTTTCATTTCAACTCCTACTTCCACTTCAACTACTACTTCCACTTCCACTTCCACTTCAACTTCCACTTCCACTTCCACTTCCACTTCCACTTCCACTTCCACTTCCACTTCCTTCCACTTCCACTCAATTTTGCTACTACTTACCGAACAAGCCCTTAGTGTATGTGCATTGTTTGTCTGTGTTCTTCTTTTTTCCAATTACTCGAAATCATATTGAACCCGATTTGATTTAATTAAAATACTTTTAAACATAATAATAAGCTACATACACACATCCAATTTATTTAATTCAACAATATATCATAAATTTCATCCAAATATCAAAACTTGGAAATTCAAATCCTAACACATCTATCTAGCAAAATTTACCCATTTCATGCATTTTTAATCCAAATTTAACTTAAATTAGATTAGATTATCGCACTATCATATTGTACAAGTCAAAAAGCATCTAAACAAAGTATAGTTGCTTTCTTGAGCTTTTTTTTTATAAGGTAAGAATTAGACCGAAAACCACAGAAAGAATGATTCCTCAGTCTATAGCATCCTTGCGGATGATAACTAAAAACTCTAGATTATTTCTAAAATCTTACAAGGGACTTCGCTGGGCCTGCTTCGCAATGTAGTCAGCAACATCGTTAGTATCTCGGAATACATGACAAATCTGTACTGAAGAAAACAATTGTAAAACACAAAGGATATCAGAAATTAAAATTTCAATATCCCAAGGACGGTGACAGATTTTGTTCGAAACGTTAACAATTGTAAGGTTATCGCATTCAATTTGGATGTTGATAAAACCTAATTCATCGGCTTTGAAAAATGCATCTTGAACGCAATGGTCTCTGTTTTTAGTGGGGTGGATATTCCACATTTTTCACCATAGAGGAATAAGGGTTCTCCTTTACTATTTTTGAAAAAGTAATCATAGCTAGATTCTCCATTGGTCTTAGTGGATTCATCCGTGTTAATTTTTATAAGGTTATCTGGTGGTTTTTTTCATTTTTTATTTGGTCATCTTCTATTGTTATTATACTGTTATTTGTTTATTTTCTATACCTGAATAATCAGGATTCCATTTCTTTGTCTGTTGCCAATTATGGATTTGCTTTTGATATAAATAGGTACATACTTAATAGGATCTATGCCATTGTTTGTCCTTACAAAGCTTTGTTGGTTTCTATAGAACCAGATTCCCCACCAAGAAATCAATAGTTCTAAGAATTGTGATTTTTCTGTTTTCTGTCGGATTTCCTCAATTAGTTCGTTTGTTTTTTTATTTCCAATGTTAGTTGATCTTATAATCCCAAGAGTCTGGGGATTAATTTTTTCAACGGTTTTCAAAGTATGGTTACAGAGGAATAGGATATGATTAATATCTTTAGTTTGTTCCTTACAATGAATGCAACCTTGAGGGAGTGCAATTCCTTTTTCATCTAGTCTTGCTTTTGTTAGGAGACCATTTTTCATAATTTTCCAAATGAAATTTTTAACCTTAGGGTAGGTGTCCAATTTCCAGATCCAGGGAGAATCATAGGTTGTATATCTTTTATTTTCATTAATCATGTTCATGGCGGATTTCGTAAAAAAACCAGCCATTTTTACTGATTTCCAGTACATCCTGTCATCAATGTGATTGATTGGGATTGGTATAGATGTAATTTGTTTAACTATGTCATCTGAAACATGTTGTTCAATCTTTTCTTTATTCCATGTTTTGTCTGGCAAGATGAAATCTGCAACCAATGTATCAATGTTCTGAATTTGTGGGGTATTGATGATTTTGTTTAAGGGACTTTTTAATAGCCATCTATTTGTCCAAAATTTTATTGTTTTACCATTTTCGACTTGCCAAACGAGCCCTTTTTTGAAATCCTCTAAGATTTCAATCATTTTGGACCATTGCCAAGAACATATGTCTCATTTTTCATAATGTAGGATGTGTTGTGTTTTTAGATATTTTTCATTTATAATTTTAACCCATCAATTTTCAAGTTCAGCCATGATTTTCCATAATAATTTGAATTGTAATGCTTTGTTCATGTCTTTCGATTTTCGTAATCCTAGTCCGCCTTGTTGTGTTGGTTTGCAATTTTTTTTCCATCCTATAAGGGGTTTGTATGCGAGGTCTTTATTCCAGAAAAAGGTTCGGTTTAATTTGTCAAGTTCACTATGAGTATGTGTAGGAAGCATGAAGCTCTGCATAAGAAAATTCGGTCTTGATGCAAGGTTGGCTTTAATTAGTGTTGTTCGTCCTGCTTGGGATATGGAGTTAGCTTTCCATTTTGTTAATTGTTTTTGTGTGCTGGTTAAAAGTTCAGCAAATGTATTAGAACTAACTCTTCCATTGATGATGGGGCATCCCAAATATTTTTCAAGGGATGTCATATTTGTGATTGTAAGAATTCCTTGAATCATTACTTTTTTTGTGTTTGGTACTTTCTTTGTTACTTGAAAGGCTGATTTATGAAAATTATCTTTTTGTCCAGAGATTTTGCAGTAGTCATCTACAATCTCCTTGATTTCCTTGCAGTTTTCCGTTTTTGCTTTTGAGAAAATCATGATGTCATCCGCGAAAGCCAAAAAAAGGAATTCGGGTTCCATGTCTACAAATTTGGAAGCCTATTGGTTTCTGAGGTCTCTGAGATGCTTCTTACAACTTTCGGGCAAGGATTTCATATCCTAAAATGAATAGGAATGGAGAGAGGGGGTCTCCCTGTTGCAATCCTCTTGTTGGTGTAAAAAATTTCGTCGGCCCGTGATTGATAAGAACCAAAAAAGAAACAGTTGTTATGCATTCTTTAATCCAATTGATGATTTTTTGGTGAAAACCAAATTTTTTCATGATTTTAAGAATGAACCCCCATTCAATTTTGTCATAAGTTTTTTCTATATCTAGTTTAATGGCTATAAAACCTTCCTTTCCTTGTTTTACTTTGAACGAATGAAATATCTCACGTGCTATTATAATATTATCTTGGATTGCTCTATTTGCGATAAAAGCTCCTTGTAATGGATGAATTAGTTTTTCCATAGTGTTTTTCAATCGTGTTGTCAAATTTTTTGATATAATCTTATAAATAGTGGAGCATAGACTTATAGGTCTATATTGGTTTGTTGAATTAGGGTTATCACATTTTGGTATTAGTGAGATAAAAGTATGGTTTATTTGTTTGAGTAATTTTCCTGAAAGGAAAAAGCTCTTCACAACTTGAATCACTGAGGGGCCCACAATGTCCTAATATTTTTGGTAGAATTATATTGTCATTTCATCTGGTCCAGGTGATTTATCTGAACCAATATCAAATACAACCTTCAATTTGAATCACTGATATTGTTTTAAATTATGTACATAAGATTAGATGTTAGAATGAAGGATATTAGAATGAAGCATAGATATTAGAAGGAAGTAGTAGGCTTTCAATTTCATGACTTACAAACTATGTAAGGTTTCAATCAAGTATAAAAAAATTCAAGGTACAACAATGGCTAAATACTTTTTCCCCGAAAGAATAAGAATAAAACTAAATATAAAAGCATTAAAATAGTTGAGCTCATTAAGATGGAAATGAAGCCACTAATTCAAGCTAAAGAATGTACTTTGTCCTCTTCAATTCTCTCTTGATGAAGATCACTTGGAATTCTACTTGAATTAGGAGAGGAAATTGCCATTTTCATCTCTTAACACACTGTATAAGGATGATCCCTTGGGTTATCACACAATTAAATGGCTCCTTCACAGACATAATCAACATGTGATAAATAAGCTCCAATGAAACTGCAAATTCGCAGATTTGAATCACAATTTTTCACTCGTAGAGGTGCTTTGCACAAGTTTAACTTATCAACAAAATAAATTAAGGGAGTGTTGTGTTCATTTTAAAAACCATGGAAGTGCAGATAGTTAACTCTCCTTTGTTGAGTTGTGAGAGGACAAAGTAATTACCTAATCTTTCCTGCAGAATCCATGGACACCTTCCACACACTCGTCATGAAGGTGGGAGACAAGTTTGGAGTCCATCTCTCTACCTCTCAAACTTATCAGCTGAAGTAAGAGCTTTCCTACAACATGCAGCAAGAGCCTTACTTAATTTTGTCAGTGATGGGGATTTAATGCATATTACAAGAGATGTGCAGAATGAAAATGAACAAATATATTCAATGAAAGCATTGGATGAACAAATATATTCGGCATTATGCAGATTTACATTGAAATACCTAGACATTGGTTTATTGCTTTCATGTTCTTCTCTTCATGAAAGTAATTGGTTGATGCAAAATGGTTACAAGAATATGTTTGTGTCACTTTTTCAGTGTCAGTAACAACTGATATTTCCTATTGAATTCTACTCCCTTCAGCAAACATACAAAGATCAGGCCATCTTCGTGAATCATTTCAAACTCGATCATAATATAAGCATTATCGATGATGTCTAGCACCTATATGACCACACACATGTAAAGTATCAAAAGAATAACATAAGCATCATCAACTAATTCATAGAGACAAACCTAGTGGGCTTAATCAAGCAAAGCACACGTTTCCATCATAAACCTCGTCCTTGTGGTTCACATCTAGAGCTCTACAAGCCATCACACTAATAGGATTAGCATAGAGTTTACGTATACCGACATAACTTCTCCCCTTAAGTATATATTATCCACCTAGACCAATGCTTCTGAACACATAGATAACAAGATGTAGGATAAACTCAAAAAGAAAACTTCGAATTAATATTAAAAAAGCATAATTCAATGCTAATTTAATGTAAGGAAAATTATTAGGAGTTCTAATGGAACAATAATAAATATAATTCCTGATGAGACTTTCAAGTTGCATTGGTACTATATCTTTATGATTTCAATGTGTTCCTAACAGTTCAATCCACTTATTGCAGGTATATCAATACAGAAGATATATTCTCTCTGATCACAGTAATTGATATATATAAGAAGTCATAAAGAACAAAGTCTACATGGAATTTCTAAGAGAACATCCAAATTTCCATAAGGTTTCTACAAGCATCTAGAAGGTTTAAAAGTCTCCCTCCCATCTTTTGTTGTTGGCATTCATGTCTAATTCTCCTTCTGTGGTAGATTAAGAAATCACATAGTAAAAGCTTTTTAGTTCTTCACAACCAAGGTATTAATAAAAACAAAATATCCAAAATATATTAACAGTGATTTCACGAAGCCACGTTGTCAAAAAAGAATAGATGCACACTAGAAAACATGTCTATTTTAGACGCTTTTTTAAACAGTTTACGACGCCTAAAAGCGTCGACCTTTTCAATCTCGACGCTTTATAAAAGCGTCGAGAATTTCAACGTCGAGATTGGTCGACGCTTTTTGGTGTCGCCAATCTCGACGCTTTTTTGCGTCGAACATGCATTCCCGACACTTTTCCAGGAGAAAAATCATGCGAGATAGTCATTTTTTCGACGCTTAAAAGCGTCGAGAATTGCACATTGATGCTAAATCTAGACGCCTAAAAGCGTCGAAATTTGTCTCTCAAATCCCTGCAGATTTTCTTGACAATATAAAGCGTCGAAATGTGTGGAGTGGCGCCAAGACATACATGCGTACATGACACAAAAAAGCGTCGAGAAATTGGCGCCAAGACTAAAAAAAATAGACGAGATACTATATATAGAAAGCCACAATGATCTTCCACATTTGTTCATTAGTGTACACATTGTCTAATATGCACACATTTTTTGGGTCTGACCCCAAATGCCCCTGATAGCTTAGGCCATACTTCCGCATCCAAAACACAACCTAAAACCCGAATACAAGAGCGACATCACATGCGTAATCGCAAGCCTTGATCTTCATGAGCTGTAGTCGGCACCAAAGAATTTTGCTTTTGGGTAGTAAGAAGCACTCACTGTGCTGCCTCTAAATTTTCTCCCTCCCAAGTTATTCCTCGCCTTTTGGTTATATCCAAGGATACCTATCAGAATGAACAATAGGTTTATTACATTAGAAATTATCAATAGTACAAGTTACAAATAGACAAAAGAACCTTAGGAAATAACCAAATTAAGGGACTGTTAGAAATCAACAACAAAAAAACTTACAGGAGTCGGTCTATCTTTCTCATGCTCTATAATCATAGATGTCCACTTTCTGCACAAAAAGTATCACCATCCAAATCCAAAAGTCCACAAGATTGTAAAAAATGTGAAAAAAGGCTTTCAAATAAGCCGGATCTCTGCTATTATTGCTAAAGCATAAAATAACAAATGAGCCATCAGACCTGTTTGTGAGGATGAGAGCCTTTGAAAGATGACTGTGAAATTGTGTCACGAGAAAAACCACCTACGAGAAAGCTACATTTGTAGTGTTGAGTGGTAGAAATAAGCAAGCTCATAAAACCAATTGTACCTAATATATGGCAACATTGTAACCTTATAGAATAAACTATCGCATGCATAACAAAAAGAAATGGTGCATCAGATTCCGGGAAAATAAAAAGAGAGTGCATATCTGATGATAAATATAAGCATGCCGATTGATTGACATAAGTGACAAAAAGCTCCCAAAATGGATTATAATAGAAATTGGTTCTTATATACAACACTAAAAGTAAATCAATGATAAAATTTCAATGATAAGTAAAAGAATTAATCACTTGCAGCCCTTGTCATGCATAAAATCAGCGAACTAATATCTGATCATAAACAACACAGAAATCAAAACACGTTAAAATCATCGAACTAATATCTGAATATTCTTTAAAACTCATATATAATACAACACAGATTCTCATTTATATACAATATAGCTTAGTAGACTAGTGGCTTAGCAGCACTAAAACCAGACCAAATTCTCATATATACAATACAACACAAATTAACATAAGCAAATTGATTTTAAAAGCGAATTATCGGAATGAGCTATGGTTTGAAAGGGATATCTACCTATAAGAGAATAGTGAACTATATATACAGAAACTTAAGGAGTTTGTTCAAAGCATGCACATTAAAGCAACAAAAAGGGGAAGTGAAGACATAAACTTACCAATAATTGTCTAGCTTTTCTGGAAGAAACCACAAGTGGATAATTATGGATACACACTGAAGCTGATTTCTAGCTTGCGTCTGCTGAGCAAAGCCTTGAAAAGTCTCTTTCTCTGGCTCGATTATTGTTGGGTCTCTTTCTAACTATGCCTTTCATCATGGATACACACAAAAGCTGATTTACAAGGCCTTGATGGTCGCTACATGAAAACATCAGCAAAATTTGACTCGCTAATCTGACAAGGAAACATCTTGAAACAGAGGGAGATCAGTGCAAACCTTTTTCTTTCCTCTGGGTGGAGCCACTTTTGGAAGAGTTTTTCAGTACAAACCTTGTTCTTTCTTCAGACTTACCTAAATATTATCAAGTGGATAGAATATTCAATCTTTTAGTAGAATCAAGAATCTACCACTTCTATATTTATGCCACTCATTTTCATCTTTCAAGGTGCGCCCACTGTACTTAAAAGTCAATCATTAGCTCCTTCAATTGCTTCCCTATCTGCAGAGAAGTTTTCAAAAATATTGATACCATTTACAAGCTTTGTGGATCATCAGTACAAAAGCACAAGAACAATGGTAACAATGTCAGCACACAACACGGGAAGTAACAATTTCACTGTGGGGAATGGGAGCAAGTGTTTACCTGAAAAAATGTATTGTTGATATATAGGAGCAACTATGATGGATGATTGTTGAGCTAGACCTTATCGATATGTGTACACTCTACATGTTTTAACCACTAAGAAAGGTAACAATCTCAGCACACAACACGGGAAGTAACAATTTCAATTTCTAACATACAACAACATGAAAAAACAGCATTGTACTTCATAGAACGTTTCATCTTTATCGAACAAAAGGAGTATGTTCATCAAACAATGCATTCTTTACAAACCATAACTGCAAAAATATATTCACCAAACAGAGCATGGCAATTGATTGGACAAAATCCACCGATAAAATAATAGTGACTCATCACTCCAAAAGGTTATATATATATAGTGAACAATGTGAGTTCAAAAGCGCATGACATTTTGAAACTTTCTAGAGGTAACTACCACAGTATGCAACACCAAAATAGCTAGTCATTTTTTCCTTATTCCCCATAAGAAGTAAAATACAAGTGCCAAAAACCAACTCTTCTGATTTTCCTATTTAAATTTTAGAGGCGATGGACAAATACAAGTAATAAAAGACCAAGTTATTTATTCTCTTGTTTTCTAGAAGCAGTGAGAAATACAAGCACTACAATATCCAAGTCTTTTTTACATCTCTTGTTTTCTACAGGAAGTGAGCAATGCAAAGGTATTTGCTATAGGTAGTGATAATGTGCATTGAGTATCACCAATTGAATCCCATTTCTCTCACGTCTCTGCATGCCCAAGGATAGCTAGGAAGCACAAGTACAATGTTGCCACACCGAAATCCAATTTCTCAATATAAGGCATATGTAAACCTCTCCTACTTGGGAAATGAAAAAATCAGAAAGAATAAATTAGTAGAATAGCAATGCTATCAATTCAGTTATTAGTGAGTCACATAAACTAAGAGAAAGTGTCCATATCCTTCCAACATGAACAATTGTGGAACCAACTAGAGATGATTGAAAGTATCCACATGCTTCCAACAATAGCAAAATATGTACATACAACTAGGAACCCAATAAAACAGCCTAGTAAATTACTAGCAGGGGGTTGACAACGAGTTCAAAATATCAAGCACTTATAAAATGGTACATCATAGAGCATTTAGAGGATATTATTCAAGTTCAATTGGAATAACACCAATATTGTAGACATAAGGTGTTTTTGTTCTGATTTTCAATATTCACATTTTGGAATAGAAATTGTAAGTATCAAATTTACATGAGCAAGTTCAAATCGTACATACTGTATGGTTTGTATCCATCAACATACGAATAAACAACTACAATTTCACAACAAAGCAAGATCAGATATATGACCTGGATTGGCAAATCAAGAAGTCCAAAATGACCACATACACAACGAACCTTCACGGGCTCAGGTTCTTCCAGAAGTTGTTCTCCATTGTTGCTTGCACTATTCTACTTCTTTGCATTTGAATCATTGACCACTTCATTGATTATTTTCCTAAATCCATAAAGCAAATCGACAAAGAAACTGAGAAAATAAAGCAATTACAAATAGAAACACATATAAGATGTTACTTGAAATCCCAAACAATTACAGCCTGAGCATCATCACTAGTTCATTATATATTGATGACATCTTCCAAAATTTTCACTCGAAATCTACAAGTTGGCCTAAAAGATGGGTAAATTAATCACTTTATCTAAAAAAAAAATCAAACCAAAAGAAAATTCGAAGAAGAAAAAGAAGCATTAAGGAGGAAATTGACTAACCACAACTACACAATCATCCTCATAACCTTACAGAATCTGGAAACCGAAATTAGAAAAGGGTGAGTGGTAGCGGCAACAGATTGAAGGTCGAGCCAATCCTTACATGTAGTGCTGGCCTTGTAGCACATCTTTCAACTTCTTCGATTTGCTAGGGTTTTTCTACCTTCGATCTTCTGGTTGTGTTCTCTGTAACAAATTTCTCGATCTATTAGATTGGATGTTGCAAGAATGAATCAAAGAAAGTAGTGAAGATTGGATCTCAACTTGCGGCGAAGGAATTATGGTTCGACGAGAGACATAGAAGGATGTATGGAGAACCTAGTGGGCCGCTTCTACTTAATTAGGTTTTAAGTATATTAGAATACGCTCGACACTGTTAAACGCCTCAACATGTGTTTTTGACTTCCGACACCAAAAAGCGTGGAGAATTGTTTCACCCCGAGCACACGTCCGAATTATTTCTCGACGGATTTTCAAAGCGTCGATCAAAAAGCGTCTAAAAATAGCGCGTTTTCTAGTAGTGATGACAACACTATTGGCAGGTGGTTTAAGTGAAAGGACGAGGGGAGTTGGCCAGCAAATAAAAGGGAAGTGGTAATATTGCCAATTCCTTGTGTATATTAGCTATAAATAGCAGAGACCAACTTTAGTCCTATTAGCAGTTACTCATATTCTTATTCAATCAGTAAACTTCCACTTTTTTAGAGTATGGCATCACTCCTAATAAAAGATTAAATAATTAAAACAGAGGTAATTTAATGCACTTTGTCAAATTGGTCAGATCAACAATACTTACCAGTTGTATGTCAACAAAATGAACAAAAGTAGATAGGTTAGTACATGGAGGAATTAGCAATGCAAGTTCCCGTCCATTCGTAGCTAGTTTCAATAAAAAGGACCATCAATTGTCCTTCCAAAATTTGTCTCACCATGATACTGATTTTTTGTGAGTTCATATGATTAGAGGTTGTTTGATCAGTGCTACTTTGTAGGGTTTAACTAGGAGTTGTTACCGGTGTTTTGGGTATCATTTGGAGATGTTTAGAGCACAATTGTGGAGATTGGAGTTGAGGAGTAGAAGTGCGGATATGGTGGTTTGGAGGAGCTTAAATGAAGATATATTGAAGAGAGAAGGAAGCCACCCAAGAAGACGAATAAGTAGACCCAAGTGGGTCTACAGGAGCAAAACCGCGATCGCGGACAAGCGAGAGATTGATCGTGGAAAAGTCGAGAGCAAGAGACCAAGAATTGTATTTTCCGCGATCGCGGATGCTTTCTCCGCGATCGCGGAAATTGTTGTCAGCGCGTCCGAAGTGTAATATCCCTCAATTTATAAGGGCATTTTGGAATTTTTCCAACTCCCGTATTACAAGTCGGATTAATTTCAGAGAAGTTCAGACATTCGGTAATATGTTTGATCTGTGTAATATTTTTTCTGAGTAATATAAAATACAGTTGACATATGTTCAAGGTTAAATAGTCGTTCGTATACAAATATATTTAACTCGGGGTTAAGAAGATTAACCCAAGATTTAAAACGGACAAAAAGGGGCGAAAAAGGCCTTGACCGCACCCCGCGGTCATTCTGTCGCACCTGCGGCGAAGGCAACAGCTGAGGCGGTCACTGGACGCCACCGCACCCTGCCGCACCCCTGCCGCACCCCACGGTGGGATATTTTTCTTCGGCATCGTTATCCTCTTCCCCTGCAAGTGGCGCCAGTTGTCAGGCCTAGCCTCGCCTAGCCTTCCTTGCTGGTCTCCTGCTTGTTCCCTGCTGGGGGAGCTCTTGGTTGGCTATAAAAGGGGTCGAAAACAGAAAGGAAGAGAGTTTCATCTTCCTCCTCTGTTTTCTCCATTGAAGCACCAAGCTTTGAGATTTGTTGTGAAGGTGTTCGAATCCCTTTGAGTGTTGGAAAAGGTACTCCTAAGTGGTATTAGAAGGTCTAAGGTGTTGGGAGATCGAACCATAATCGCGTCGAAGGCAAACGAATCGATTTGGGGTGAGTTTTCTCCACTTCGTTGTTGAGCCCCTCTGCCTCTGTAACACCACCGCACCCCGCGGTAAGAGCTCCACCGCACCCGCGGCGAGCCTTGTCCGAGTGTGTGTTCTTGGGCGAGGCTTGACTCCCTCGATTCTTTTCGTATTCTTTTAGATTCATATACGTGGATATTGAATCTAACTTAGGGTTTCATTTTGGGTCGATCCGAAGGAATCTGTGGTCTCAGATCTGTCCCTGTTTCGGACCCAGGAACTCGTCGTCTCTAAGCTTTGCTTAAGGTTCTGCGGATCTAAGGCAAGTGGCGGTTCGCTCTTGCTCATCATTCCATATTTCAATTAATTATCAATTGTTTAGTTGTTAATTAATTTGGGATGATTTACTGTTTGCGTTGGGAACAGTTTTGTTAAATGATATGATAAAAAAGAGATATTATAAAATGTTGTATATCTGTTAGAACAACGCTATTATATATATATGATTAAAACATGATATTATACTAGGTTGTATATCAGCTAGAACAACACTAGTATAGATATATGTTTTTGATGTTGGCCATGATGGCTGTGATGTGGATTATTACTGTGTTGAACTATTTAGTTAGCACGAGTATTCCTAGGAACGTTACTGGGACCCTGGAGTCCAGTCGTTTCTTTATAATCATGGGGGTTAGGAGAACCTAACACCATTTTGGAAGGTCATGACTAACCTCTATACTCGGGTATAGAGGTGGTGCACTTAGCCAGTGTCACAAATCTCGGGAGTTGCTCCCAAAGGATCTCTCGTCTCGGTACGAGATGATCATAATAAAAGCTTATAACGCGATGCGTGTTTTGGAATTAAATGAGATAAGTGCTGTTGTCACACATAATTAATATACCTTCGGCGAGCAGTGCAGCTAGGCGATAGTACAGCTAGGAAAACTCGTCTTAACTTTTAAATCGCTCGTATGCGATACTGCGATACTGTGATTATTAATGTTTTCCAACATTTGTCATGCTTCCGATAAGACTCAACTCGTTGGAGTCTTATTTTGGGATTGGTTGTTGTGAGACTCGGTCTCCAGAATCTTCTCTTAATCATGCCTTTTCATGTTATTCAGTAGAAGTATGGTGGTTGACTATCGTGATCGACTTTTATTCGAGAGACGATGAGTCTAACCTAATACGACTACTTCAAACCACTCTGCTTTGTACCCTTGCTTAGTCTTTCATTAGACTATTCAACCGTAATTGTTCTCTGCATGGTTGGCTGGTGTCATCCGTTTGATTTGGCACATCAGGTATTACAGTTCTGTAAGGCTAGAAGCGACTATGGAGATGAACGGTGGTTTTGATGATTTTATCCAGGTTGAGGATCCTTGGCGGGTGATCATTGCGATCAAGACCCTTTGTTAATTATTTTAAAAGACTTCCGCTGTGTTAAATATGTTTTGTGTAAAGACTTCCGTTGTAATGAACCTGATTATGTATTTTGATGTATTTGGAATTATGCTAAAATTCTGAGACTTGGTTTTAATGAAAGTTATGATATGTTGTATTATAATTGTGGTTTAATGATTTATATCAACTGGAAAAGCCTTGGGTGACATCGGACAGAACGTCTGAGGTCACTAACGGTAATGCCTTTCCAACGGAATATTTGGGGGTGTTACATAATTGGTATTAGAGCCGAAATTTTTTTTCGGGTGGGTTTTACAACATTTTCTTGGAATGAAATTTTTTATAAAACCGTTTACTCGTTTGAAACTGAGAAATATTTTCGAAGGCTCTGAATTTTCAAATAAAAATTTTAACCGTTCATAGTCGTGCCTTCTTCTTTAGTCTGATATGGAAACGAACTTCCATATTTAGAAAGACTAATTCTCTGTTCGTCACTCGTAGATTCTGAGTGCTTTCGTTTCTCTTCAGAAGGACTCGAAAGAAGCCGAGGTGGTTTCGCCATCTCCAGTAAGGCTTGAATTCCCAGTTTCCTCGTTATGATTTGAGGTTGTAGAACCTAGTAACTCGGTTGAAGTTCATCTAATGAAATTTACCTAGTTTGATCTCTTCTAAGTTGATTTCATTACGTTAAGTACATTGGAAGATATTAATGTATGAAATCCTTGGAATTTGATCGGTAAATAGATGGTGAACACAAGGAACACTATTCGTGCTGGTGCTGGGCCGAGCAATGACCCCAGACCGAATGTGAGGGATGTTGCGAACCCTGTGGAGGAACACGAGTCTGTTTCTCATAACAATCTTGTGGGCAATGACCAAGTTCCGGTCAACGCCCCAATAGTTTTCGATGCTGCAGCGATATAGACAATTCAGGGAATTGTTATGCAAGCATTCGCCGATATTATGCAACCAAACGCGCCTCAGGCACAAGCTGTGCCAGTTCCCCCAATGGTTCCTAGATTTGAGGAGCCAGCTGTCCATATACCTCAGGAGGATGCTGTCAGGAATAGAGGCGACTATGGCCGGGCGCTGAAGGCCGTTAACTTTATGAGGCCTGATAGCTACGATGGAAAAGGAGAACCAGTCAAAGTGGCTCATTGGTTTTCCCACATGGAACGGTTATTCCGCAATATTGAATGCACTGAAGTTGAGAAAGTGCACATTGCTTCCCTTCAATTGAAGGAAGAAGCTAGTGAATGGTGGAAAAGCACCGGTTTAGCCGATAATCATGATTTGAACTGGGGAATGTTCAAGTCAAAGATGATTGATCGTTTCTTTTCCCGAGCTATGAGGGAAGAGAAGCACAAGGAGTTTTTATATCCAAAGACAGATGAATTGAAAGTGACTGACCTTGCAACCAAGTTCAATCATTTGCTGCAATATGTTTGTAACACCCCCAAAACTTAACCCTTTTTGGAAAGGTATTACCGCCAGTGACCCCAGTGTTCCTTACCGAGATCACCCAAGGCTTTACCGTTTAAATACAAATCATGAAATACAAAGATACAAAATGATAACCTTATTCATATAAAACACGAGTCACGGGATTACATCCCAATCCTGAATAGGATAAACACAGAGTTTAAATAAATTACAACGGAAATCTTAAACAAGGTACAGCAGAAGTCTTTTAAATGGATTACAAACAAGGATCTTGACCACAATGGTCATCTCCCAAGAATCTCAACCTGATTAAAGAAATTATTAAAACGTCGGAAAAACCACCGTCGACTCCATAGTCCTTCTAGTCTTCTCATCTACACTCTATCTGATGTGCCGAATCGAACGGATGACACCAGCCCACATGCGGAGAACAAAGTTCATGGGTTAGTCTACTTGAATAGACTAGCAAGGGTAAAAAGCAGAGTGGTTCGAGTGATCGTAACCGTTTACTATTATTGTCACTCGAATAATAACCGAAGGGACGATACATAACCCGACACTTTCACGGAATAACAACAAGAGGTATGCATGAGAGAAGATTCTGGAAGACTTCCTCTTCACAGAAATCGACTCGAAAAGAGACTCCAAGAGATTGAGTCTTTAAGGAAATATGACAAATCTGGAATGTTTAAAGAATCATACCGCAATGATTTAAAAGTTGACTGAGATGCTTCGGTTCACAACCAACCTCATCGCATACAACGAATCCAGATTGGAAAGAGAACGTACTACATTCAAGTCGAGACGAGCTTTCCTAGCTGCACTATTACTTAGCTGCACTACTCGCCATGGGTTTATTAATCATGTGCACTCGGGCACATATCTTATTTAATTACAAAACACACATTACTGAAACACGTTAATGTTATTAAGAGCGACAACAAGGCTTAAATCACAGGGTAACAATTATGTCAACCCAAATTAAAACACACACGCGGGACTTAACATTATTATGCCGAGTAACAACGGCGTTATTATTACACCGGGTGACCTTACGTTCACCCTGATTGCACTATTACAGTGCTTACACTTATTAATTATGTGCTTAACTACACTTATCTTATTAAATTACAACACACACACACTGTTGAGGCTTTTAATATTATTCCGAGAACACGGAAGTTATTATTACACCGGGTGACCTTACGTTCACCCTGATTGCACTGCCACAACGCTTACAGTTTAATTTACAGGGTGACAGTTACGTCCACCCCAATTGCACTAGCTAAGTGCTTAATACACAGGACTGCAATTAAGTTCATCCATTGGCGCTAGCAAGGCTTAAACACTTCAGATCCTTACATGTGGATAAGAAGCATAGGTCATGACCCTTAAATTATTCAGAATTAATCCGATGAATATTATGATTTAAAGAAACGACAAATCCTTACTTGGATTAGCGTTCCCACGAATATTAAATTATAAAGAAATGACTAATTCTTACTTGGATTAGCGTTCCTACGAACACTCGCGTTAACTAAACAGTCTAACACAACAATTATTCACATTAAAGCCATCCAGGCAATTAACTTAAACATAGAGATAATAGAAACAGCTAATCCTTACTTGGATTAGTTTTCCTATTAACCCACATGCTATTCTAGCATTAAGATTAATTTCACAACAATACCTTTACGGTAATTATCACATACGATAGCGTTGTTCTAACAGATATACAACCTATGATAATGTCATTATTACAGTTTCCAAAACAGTTTATAAAACCATTTCCAGATAAACACAGTAATCATTCCAAATTAATTACTCAGATAAACAGCTGATAATTAATGTAAATATGGAACGATGAGCAAGAGCAAACCGCCACTTGCCTTAGTCCGCAGATTTGGAACAAAGCAGAGACAACGGGATTCCGGGCTCGACACAGGTATAGCTCCGACAGCACAACGACCTTCGAGTCGACCCATAAGGAAACCTTAAGTTAGATCCGACATAAACTAGTACGAATCTAAGGAAAGACGAAAGAAATCGAAAGGAACGACTCCACAACGACGACCACCAAGACCAAGCCAGCAAAGGGGCTTCTGGCCACTGGCG
This sequence comes from Rheum nobile, assembly GCA_027886185.1. Lineage (NCBI taxonomy): Eukaryota > Viridiplantae > Streptophyta > Magnoliopsida > Caryophyllales > Polygonaceae > Rheum > Rheum nobile. The sequence goes on along the minus strand of WOAB01000662.1, from coordinate 854,452 downwards.
GCGGTCGTCGTGTTCATCACGGCGGGCGCCGTGATGAACGGCGGTCGCCGTGAAGAACCTCCGACAACAGAATGGCGAGAAGACTCACCAAAACGATGCGCGTTTTGACCCCTTTTTGCCTTGCTTGGGTTCTGACCTCCAAGGGCAACCAAAAGGCTTAAAAAGGGCTTCTGGAAACACCACCAAAAGACACCGGCGACTGCTTCAGAAATCCGGCGAGGGCACCAAACTCCGGCGAGAGAGATTCTGAGATGGAGCTTCTGATTTTAGCTTGAATTCGACCCCAAGCCTCTCCTTTTATAGCCACAGACCGAGGGAGCACAATGATGGCTAAGAGGGCGTCGTGGCGGGGATAAAACGGCGACGTCAGACGTTTGCCGACGACCTTCGGGCAAGGACCTTCGGACAACATCGACGGCGGGCGCCGTCATAACTGCGGCGGGCGCCGCCATTAATACGGCGGGCGCCGCCATAGACTTGGCGTCCCCAGCTAGGAGGAGACTCGGCTGCTCCTCGAGCCTTGTGACGGCGGGCGCCGCCATACCCACGACAGTCGCCGCCCTTGGGCCTTGCGACGGCGGGTGCCGCCAATCTCACGGCGGGCGCCGCCCCTTGGCTCGACCGCTTCCTTTGCTCTTAGACGAAACGATATTAACCCGGGATAAAATTATCGTACGCGAACGAATAATTAATATCCAAAGTACGTCGTCTGTATTTTATTTCACTGAGAAAAATAATACAGAGATATAGCACATTACAGAATGTCTTAAACTCTCTGTATTAAATCCGACGTACAAAACGGGTGTTCGGGAAAATTCCAAAAATTCCCAAAATAACCTCATAAAATACAGGGTATTACATCACCTTCCCCTTAAAATAAGTTTCGACCCCGAAACTTGCATTAAGTCAATGAGGATATTTCCTCAACACCAATATTACCACCTGAATCCAACATCCTTAATCACTTCATCCTTGAAATGGATCACAAGAGATAGTACTCTTAATTCCTTAGGATATCATTCTGAAAATGATTCATCCGTCTCAAAGCTTATGGCACAAACTCACGTATGAGAGATAGCTCCTGATCTCTCTGAACAAAACTCTACAAGCTCATTCCCTTTCCTTAAGAAATCTCGGAAGAACTCAGCGTATGAGATAACGCTTACCACAATACTCCTTAGGTGCGTAGAAAATTCTCCTTACTGAATCTTTAATACATCGGGATCATCAACATATCCTTAACTGCAACCTTTTCTCTCAACATGATCGCTTCACCACTTAATCTTCCTCAAAGAGCTGCATCCGATCTTATAGATGACATACTCTATGTATGAAGAAGAATCTTAGGAGTGGATTTATATTTAAACAACAGAGTCGACCCTGGGATTAACCACATAGGGAACGAACATCTAAGTTGTCCACAAAACTTCACCACCATAAGTCCGACAGTCCTTATCCTTACTTGGCATAAGCTGTTCTCGACACTTACAGGGTTTCGTATGAATAACTAATTCGCAATGATAACACATTCTGAAATTTTCCAAAACACGGAAACACTTCATTAACATCCAAACATTACATTAATTGACAAAAGTCGATCAGGCAGATCTTAATACCACGGAGATTACCGACACACGTCGTTACTCCTTAATCTTAAAGAAAGTCTTAACACAAATACAACTTAATGGATCAGGGTTCTTCTCCGTTGGCTTGACTCATTATGAAGAGTCGTTGCCCTTGGCCTGAAGACCCCATAGGCGCTTTGCCTTTATTACGAGCCATAGACTGCTCAGGAGTGGATACCACTGGCCTTGGGTTCTGTCCACCTCCAACATTTGACGCCTGATAAGACTGCATTGGTCCCTGACCCTTCAGTCTGCAGTATGTTTTTATGTGGCCTTCCCTTCCACAATTATGACACATCCTCTTGTCCTTTTGGCAAACAAAACTTTTATGCCCCACTTCACCACAATTATGGCACTGAATTGCTCCGCCGTTCCAACCTGAGCCTCTGGCAGAGTCTGACTGAGTTGTCTCGGTCTTAGCACGACCAGACCTTTCAAACTTGGTAGGCGATGCCGGTCGTTTGAATGAACCAACCTGGCGATCCTGTTGCCCACCATTTCCCTTAACTTGCTTCTCCCTCTTAAGGGCAGACTCCTCCAATGTGACTTCCGTCTTGTAGGCTGTATCCACATATTGCTCTAACGTAGTACAGCCATGACGCAACATTAGAGGCTTGATCTCTGGATTCATCCATCCATGGAAGTACCAGATCTTCTACTCCTCGGTTGACACCTCAGGTCCAGCGTACTGCATCAAGTGATTGAACTTAGCTGTGAGCTCAGTCACCTTTAACCCATCAGTCTGCGGGTACAGAAATTCCTTATGCATCTCCTCCCTCATAGCTCGGGAAAAGAAACGATCGGCCATCTTTGTTTTGAACATGCTCCAATTCAGCTCGGGATGATCTGCCAGACCAGTGCTCTCCCACCATTCGCTAGCCACATCCTTGAGTTGAAGAGAGGCGATGTGCACTTTCCCAGCCTCAGTGCAATTAATGTTCCGGAGCAACCGTTCCATATGCGAGAACCAATATGTTACCCTGACTGGTTCTCCAGTACCGTCATAGCTGTCAGGCCTCATTGAACTCACGGCTTTTAACGCTTGCCCGTAAGTTCCTCTGTTTCTGACAACATTGATCCGAGGTACTTGCTCCACTGACTCCTCGACTTCAGGAGTAGCTTGAGGAACTGGACCACCTTGTGCTTGTGGTGCAACTGGTCGCATAACATCTGTGATTGCCTGCATGACAATTCCTCGAATTGCCTCCACTGCTGCAGCATCAAACAACATCGGAGCGTTGGCCTGAGCTTGGCCATTGCCTCCCTGGTTATTGTTAGAAGCAGTCTCACGCTCTTCTGTTGGGTCTGCAACATTCCTTGCATTTGGTCTGGGGTCATTACTCGGCCCAGCACCAGTACGGATAACGTTCCTTGTGTTCACCATCTGTTTACCAATCAAACTCCAAGGATTTTATCACATTAGTATCTTCTAATATACTTATTGTAATAAAATCAACTTTAGAATAGATCAACTTGGTAATTTCTATTGATGAACTCAAACCGAGTTACTAGGTTCTACAACCTTAACTCAAAATGAGAGAACTGGAAATTCAAGCCTCATTGGGTATAGCGAAACCACCTTGGCTTCTCCCGGTTCCTCTGAAGAGAATAGAATGCACCCATATCATACGGGGTAATGGGGAAGGAATTAGTCTTTCTAGATATAGAAGCAAACTTACTATATCAGACCATATAGAAGACAGGACTATGAACGGTGTTTTCAAATTCTTTTCACTTTGAAAATTCAGAATTCTGTGAAAACACTTTTCAATTAAAACGAGTAAATGGTTTTCAAATACCCAACCCGTTTTAAAAAAAAACTTTTAGCTCTGATACCACAACTGTAACACCCCCAAAGCTTAACCCTTTTTGGAAAGGTATTACCGCCAGTGACCCCAGTGTTCCTACCGAGATCACCCAAGGCTTTACCGTTTAAATACAAATCATGAAATACAAAGATACAAAATGATAACCTTATTCATATAAAACACGAGTCCCGAGATTCCATCCCAATCCCGAATAGGACAAACACATAGTTTAATAAAATTACAACGGAAATCTTAAACAAGGTACAATGGAAGTCTTTTAAATGGATTACAAACAAGGATCTTGACCACAATGGTCATCTCCCAAGAATCTCAACCTGATTAAAGAAATTATTAAAACGTCGGAAAAACCACCGTCGACTCCATAGTCCTTCTAGTCTTCTCATCTACACTCTATCTGATATGCCGAATCGAACGGATGACATCAGCCCACATGCGGAGAACAAAGTTCGTGTGTTAGTCTACTTGAATAGACTAGCAAGGGTAAAAAGCAGAGTGGTTCGAGTGATCGTAACCGTTTACTATCATTGTCCCTCGAATAATAACCGAAGGGACGATACATAACCCGGCACTTTCACGGAATAACAACAAGAGGTATGCATGAGAGAAGATTCTGGAAGACTTCCTCTTCACAGAAATCGACTCGAAAAGAGACTCCAAGAGATTGAGTCTTTAAGGAAATATGACAAATCTGGAATGTTTAAAGAATCATACAGCAATGATTTAAAAGTTGACTGAGATGCTTCGGTTCACAACCAACCTCATCGCATACAGCGAATCCAGATTGGAAAGAGAACGTACTACATTCAAGTCGAGACGAGCTTTCCTAGCTGCACTATTACTTAGCTGCACTACTCGCCATAGGTTTATTAATCATGTGCACTCGGGCACATATCTTATTTAATTACAAAACACACATTACTGAAACACGTTAATGTTATTAAGAGCGACAACAAGGCTTAAATCACATGGTGAAAATTATGTCAACCCAAATTAAAACACACACAACACACACGCGGGACTTAACATTATTATGCCGAGTAACAACGGCGTTATTATTACACCGGGTGACCTTACGTTCACCCTGATTGCACTATTACAGTGCTTACACTTATTAATTATGTGCTTAACTGCACTTATCTTATTAAATTACAACACACACACACACTGTTGAGGCTTTTAATATTATTCCGAGAACACGAAAGTTATTATTACACCAGGTGACCTTACGTTCACCCTGATTGCACTGCCACAATGCTTACAGTTTAATTTACAGGGTGACAGTTACGTCCACCCCAATTGCACTAGCTAAGTGCTTAATACACAGGACTACAATTAAGTTCATCCACTGGCGCTAGCAAGGCTTAAACACTTCAGATCCTTACATGTGGATAAGAAGCATAGGTCATGACCCTTAAATTATTCGGAATTAATCCGAGGAATATTATGATTTAAAGAAACGATAAATCCTTACTTGGATTAGCGTTCCCACGAATATTAAATTATAAAGAAATGACTAATTCTTACTTGGATTAGCGTTCCTACGAACACTCGCGTTAACTAAACAGTCTAACACAACAATTATTCACATTAAAGCCATCCAAGCAATTAACTTAAACATAGAGATAATAGAAACAGCTAATCCTTACTTGGATTAGTTTTCCTATTAACCCACATGCTATTCTAGCATTAAGATTAATTTCACAACAATACCTTCACGGTAATTATCACATACGCTAGCGTTGTTCTAACAGATATACAACCTATGATAATGTCATTTTTACAGTTTCCAAAACAGTTTATAAAACCATTTCCAGATAAACACAGTAATCATTCCAAATTAATTACTCAGATAAACAGTTGATAATTAATGTAAATATGGAACGATGAGCAAGAGCGAACCGCCACTTGCCTTAGTCCGCAGATCTGGAACAAAGCAGAGACAACGGGATTCCGGGCTCGACACAAGTATAGCTCCGACAGCACAACGACCTTCGAGTCGACCCATAAGGAAACTCTAAGTTAGATCCGACATAAACTAGTACGAATCTAAGGAAAGACGAAAGAAATCGAAAGGAACGACTCCACAACGACGACCACCAAGACCAAGCCAGCAAAGGGGCTTCTGGCCACTGGCGGCGGTCGCCGTGTTCATCACGGTGGTCGCCGTGAAGAACCTCCGACAACAGAATGGCGAGAAGACTCACCAAAACGATGCGCGTTTCGACCCCTTTTTGCCTTGCTTGGGTTCTGACCTCCAAGGGCAACCAAAAGGCTTAAAAAGGGCTTCTGGAAACACCACCAAAAGACACCGGCAATTGCTTTAGAAATCCGGCGAGCGCACCAAACTCCGGCGAGAGAGATTCTGAGATGGAGCTTCTGATTTTAGCTTGAATCCGACCCCCAAGCCTCTCCTTTTATAGCCACAGACCATGGGAGCACAATGATGGCTAGGAGGGCGTCGTGGCGGGGCTAAAACGGCGACGTCAGACGTTCGCCGGCGACCTTCGGGCAAGGACCTCCGGACAACATCGACGGCGGGCGCCGCCATCAATGCGGCGGGCGCCGCCATCAATGCGGCGGGCGCCGCCATCAATGCGGCGGGCGCCGCCATTAATACGGCGGGCGCCGCCATAGACCTGGCGTCCCCAGCTAGGAGGAGACTCGGCTGCTCCTCGAGCCTTGTGACGGCGGGCGCCGCCATACCCACGGCGGTCGCCGCCCTTGGGCCTTGCGACGACGGGCGCCGCCAATCTCACGGCGGGCGCCGCCCCTTGGCTCGGCCGCTTCCTTTGCTCTTAGACGAAACGATGTTAACCCGGGATAAAATTATCGTACGCGAACGAATAATTAACATCCAAAGTACGTCGTCTGTATTTTATTTCACTGAGAAAAATAATACAGAGATATAGCACATTACAGAATGTCTTAAACTCTCTGTATTAAATCCGACGTACAAAACGGGTGTTCGGGAAAATTCCAAAAATTCCCAAAATAACCTCATAAAATACGGGGTATTACAATGTTGGGACGGAAGTGTCCAGCGATGAGCAAAAGATCTGGTATTTCCACGAGTGGATGAATCCAGATATTAAGCCACTGATGGTGCGTCACAGATGCTCTACTTTGGAGCAGTACGTGGATGCAGCCTATAAGTTGGAGGTGACTCTGGAGGAGTCGACCAAGAAGCGTAATATCCAGAGGCAAGTGCAGAACCAACCTCAGGCAAGTGGATTTAAACGTCCTGCGCCATCGTCTGATTTTGCCAAATCTGGCTGAGCAAAAACGGATATGACTCATGATGGGTCTACGCAATGTTCGGGTCAGGGCAAGAGTCCAGTCTAGTGCTACAATTATGGTACAACTGGGCATAAGAGCAGTGTGTGTCAAAAGGAAAGGAGAGTGTGCTTTGGCTGTGGAAAGGAAGGGCATATGCAGAAGTTCTGTCGACAAGGGGAGCAGAAAGGAGCTGAGTCACGGCATGGGTCTGTTAATCAGAACAACCGACCCAGGTTCAGTCCAGTGGAAGCTCTTAGTCCTTCAATGTAGACAATTGCGCAGAACAAGGGGAAAGCCCCAATGGCTTCTGAAAGTCAAGGTCAACGCCTTTACGAGATGCGTGAGGTGGATGGACCCGATGCTCCATATGCTTAAAGTGCTTATTACCTTCTGTTTGTATATTGTTGACTCGGGCGGTACCCAGTCTTTCACTTTGGATAGTTGTGTAGTAAGTTAAGGTGTGTGTGCAACGAGGTTGTGAACCTTTTGTTGAAACTCTTCTTATATATGAACATTTGGTTGATACCAAGTTAGTGTTTCGTTGCTTGGTATGGGGTGAGGTCTTGTGTTTGAGACTTACCAACAACCTCTTCGAGATGGCTGCCTATTAATTAGGTGGAGCTACCAAGGATGGGTTGAGATGTATGGACAGCGACTCATGGCAACAGTGGACACTGGTAATGGCTGGGCCTGGGCTCGGAGCCACTAGTGGGCCGTCTGTGAACCATGTAGTGGGCTGGTCCAAGATGGTGACCATTTAGTTGGAACCAAGCGCCTTTTGGAAATTCCGATTACCATTTAGGGTAAGGAGTTCGAGGCGGATTTAATTTGAATAGCCATGGCTCCATACGATAATTTCTCGGTATGGATGGGCTGACGCGTCATGGGGTGGTGATCGATTTTAATTCAAGAATTGTGATGGTGTCATCTGGGGGCCAGTGTGTATGCAGATTTAAGGGTCGGAATGATGCTGATAACGGCAGGCTCATCAATGTGATGGCTGCATTTAAGCTACTTCGACAAGGTTGTGTCGGGTACCTTTGCTACCTGGATCTGCCTATGAAAGATGAACCATCAATTCTTGATATTCTGATCGTTGTGAATTTTTGGATGTCGTTTCAGAAGATATTCCTGGTTACCCCGTATCGTGACGTGGAGTTTGCAATTGAACTCGAGCCTGGTACTACGCGATTTCTAAAGCACCGTACTGGATTTTTCTTGACAAGGATTATATAAGGCCGAGTGCATCGCCTTGGGGGTGCTCCGGTTCCGTTTGTCAAGAGGAAAGATGGATCGTTTCGACTTTGTTCCGACTAGCGAGAGTTGAATAAAGTCACGACCAAGAATAAATATTCGTTGTTGAGGATTGATGATCTGTTGGATCAATTGCAAGGAGCAATAGTCTTTTCCAAAATTGATCTGAGGTTTGGTTATCACTAACTCAGGACTCGTAAGGAAGATATGTAACACCCCCAAAACTTAACCCTTTTGGAAAGGTATTACCGCCAGTGACCCCAATGTTCCTTACCAAGATCACCCAAGACTTTACCATTTAAATACAATTTATGAAATGCAATTGATACACAATGATCAAGCATTAAATTCCAAAACATAACATTGTCAAGGAAACAAGAGTTACGGGATTACAACCCAATCCCGAATAGGTCAATACAGAGTTTAAATCGAACACATCGGAAGTCTAAGAAAGTACATTACAATCAAAGTTATTGTCCAAAAGATCTCAACCAGATTAAAGAAATAATTAAAACATTCAAAAACACCGTTGGCCCCATAGTCCTTCTGGTCTTCTTAACTACTTTCGATCTAATATGCCGAATCGAACGGATGACACCAGCCAACCATGCAAGGAAAATATTGGTTGGTTAGTCTAAATGAATAGACTAGCAAGGGTACAAAGCAGAATGGTTCGAAGCAGTTGTATTAGGTTAGACTCCTTGTCCCTCGAATAATAATCGAGTACGCTTGTCAACCACCATACTCCTACTGGAATAAACAAGAGGTATGCACAAGAGAAGATTCTGGAAGACTGAATCTTCACAGAAATCGACTCGACAAGAGACTCCAAGAGATTGAGTCTTTAAGGAAATATGACAAATCTGGAATGTTTACAGAATCATACAACAATGATTTAAAAGTTGACTGAGATGCTTCGGTTCACGACCAACCTCATCGCCTACAGCGAATCCAGATTGGAAAGAGAACGTACTATGATCAAAGTCAAGACGAGTTTTCCTAGCTGCACTATAACTTAGTTGCACTACTCGCCCAAGGTTTATTAATTACGTGCGTCAGAGTAGCACTTATCTGATTTATGTTTCAAAAACACACATCACGTTGTTAGACTTTTACATGTGTACCCCACCAGTGGGACGACACATCTTAGTATACATTTCGTCGAGAGTGACGTATACCGAAAGGTTTGTGACACCAGCTAAGTGTCCTGCCTCTACACACTTGTGAAAGAGACCGATCATGATCTTAGAATAGTACCAGATGGGGACGAGCCACCCCGATACCAGATTATAAAGAAATGACTGGACCGAGTCCGAGTAACGTTCCTATCTAACAGTGCTAACTAAACAGTTACAGTACAATAACAGTTACAGGATAAATCCACATAAAGGCTCGAAAGGCGATCACAGATAATAGCGTTGTTCTAACAGATATACAACCTATTATATGATTTTCAAAATAGTTTATCAAAACCGTTTCCGGACAAACAGAATATTCATTCCAAATTAATTACTCAGATAAACTACTGATAATTAATGTAAATATGGAACGAACGAGCAAGAGCGAACCGCCACTTGCCTTAATCCGCTGAAAGGCCTAACGACGACAACTGGATTCCGGGCTCGACACGAGTATGGCCCCGACAGCACAACGACCTTCGAGTCGACCCATAAAAGGAATCCTAAGTTAGATTCGACATAACCAAAGTACGAATCTAAAAACGACGAAAGGAAAGATGCCACGACGACAACCAACCAAGCCAAAGCCACGAAGGCATTCTGGGCACTGGCGGCGGTCGCTGTTCTTGGCGGAGGTCGCCGCATTCATCATGGCGGTCGCCGTGAAGAACACGGACGACAGAGACGAGAGAAATCTCACCAAAACGATGCGCGTTTCGACCCCTTTCCGCCTTGCTTGGTTTTTGACCTCCAAAGGCAACCACAAGGCTTCAAAAGAGTTGCTGGAAACACCACCAAACAACACCGACGAGGGCTTCTGAAATTCCGGCGAAGGGCACAACTCCGGCGAGAGGAAGATTTGGCAGAGGTTTGGTGTTGGGATGGCTCAAAATCTCTCCCCCAACACCTCCTTTTATAGCCAAAGCATCTGGAGCACGAAGAAGATGGGCCTACAGCTAGTTCGGCGCGGTCAGAGCTCGCCGGCGACCATCAGACAATGTCTGCTGGGTAATCACGGCGGGCGCCGTGATTTTGCCTACGGCGGGCCGCGGCGGGCGCCGTAATTACGGCGGTCGCCGTTCCTAGCTCTGGCGAGCCCAGAGTAGGAGACGACGGCTGGCACTTCGGGCCCAGCAACGGCGGGCGCCGTTAGTGTACGGCGGTCGCCGTTTCTGCCTTTCCCGCCCATTCAGCTCTTGAACGAACATGGCGTTAAACCGGGATAAAAATTATCGAATGCGAACGACAATTAAAATCCGAGGCATGATGTCTGTATATTATTTCACTGAGAAAAATATTACAGATACAGAGCACATTACAGAATGTCTCAAACTCTCTGTATTAAATCCGACGTACACAACGGGTACTCGGGAAAATTCCAAAATTCCCAAAATAACCTTATAAAAATTACGGGGTATCACATCTCCTCCCCCTTACAAGAAGTTTCGACCCCGAAACTTAGGTCGAGAATAACTCGGGAAAACGCCTGAGCATATCTGACTCGGTTTCCCATGTCTCCCAAGTAACTTCTTCGGTCCCTGACTTGGACCACACACTCGTACCAACGGCACGATCTTGTTGCGCAAACGCTTCTCCCGACGCTCCAAAATGCGCACGGGCAACTCTTTATAAGTACCATTAGCTTGAATCTCGATGTCTTCATAACTAAGCACATGAGACTCATCTGGTACATACTTTCTGAGCAAAGATACGTGGAACACGTTATGCACCGGGTGAGCCGATGGCGGCAACGCCAGCGGTACGCTAGAGATCCTACTCTATCCAGAATCTCGAATGGTCCCACGTAGCGAGGGTTAAGCTTCCCATGCTTACCAAATCTGAAAACTCCTTTGGATGGCGATACCTTGACAAAAACCTTGTCACCGACCTCGAACTCGATAGTCCTGCGCTTCCGATCTGCGTAGGGCTTTTGTCGACTCTGAGCGGTCAACATCCTTTGTCTGATCAAAGCAATGTCTGAAGTCGTCCTTTCGACCAACTCTGGTCCAAGCAGAATTTTGTCGGCATTATCATCCCAACAAATCGGAGATCTGCATCTGCGACCATATAAAGCTTCAAATGGAGCCATCTTGATTGTAGCATGCCAGCTATTATTGTACGTGGACTCAATCAGACTCAAGCTGTCCTCCCAGCTAGTCGGACGATCGAGCACACAAGCTCTAAGCATATCCTCCAGAGTCTGAATGGTCCTTTCACACTGGCCATCTGTTTGAGGATGAAAAGTTGTACTGAACCTCAACTCGGTTCCCATAGCCTTATGAAGTTCCTTCCAGAACCTTGACATGAAACGACCATCTCGGTCCGATACAATGGTCTTAGGAATGCCATGTAAGCGGACAATCTCCTTCTGGTAGACTTCTGCTAACTTTTGGGTTTCCCATGTGGTCTTGATGGCTATGAAATGAGCACTCTTTGTAAGCCTATCCACAATTATCCAGATAGCATCTCTCTGACTTCGAGTTTTGGGTAGCCCAGTGAAGAAGTCCATGGAAATGTCCTCCCATTTCCATTCTGGTACGGGGAGAGGTAGCATCTCACCACCTGGCCTGCGGTGTTCGATCTTGACCTTTTGGCAAGTTAAGCACCTTGCCACAAAGTCTGCTACGTCCCACTTCATGTTTGGCCACCAAAACTTCTTCCTGAGATCCTTGTACATCTTGCTAGAGCCAGGATGCACAGAATAAGCAGATGAATGAGCTTCTCTCATCACAAACTGACAAAGACCCTCTGTGTCAGGCACACAGATCCGATCCTGAAACCAAAGTGATCCATCATCCTGAACCACAAAGTTGGGAGCCTTCTCATCCATCACTTCACTGCTTAACTTCACCAAGATGATGTCATCGACTTGCTTTTCTTTGATCTGATCCAGCAGTGTAGCCTGAATTTCCATCATACTCAGGTACCCTCTACGCTGGTCATATAAGACTTCAATGTCGCACGACTCTTGGTTTAGCTTGGTTTGAGCAGTAAGTAGAGCAACCACAGTCTCGTGCGTTGTCTTCCGGCTTAGTGCATCAACTACTACATTAGCCTTGCCCGGATGATACAACAACTCCATGTCGTAGTCTATGAGCAATTCTAGCCAGCGGCGTTGTCTCATATTTAGCTCCTTTTGAGTAAATATATACTTGAGACTTTTGTGGTCAGTGAAGACTTGGCATCTTATACCGTAGAGGTAATGCCTCCAAATCTTCAGCGCAAAGACAATCGTTGCTAACTCAAGATCATGGGTCGGATAGTTTTCTTCGTAAGTCTTGAGTTGTCGAGATGCGTAAGCAATAACTCTGCCTCTCTGCATCAGTACACAACCCAAACCACACTTTGAAGCATCACTATAGACCACATAATCGTTGTTCCCTTCTGGGAGTGCTAAAACGGGTGCCGAGGTCAGCCGTCGCTTCAACTCCTGGAAACTGGCCTCGCACTTGTCATTCCAGACAAACTTCTTGTGGACCTTGCGGAGTAGATTGGTCATAGGTAGAGCGATCTTTGAAAATCCTTCTACGAACCTTCTATAATACCCGGCAAGTCCAAGAAAATTGCGCACCTCCTTCACGTTCTGGGGCTATGTCCAATTAGCCACCGCTTCAATCTTTTGGGGATCAACCATAACCCCATTTTTATTGATCACGTGGCCTAAGAAAGCCACTTCCTTCATCCAGAATTCACATTTAGACAATTTAGCAAAAAGCTGATGTTGTCTAAGGATTGACAAGGCAATCCGCAGATGTTCCTCGTGGACTTCTTCATTCGGAGAATAGATCAGGATGTCGTCGATGAAGACCACCACGAACTTATCCAAGTACTGGTGAAAACATCGGTTCATCAAATCCATAAAGACAGCTGGAGCATTTGTAAGCCCAAAAGGCATTACTACGAACTCGTAATGACCATATCTGGTCCTGAACGCAGTTCTAGGAATGTCCTGCTCATGAATCCTGAGTTGATGATATCCAGATCTTAGGTCGATCTTGGAGAAAAACCTTTGCTCCCAGCAACTGGTCCAACAAGTCATCAATCCTAGGCAAAGGATACTTGTTCTTGATCGTCACCTTGTTCAACTCTCGATAGTCGATACAAAGTCGGAACGATCCGTCCTTCTTTTTGAAGAATAATACCGGAGCACCCCACGGCGATGCACTCGGCCTGACATAACCTTTGTCAAGAAGATCTTCAAGTTGATTCTTCAATTCTTGCATCTCAGCCGGAGCCATCCGATACGGTGATTTGGAAATCGGCGCCGTACCAGGCTCGAGATCAATTGAAAACTCTACGTCACGGTTCGGGGGTAATCCTAGAATTTCTTCCGGAAAGACATCCGAAAACTCCCTAACTACAGGAATATCAAGAACCTCACATCCATCCTTCTCGGGCGAATCCAAGTAGCAAAGGTACCCGACACATCCTTGTCGTAGTAGCTTAAACGCAGCCATCGCATTGATCAACTTGCCGTTATCAGCGTCATTTTGACCTTTGAACTTGCACACGAATTGGCCCCCAGATGACACCATCACCGTTCTTGAACTGAAGTCGATCACCGCCTTGTGACGCGTCAGCCAATCCATACCGAGGATAATGTCGTATGGAGCCATGGCTATGCAAATTAAATCTGCCTCGAATTCCTTACCCTGAATGGTAATCGAAAAGTCGGACAGATGCTTGGTTCCCACCAAACGTTCTCCATTAGGAAGATTAACGACGAAAGGGTCGCACGAATCATTGCATACTAAGTCTAACTTGCTAACACAGATATCCGAAATAAAGGAATGCGTAGCACCAGAATCAAACAGAATGCACACTGAAGTAGAGTGAAGGTATAGAGTACCTTGAGCAATCGGAGCGTTAGGTCCATCTGCTTCACGCATTTCGTACAAGCATTGGCCCTGACTTCCAGAAATGGCTGGGGCCTTTCCCCTGTTCTGAGCAGTCGTCTGCACTAAAAGGCTAGGAGTCTCGGCAGGCTTAAACCTAGGTCGGTTGCTCTGATGAACTGACCCTTGCTGTGACTCTACTCCCTTCTACTTCCCCTGCTTGCAGAACTTTTGCAGATGACCATCACGTCCACACCCAAAGCACGACCTCTTCTCCTTCCGACACTCATTGCTCTTGTGCCCAGCAGTACCGCAGTTATAACACTGAACTGTACTCCTGGTCTGCCCTGACTGTTGAGTCGATCCTCCTTGCGTCATCTCCGTCTTAGCTCGGCCGGACTTGGCAAAGTTAGACGGTGGCGCAGGGCGGTTAAAACCACCTCCCTGGTTCTGATTCTGCATCGACTTCTGTCGGTTGCGCCTCTTGGTCGACTCCTCCAGAGTTACCTCCAGCTTATAGGCACAATCCACATACTGCTCCAAGGTAGAGCATGTGTGGTGCACCATTAACGGCTTGATATCTGGGCTCATCCACTCGTGGAAGTACCAGATCTTTTGGGCCTCGCTGGTAATCTCGGCAGTGGCATACTGTAGAAGATGGTTGAACTTAAATGCCAACTCGGTCACTCTCAGACCATCAGTCTGTGGGTATAAGAACTCTTTATGCTTCTCCTCTCTCATAGCACGAGAGAAAAAGCGATCAACCATCTTGGTCTTGAACATCGATCAAGTCAACACTGGGCTCTCAGCCAAACCAGTGCTCTCCCACCACTCGCTAGCCTCCTCCTTCAGCTGAAGAGAAGCGATATGGACCTTCTCGGCCTCCATACATTCCACGTTCCTAAACAGCCTCTCCATATGGGAGAACCAATGAGTCACTGTTACTGGCTCCCCTTTCCCGTTATAGCAATCGGATCTCATGGAAGTAATGGTCTTAAGAGCGCGACCATAGCTGTCTCTAGCCCTGACGGCATTCTCCTGAATCACAGGGTTTCTGGGCTCCACAACATCAGGAACCACTGGGTGAATAGGCACTTCTTGCACTTGAGGCGCACTGGGTCTCAATACGTCTGCAATTGCCTGCATCACGATCCCACGAATCGCCTCAATAACTGCGGCATCAAACAGTGCCGGCGCTCGGGTCTGATCCTGACCTTCACGCCTATGCTGGACGCGAGACTTTGACTCGTGTTCATCCTGAACACCTCTTCCTGCTGGCCTGGGGTCTTGGCTAGTCCCAGCACCGGCTCGAGTCGAGTTCCTCGTGCTTCTTGGGTTCACCATCTGTTTACCGATCCAATTCCAAGCATTCAATACATTAATATTATGCAATATACTTATGCAATATATCAACGTAAATAAATCACTCAGAATAGATCAACTTGGCATTTTATAGATGAACCTTCAAACTTTTACACAAGTTACACATGAGTTTATCATCTGAGCACTAGGACAACATTGCTCGAAGATAAAAGTGTTTTCCAGAGTACTTGCCGCAATACTTGAGATATTACACATAATACAAACTTGGAATACTAAGAAACGAAACTACTGCGCTAGGCAACGCCAATCCACACTAAGGCGCTCCGAAACGTCTCCTGTAAGACCGGCTATCCATGCAAGGTCTCTTCGGGCTTGCCTCACCATCGGAATCTGACGGACTATGCGCCCTGCTTGACCCTGAAGCACCTGGTCCTGTCTCAGTCATGGTAAGGTATGGGTTGTCCATGACTGGCCCTCCTATCCCAGCCCTCCTCTGAGTACTGGCGATCAGCTCATCCCTCCGATGTTGTTGTTCTGCAGAGATGACCTCGCTCTGACGAAGGATCTCCTGCAGCTCGGATTCTGACCTCCTTCTTCTTGGAGTAGGGATGGGCTGAGATTCCCTGTCACTTCTCCTAATACCGTACTCGGTATACAGTGCCTCCCAATCAGTTTCTGACATGGGTGCGTACTCTGGCACTGGTGACAATTCTGTACCGGGCTCCTGATTCTGCCCTCCAAAGTCCAACTCCGGGTCCTCTTCTGGATCATCCTCTATGGGATCCTCATCCTCGAGATCATCCTCGATGGGATCCTCATCCTCGGAATCATCCTCGATGGGATCCTCATCCTCGGAATCATCCTCAATCATATCATCGTCCTCGACAGGATCTAGCTCAAGCATCTCCTCTTCCTCCTCCTCGTACTCGATCTCCTCTGGAATTGGTTCCAATAGAAAGTCGTCTTGGTAAACCCCTTGTTCATACCTTGATAACTCATCTTCCTGCTCGCATTCCTGTACTTCCTCCACCCTTGGTGGCGGCACATGTGCAGGCTCAGGGGCCATAGCATCCCTAGCTACAAGGACAACCGACTCGGGGAGAACGTGCTTGACGTCTTCGGGCGGGTTACTCGAGCCTCCAACCTCGAAACATAGCTGAGGTAACGGAAAATCTAGCCTCAGCTGGTCCGACTTGGCGTCTTCCGACCCCCTACCAATAGAAAAGCAGACACCCATCCTATCGAACAATAAGGAAGGAATTAGTCTTTCTAGACATATAAGCAAGCTTACTACATCAGACTATTAAGAAGACACGACTATGAACGGTGTTTTTAAAATTCTTTTCAGTATGAAAATTCAGAGCCCTTTTTAAAGCATTTTCGAAAACGGATAAATGGTTTATAAAAATTCCAAACCCGTTTTAAAACCTTTGGCTCTGATACCACAACTGTAACACCCCCAAAACTTAACCCTTTTGGAAATGTATTACCGCTAGTGACCCCAGTGTTCCTTACCGAGATCACCCAAGGCTTTACCATTTAAATACAATTTATGAAATGCAATTGATACACAATGATCAAGCATTAAATTCCAAAACATAACATTGTCAAGGAAACAAGAGTTACGGGATTACAACCCAATCCCGAATAGGTCAATATAGAGTTTAAATCGAACACAGCGGAAGTCTAAGAAAGTACATTACAATCAAAGTTATTGTCCAAAAGATCTCAACCAAATTAAAGAAATAATTAAAACATTCAAAAACCATCGTTGGCCCCATAGTCCTTCTGGTCTTCTTAACTACTTTCGATTTGATGTGCCGAATCGAACGGATGACACCAGCCAACCATGCAAGGAAAATATTGGTTGGTTAGTCTAAATGAATAGACTAGCAAGGGTACAAAGCAGAATGGTTCGAAGCAGTTATATTAGGTTAGACTCCTCGTCCCTCGAATAATAATCGAGTACGCTTGTCAACCACCATACTCCTACTGGAATAAACAAGAGGTATGCACAAGAGAAGATTCTGAAAGACTGAATCTTCACAGAAATCGACTCGACAAGAAACTCCAAGAGATTGAGTCTTTAAGGAAATATGACAAATCTGGAATGTTTACAGAATCATACAACAATGATTTGAAAGTTGACTGAGATGCTTCGGTTCACGACCAACCTCATCGCCTACAGCGAATCCAGATTGGAAAGAGAACGTACTATGATCAAAGTCAAGATGAGTTTTCCTAGCTGCACTATAACTTAGCTGCACTACTCGCCCAAGGTTTATTAATTACGTGCGTCAGAGTAGCACTTATCTGATTTATGTTTCAAAAACACACATCACGTTATTAGACTTTTACATGTGTACCCCACCAGTGGGACGACACATCTTAGTATACGTTTCGTCGAGAGTGACGTATACCGAAAGGTTTGTGACACCAGCTAAGTGTCCTGCCTCTATACACTTGTGAAAGAGACCGATCATGATCTTAGAATAGTACCAGATGGGGACGAGCCACCCCGATACCAGATTATAAAGAAACGACTGGACCGAGTCCGAGTAACGTTCCTATCTAACAGTGCTAACTAAACAGTTACAGCACAATAACAGTTACAGGATAAATCCACATAAAGGCCCGAAAGGCGATCATAGATAATAGCGTTGTTCTAACAGATATACAACATATTATATGATTTTCAAAACAGTTTATCAAAACCGTTTCCAGACAAACAGAGTATTCATTCCAAATTAATTACTCAGATAAACTACTGATAATTAATGTAAATATGGAACAAACGAGCAAGAGCGAACCGCCACTTGCCTTAATCCGCTGAAAGGCCTAACGACAACAATTGGATTCCGGGCTCGACACGGGTATGGCTCCGACAGCACAACGACCTTCGAGTCGACCCATAAAAGGAACCCTAAGTTAGATTCGACATAACCAAAGTACGAATCTAAAAACGACGAAAGGAAAGACGCCACGATGACAACCAACCAAGCCAAAGCCACGAAGGCATTCTGGGCACTGGCGGCGGTCGCTGTTCTTGGCGGCGGTCGCCGCATTCATCACGGCGGTCGCCGTGAAGAACACGGCGGTCGCCGTGAAGAACACGGACGACAGAGACGAGAGAAATCTCACCAAAACGATGCGCGTTTTGACCCCTTTCCGCCTTGCTTGGTTTCTGACCTCCAAAGGCAACCACAAGGCTTCAAAAGAGCTGCTGGAAACACCACCAAACAACACCGACGAGGGCTTCTGAAATTTCGGCGAAGGGCACAACTCCGGCGAGAGGAAGATTTGGCAGAGGTTTGGTGCTGGGATGGCTCAAAACCTCTCCCCCAACACCTCCTTTTATAGCCAAAGCATCTGGAGCACGAAGAAGATGGGCCTACAGCTAGTTCGGCGCGGTCAGAGCTCGCCGGCGACCATCGGACAATGTTTGCTGGGTAATCACGGCGGGCGCCGTGATTTTGCCTACGGCGGGCCGTGGCGGGCGCCGTAATTACGACAGTCGTCGTTCCTAGATCTGGCGAGCCCAGAGTAGGAGACGACGGCTGGCACTTCGGGCCCAGCGACGGCGGGCGCCGTTACTGTACGGCGGTGGCCGTTTCTGCCTTTCCCGCCCATTCAGCTCTTGAACGAACATGGCGTTAAACCGGGATAAAAATTATCGAAAGCGAACGACAATTAAAATCCGAGGCATGATGTCTGTATATTATTTCACTGAGAAAAATATTACAGATACAGAGTACATTACAGAATGTCTCAAACTCTCTGTATTAAATCCGACGTACACAACGGGTAATAGGGAAATTTCCCAAAATAACCTTACAAAAATTACGGGGTATCACAAGATATTCCGAGGATTGCTTTCCAGACGAGGTATGGTCACTACGAGTTCGTAGTGACCAATGCTCCAACAATTTTCATGGATCTAATGCATCTATGTTTTCGCTAGTACTTGGATAAGTTCGTGGTGGTCTTCATCGATGAGATTTTGATGTATTCCTCGAGCGTGGAAGCTCATGTGGAACATCTTTGGATTATTTTGTCAGTCCTTAGACAAAATCGGTTGTACGCGAAGTTGTCTAAGTGTGACTTTTGGATCAAGAAATGGCTTTCTTAGGCCATGTGATCAATAAGGATGGGGTTATGATTGATCCCCAGAAGATTGGAGCGGTAGCTATATGGAAGAGGCCTCAGGATGTGAATGAGGTGCGCAGTTTTCTAAGACTTGCTGGATGTTACAAACAGTTCGTAGTGGGATTCTCTAAGATCGCCCTACCAATGTCTGACCGAGATTACTTGGGAGACTGAAGAGGATATGCTTAGACGCTTTCCCGAGTTGTTTTCGGCCTTGAATAATCAAGTTTCGGGGTCGAAACTTCTTTTAAGGGGGAGGTAATGTAATATCCCTCATTTTATAAGGGTATTTTGGAATTTTTCCAACTCCCGTATTACAAGTCGGATTAATTTTAGAGAAGTTCAGACATTCGGTAATATGTTTGATCTCTGTAATATTTTTTCTGAGTAATATAAAATACAGTTGACGTATGTTCAAGGTTAAATAGTCGTTCGTATACGAATATATTTAACCCGGGGTTAAGAAGATTAACCCAAGATTTAAAACGGACAAAAAGGGGCGAAAAAGGCCTTGACCGCACCCCGCGGTCATTCTGCCGCACCCGCGGCGAAGGCCAACAACTGAGGCGGTCACTAGACGCCACCGCACCCTGCCGCACCCCGCGGTGGGATATTTTTCTTCGGCATCGTTATCCTCTTCCCTTGCAAGTGGCGCCGGTTGTCATGCTTAGCCTCGCCTAGCCTTCCTTGCTGGTCTCCTGCTTGTTCCCTGCTGGGGGAGCTCTTGGTTGGCTATAAAAGGGGTCGAAATCAGAAAGGGAGAGAGTTTCATCTTCCTCCTCTGTTTTCTCCATTGAAGCACCAAGCTTTGAGCTTTGTTGTGAAGGTGTTCGAATCCCTTTGAGTGTCGGAAAAGGTACTCCTAAGTGGTAGTAGAAGGTCTAAGGTGTTGGGAGATCGAACCTTAATCGCGTCGAAGGCAAACGAATCGATTTGGGGTGAGTTTTCTCCACTTCGTTGTCGAGCCCCTCTGCCTCTGTAACACCACCGCACCCCGCGGTAAGAGCTCCACCGCACCCGCGGCGAGCCTTGTCCGAGTGTGTGTTCTTGGGTGTGTGGTCTTGGGCGAGGCTTGACTCCCTCGATTCTTTTCATATTCTTTTAGATTCATATACGTGGATATTGAATCTAACTTAGGGTTTCATTTTGGGTCGATCCGAAGGAATCTGTGGTCTCAGATCTGTCCTTGTTTTGGACCCAGGAACTCGTCGTCTCTAAGCTTTGCTTAAGCTTCTGCGGATCTAAGGCAAGTGGCGGTTCGCTCTTGCTCATCATTCCATATTTCAATTAATTATCAATTGTTTAGTTGTTAATTAATTTGGGATGATTTAATGTTTGCGTTGGGAACAGTTTTGTTAAATGATATGATAAAAAGGAGATATTATAATAGGTTGTATATCTGTTAGAACAACGCTATTATATATATATATGATTAAAACATGATATTATACTAGGTTGTATATCTGCTAGAACAACGCTAGTATAAATATATGTTTTTGATGTTGGCCATGATGGCTGTGATGTGGATTATTACTGTGTTAAACTGTTTAGTTAGCACGAGTATTCGTAGGAACGTTACTGGGACCCTGGGGTCCAGTCGTTTCTTTATAATCATGGGGGTGAGGAGAACCTAACACCATTTTGGAAGGTCATGACTAACCTCTATACTCGGGTATAGAGGTGGTGCACTTAGCCAGTGTCATAAATCTCGGGAGTTGCTCCCAAAGGATCTCTCGATCATAATAAAAGCTTATAACGCGATGCGTGTTTTGGAATTAAATGAGATAAGTGCCGTTGTCGCACATAATTAATATACCTTCGGCAAGCAGTGCAGCTAGGCGATAGTGCAGCTAGGAAAACTCGTCTTAACTTTTAAATCGCTCGTATGCGATACTGCGATACTGTGATTCTGTGATTATTAATGTTTCCCAACATTTGTCATGCTTCCGATAAGACTCAACTCGTTGGAGGCTTCTTTTGGGATTGGTTGTTGTGAGACTCGGTCTCCAGAATCTTCTCTTAATCATGCATTTTCATGTTATTCAGTAGAAGTATGGTGGTTGACTATCGTGATCGACTTTTATTCGAGAGACGATGAGTCTAACCTAATACGACTACTTCGAACCACTCTGCTTTGTACCCTTGCTTAGTCTTTCATTAGACTAACCAACCGTAATTGTTCTCTGCATGGTTGGCTAGTGTCATCCGTTTGATTCAGCACATCAGGTATTGCAGTTCCGTAAGGCTAGAAGCGACTATGGAGATGAACGGTGGTTTTAATGATTTTATCCAGGTTGAGGATCCTTGGCGGGTGATCATTGCGATCAAGACCCTTTGTTAATTATTTTAAAAGACTTCCGTTGTGTTAAATATGTTTTGTGTAAAGACTTCCGCTGTAATGAACCTGATTATGTATTTTGATATATTTGGAATTATGCTAAAATTCCGAGACTTGGTTTTAATGAAAGTTATGATATGTTGTATTATAACTGTGGTTTAATGATTTATATCAACTGGAAAAGCCTTGGGTGACATCGGACAGAACGTCTGAGGTCACTGGCGGTAATGCCTTTCCAAGGGAATATTTGGGGGTGTTACACGAAGTCCGAAGATCCGAGTTTTATTATTTTATCTTTATTTCCTTTTCTTTTATTTCGTTACTTTATTTTATTTCCTTTTAAGACTAAGTTTGTTATCTTTTAGTTTTAGGTTTTGGGTTAGGTTATTTAACCTAATTTTCCCAGCCACTTTGATTGATGATTCAGATTTAGTTTTACATTCAGTATTGTTTTCCTTTGAGTTATGAAGAACTAAGCACCTTTGCTTAGTCCGACGATTGAAGCCTTCATTTGATATACGGTTGTGAGGTTATAACTCTATTTCTTTTCCTTTGAATATATTGATGCTCTTGTGCTTCATCCCATTGATTCTTATTGATTTCGCTTGTTGGACGCAACTAGTTGTTATTG
This sequence comes from Rheum nobile, assembly GCA_027886185.1. Taxonomy (NCBI): domain Eukaryota; kingdom Viridiplantae; phylum Streptophyta; class Magnoliopsida; order Caryophyllales; family Polygonaceae; genus Rheum; species Rheum nobile. The sequence continues at coordinate 832,017 of WOAB01000662.1, read as the reverse complement.
ATAATTTTCTATTGTTAGGGTTTGGTAATTACTGTTTGAGTTACCTTATTCATGAGTAGCAACTGCAATATTCTAATAACTGTTTAGACTGGTTTATTGTAGAGAACATTAATTACATGCAATTGTATGACTGTTTGCTACTCTTGCATGTATCTATCTAAATTCATGTGCTCATTGCTGCTATTGAACTGAATCATGGAGGTTTTCCTGGTTATTTAATAGTTAGTATTTTCAGGGTCTGTTTGTCCTGTCTATAACTTTAGAAAAGGAATAGGAACATTCATAGGAAGGAATTAGAGATAATCTAGGATCAACCAATCGAATGAATGGTGAATTTTTGTCTGGCTAAGTACTTTTTCCCAATTGATTACAACCTTTGTTTTGATTTACTGTTATTTACTTTGTTACTTAAAACCAAACCAACAAACCCCCCCTTTGTTACTTTGACACACTAATTTGCATAAAGAAAGACAACTCCTCCCTGTGGGATTCGACCATTGCTTACCTATTCTACTAGTTTAGGTTATTAAGGATTTTACTTTGATTGGGCATACGACCTTAGCTCCTATCAAATTGGCGCCGTTGCCGGGGAGGCAAGTTTTGTTTTTTCTTTGTGTGTGTTTGTGTGCCTTTTTTTTTGTGGACCTATCTTATGGTTCACACCCGTACTACTAATCCTCCACTTTTGAGTCCTAATACAGAGAACCAGCAAACGAGAGATGGTCGTGGCCCTACATGCTGAGATTAGGGAACTAAAGGAGATGATGCAGATGTATATGACAAACAGCGGACAGCAGCAGAAGCAGCGATATGACCCGTACTCCTGCACATACACTCCAGGGTGGAGAGATCACTCCAATTCGAGTCATGGGAACCAGCAATACCCGCTATATGGTCATGACTACCAGGAGTTCTACCCGGGACCACAGTCGTTCTATCAGCAAGGTGCTCCACAGCAGTACAATCTAGCCTACGAGCATAGTTCTCCGGTGTCCAATCCCTGTTCCTCCATGTCTACTGAGGATATGCTTCGATCTCTCACCCAACATGAACAAGAGATGAAGTCCATGCTCCAGAACTTGGAAAAGCAGATTGAGCAAATGGCTCAAGCAACGAGCAAATTAGAGGCCGGGGCGTTGACGGAACTACTATCTCACCCAGTAGTGCATCAGAGAGAGAGAATGCCCTTTCGATGACCATACGAAGTACTGAGCAACTGCATGTCGTCCCACCAGCTGAAAGGGAACAACAATTTTGTACGACAGGAGCAGAATACAGCGAGATGTCTGCAGAAGAGGCCCCGAGACCGCGGGAGGTGCTTTCTGAAGAAGATTATTTCTGGGAATAGGAAGAATGCTGCGACCGCGAGGAGGAGAGCCGCGACCGTGAATGCGTTGCTGAAGAAGAGCCAAAACTCGGCGAATTTCCGCGACCGCGGACGGATTTCCACGCTCGCGGAAAAGTCGCTACTGAAGAGGAGCTGCTCGATGATTGTCCGCGACCGCGGACGGATATCCGCGATCGCGGAACAGCCCCTGGAGACAAAGACCCTCTCGAAGCTGCCTTCGACGCGTATGTGCGCCCCAATTTTCCTCCGCTCAGTTCATTAAAGCCTCCCGCACCCTTTCCCGAGGCTCTGAAGGACACCAGAAAGGTGGAGAACGTCAAGGATTTATTTGAAACCTTCAGTAATGGCGAGGCAAATGCCCCTTTGATCAAACTGGCAAAGAGCATCCCTCGCTGTGCAGAATTTTTAAAGGCGCTGTGCAAGATCAAGAAGAAGCCGAAGGAGAAGCACAAGAAGGAAACTGTGACACAAAGGGCAAATTTCTCTATGCTGGATATGGGGCAAGACACGCATGCAGCCCCTGGGATGTTGGGTAGGCCGTTTTTGAAAATGGCAAGTGCAATCATTGATATGAACAGCGGTCCACTCACCATGAAGTGCAGGAGAATGGGGGTAAAGCTCAACATAGAGGATACAAAGAGGCATCCCCCTGATCTTCACCCCGAGTGTTTAGTTGATGTGAGCAACCCTAGTTGAGTGGGAGAGCACCAAGTCGAGCCACGACAATAACCAAGGCGCTGCTCGGGAGGCAACCCGAGGTATGTAATTATTTTCTTGTCTTTTCCTTTCTAATCTTTATTATTATTGTTTTGTTTCGTTTTGCTTTTGTTTTAGACTAACATACATAAAGGAGACCCGAGCCAAATTGAAGACGGTGTTTCTCGCACCAGTAACATTTCCGCGGGCGCGAAAATTTTTCCGCGATCGCGGAAATTTCACTGTAAGTCTCCTCGACCTGGAAAAAAAAATTGAAAAAAAAAAGTTTTACCGAAGGCCAGCTGTCCGATTCTACATGGAGACGGTGCGCATCATGCTGCCAAGGAGGAGACATTCGCCTCACATTTCTATTTGGCAACGATGATGGCCCGACATTTGACAGCTGAGGAGGAGGAACACCAGAGCCCACGCCACGATTACATTTGGGCTCCATTTTTGTGTTCATTGAAGGTCGTGCAGCCCGATTCTTTGCTATACCACTACACCTTACAGTGGATTCCTTTTGGTTGCATGGTAGAGCTTGAGTTTGAAGACCGGCGCGACACCAGTGACATGTGCTTTCATTCATATACCGCCAGCAACAACTTCTACGTCCAAGCCAACTCGGCGACGGTTGTGAGTACCTTTCCGCTTTTCCTTGTGCTTCATTTTTTTTGTCTTTCATTACATTGAGGACAATGCAATGTTTAAGTATGGGGGAGTGTTCTATACTTGCTAGTCGTTGAGGAGAAAGAAAAAAATAATGAAAAAGAAAGAGTCAAATAAATTTGAAAAAGACAAAAAAAAATCCTGGGATAAGTCGAAAACCCGAAAGGGCGGCTTAGGTAATAAGCAGGTGGCTTGGACCAGCATTAGGCTGGGGTAATAATTGGTCAAGAGTGATGTGAGTTTATTGTGAGCCCATCTATTGAAAAATGAAATGAGTGGCTTGGTGAAAACCCGAAAGGACGCCTTGGAAAAATGAGTGAAAAGAAGAAGAGTGATTATTAGGAATCATCATTTTTCCTGGCGTGGTGAAATAAGAAGAGGTGATATAAGGAGGATTCGGGTAGGTCACTCTAGGAGGCATAAGAAGATAGATGGAAGCTAGGATTAGAAGGTTACTTTCACTCTATGGTGTTTGGGATAAGCTTGGGGGAAGTACTCTGCTTTCCTTTTAGCTTGGTGTTTGGTTATGTGATGTGTTGTGCTTATTGTGTTGGTGCCTTGGAGTTTCATGTTTAGGTGAAATTCTAAGTGGAGATGGTTTTTCTATGCTTTCTGACACCTTGGGGATTTTATTTGAGGAGTAGGTTTCTTTTAGCTTACTCGAGGACGAGCAAGGTTTAAGCATGGGGGAATTTGATTAGCGCTACTTTGTAGGGTTTAACTAGGAGTTGTTATCGGTGTTTTGGGTACCATTTGGAGATGTTTAGAGCACAATTATGGAGATTGGAGTTGAGGAGTAAAAGTGCGGATATGGTGGTTTGGAGGAACTTAAATGAAGATATATTGAAGAGAGAAGGAAGCCACCCAAGAAGACGAAGAAGTAGACCCAAGTGGGTCTACAGGAGCAAAACCGCGATTGCGGACAAGCGGAAGATTGATCGCGGAAAAGTCGAGAGCAAGAGACCAAGAATTGTATTTTCCGCGATCGCGGATGCTTTCTCCGCGATCGCGGAAATTGTCGTCAGCGCGTCCGAAGTCCGAAGATCCGAGTTTTATTATTTTATCTTTATTTTCTTTTCTTTTATTTGGTTACTTTATTTTATTTCCTTTTAAGACTAAGTTTGTTATCTTTTAGTTTTAGGTTTTGGGTTAGCTTATTTAACCTAATTTTCCCAGCCACTTTGATTGATGATTCAGATTTAGTTTTACATTCAGTATTGTTTTCCTTTGAGTTATGAAGAACTAAGCACATTTGCTTAGTCCGACGATTGAAGCCTTCATTTGATATACGGTTGTGAATTTATAACTCTATTTCTTTTTCTTTGAATGTATTGATTCTCTTGTGCTTCATCCCATTGATTCTTATTGATTTCGCTTGTTGGACGCAACTAGTTGTTATTGATAATTTTCTATTGCTAGGGTTTGGTAATTGCTGTTTGAGTTACCTTATTCATGAGTAGCAACTGTAATATTCTAAGAACTGTTTGGACTGGTTTATTATAGAGAGAATTAATTACATGCAATTGTATGACTGTTTGCTACTCTTGCATGTATCTATCTAAATTCTTGTGCTCATTGTTGTTGTTGAATTGAATCATGGAGGTTTTCCTGGTTATTTAATAGTTAGTATTTTCAAGGTCTGTTTGTCATGTCTATAACTTAAGAAAAGGAATAGGAACATTCATAGGAAGGAATTAGAGATAATCTAGGATCAACCAATCAAATGAATGATGGCTAAGTACTTTTTTCCAATTGATTACAACCTTTGTTTTGATTTATTGTTATTTACTTTGTTACTTAAAACCAAACCAACAAACCCCCCTTTGTTACTTTAACACACTAATTTACATAAAGAAAGACAACTCCTCTCTGTGGGATTCGACCATTGCTTGCCTATTCTACTAGTTTAGGTTATTAAGGATTTTACTTTGATTGGGCATACGACCTTAGCTCCTATCATTGTTCAAGGATTTCTTTTTATTTACATGTAAGGATTGTCCACATTAATTCAACACGATTTCAAGTTCAATAACTTCGAAAACCCCGGCCTAGATTGAAGTTAGGTTTGGATTCATATGGTGGAAAATCCCGTACTCTTGACCCTTTTACGTACTTGGTTCAGAAATGCATCAGTTGTTTCTGCCTTGTTATCGAAATTGTACTGTCGTCATCTGTAGCTTGCACTCTCTTTTAGGCATTATGAATTTTTAGATGAAATAGGGGCCGTCCGAACGGTCCAAATCCGCGAATTAGCGGCAGCGTCGAGACGTCGATAGGCAGTGAGTTGGTGAGGAAAAGAGAGCGGTGGGTCTGAGAGAAAGTGAAGGGGATCATGCGAGAGGAGTGAGATAGAGGCACAGAAAACGAAGAAGCAAAATCAAAGAAGAGGAGTAGGCGGTGGATCCATGCTTCATGCACACGTTGACACTTGACACACATATAATGAAGTGGAGAGATGGGGACACGACACACAATCAACAAACGTGATACATATTAAGTTGCAATTTTGTAATTAATTTATAAAAATAAGGTCTAAAAATGTACTTTTCATTTGAGGATGTTTAGCTTTTATAATAGTATAGATAGATTTTTAATTTTATTTCTAATATTTTCTTCTCTAATGATAATAGTTCCTTCTTGTGTTATAATTTTTTTTTTAATTTTTCTGTTTCTTCGACCACTAGCTATTTTATGTTAAAATAGCTAGCATTTGTATCTGAGAATTTGATGTGTTTAATTTTGGCTCTTTGATTTCAGAAGATCTTTTGAAAACTGAAAAGTTTTTTTCTTTTTCTCAATAAGTTTTATTTGTTTCTGTATGAGGTTATTGTTTGAGTTTGTACAAATTTCAATTTGGATGTCAGAAAGTTCTTTTTCTATCTTTTGTAGTTGGGTAAATATGTTGCCAAAAGTGGTCTTATTCCACATTTTTGCGTGTTTTTTCAGTAACTTTGTTTTAGATACAAGATCAAACATCCTTAACCCATGAAAATTTGTTCTCTAGGCTTGTTTAACAACATTCCTGAAATCCTTTCTTGTCATCTAGATTTTTTCAAATTTAAAGGGTTGATTTTTAAATTGTATAGCAGATGTAAGCTCAATTGAGATAGGATAATGATCAGAGCTAGTAAAAGCATAATGTTTTATATAGATATTAGGGTATCATTGTAATATCTAGTGATGAACGAGAACTCTATCAAGTTTTTCATAAATGTTATTAATTTCAGTTTTGTTTTTCCGCCAAGTAAAAACATTCCTCGTAAAGGGAATGTCCATTAATTCGCATTCATTTTTAAAATGTCTTAGTCTAGTAAATTTTGTCAGTGGGGGAGTTAATCCTCCCATTTTTTCAGTATGGTCTTGAATTTCATTTAGGTCTCTCATAATGATACAGGGATGAGCATTGTTTTTAATAAATGAAATAATGCCATCCCAGAATTCGTTTTTGCCGATTTCATTAGGAGGGGCATACGTAAGAATAAGCAAAGTTGTAGTGTTTGTACATAGATTTTTGTATTCAATATTAATAAAACGTGAGTCTAATTGGTCAATTTCAAGGGTTTTATTTGTAAGTTGATAAGATTTCCACATGACACATATACCCCCCGAGAAACCATTGGCCGGGATACAGTGAAAGTTATCAAAACCTGCTTTTTTCAAACTTTTTCAATGGGTTCTTTGTTCGTTCTTGTTTTAAATAATGCGAAAAGTTGAATCCTTTCAATTTTGCAAAAAGATTCAATATCCATCCAAATGGTTTTTTCCCCTGATTCCTCGATAATTCCATGTTGTAATCTTCATAAAAAACCAACTTTTTTAATGCCCCTTGTCCTAAAACTTTGAGGGGTCTTTGAATTGGCTTGTTGTTGCTGAAGTTTTTTCCAAATGAACGAGCTCGACTGTTTAACAATAATGTTATCATGCTGAAAGGAATTTTCATGATCGTGCTAATTTTCTCATGATAAAAGGGTCCACTTTTTAGTTGTGTTGTTGTTTGTTTTGCTATGTCAAAGCAATTCATACAGTGTAGATAGTTTGATTTTTTGTCATTGCTAGTACTTAATTTTTTCCTGAAAACATAAATTTTCATCCACCAAAGATAGACACACTTATGCTTTAGGCAAAGGCTACAGTAAATAGCAGCTAGTTTCATATTTTTCATTGGTTCTGTTAATCCTTAACATATATCAGAAATCTCCTCAAGGAAATTTTGAGCACCACAATTTATCTATTTCCTTTGGTCAGCAAGTGTACAAAGATATAAGTAGGTTTCTTTATCCTTAATACATCTCAAAAGAGACATGTGAATGTAACCAAATTTTGAAAAACCCTTCTTCAGGGGACAACTGTATTTGACAAGAATCAAATTACACTCTGCATGTTCAAGTTTATTCCTCATCCACTTTTGAAAGAGGCAAACATTTGTCAAATGATTGGATTTGTAGGGAGCTTTGTTCAGGGTATATTTGTTCAGAGAGTAACATTTGTTCGATTTTGTCATTTTGTGTGTAGATTGATGAGGTTCTTCCTTGTACAACTTCTTTGTTTTTGATAGACTGATGCTTGGTGTTACTTGGTCACAAATCAGCAAAACCAGAAACAAGTAATTAGTACAATTTGATAGTTTGTCATGACAGGAATAAAAACATACCTTGCCAAGTGTAAAGTGCCATGTATGGTTGAAGCAAGTTATAAACTTGTGATTAAAGTCTGACAACACCAAAAGATATCGAGCAGTAAAACAATTTCCAGTTCTCAAAGCAGTGAGGAACCAAGCCACTAAAAGACTGGTAAACTATGTAGTAGACAGTGTGCAAAACTCTACCAAAAATGTTTCCACAGAAGGTATGAGTCATTTTGTTCAGGCTCAGGTTGATCAAAAGGTTCCAGTTGTGCGCGAATAGATGCATTTAATTTTAATGGGATAACCTAGACAAGTTTTTAGGTAATCCAACTTGGTCAAAGCAGTTAAGCAAGTATTTATACGGCAGTAGAGAGCAACACACAACAAGTATCTTAACCCATACCATTCCAAATCATAGGTCTAAACAACAATAAGAGAGTCAAAATGCCAAATTAATGGTCATTGACTTACAAAAGCAGGCCTAGAGTACTTAAAAATAACAATTATCAAGTTGGTTTTGCTCCTACAAGCTAGAGGAGTCAAAAGGCTAATCAAGGGGTTAATCCTATTAGCAAATTTAAGAGCAATGAGTTCAGCAGACCCTAAAAATTGATAATTGTATTTACACATAATCATTTTTTAAGTTTTTTGGCACCCTTCAGCACCGAGGTGGCAGTATCTTCCTCACAAGCCAAGTCTTTGCGCTTACTGGACTCTGAGGTAACAATAATGGACTGTTCTACAGCAGCTTCTTGTCCAAGGAGCCCTTGGTTGCCACTAGTAGTCTTGTAAATACTCAGTTGTTGTTATGGCTTGTTAGGAGCCTTGAGTTCTATTGTCATCTCCTCATCCTCCTTTTGAAGGACTTCAGAGCATTCCACAAATTCATCCAAGAGATCATCCTGGCTCAGGAAGCTCTGCAATTCTTTTTCATTAAGCAAAGGCAACTCATCCTTGCCCAGCCCAAACACATGGCTTGGAGGAGCCCCCAGGCACACCTTGGTTGTGTCATCATTAGGGTGTGGGAGCTTAAAAGGAGGAGTTAGATCAGCAGACAGTTCAGTAGTATGAGAAGTTTCAACAAGAAATTGTTTTTTCAGCAATAGAAATTTCAAGATCAGAAGAGGAGATTTTATCATTCACCACAGCCTTACATAGGTTGTAAAGGAGAAGGTTCAAGAGTCTGATGTGATACCATACCAACAATAGCTTCAACATTTTGATGCAAAATGGAGAAGCTATTCTTCTGGGAAACAGGCTCAACAAGGAGAGTGGAGGAGTTGTTGGCCTCATTATTGTTCGTCTTCTTGGTATAAGAGACATTTTGCCACTTGTTCTTGGCATCAGCCTCCTCCTTCTTAGGGTCATCCGAGGAAGAAACCTTGAGTCTTTGAAAGGTCGGTTGGAGTGATTGAGGCTTGGCTATCCTCAGTGGACACTTGTCGAAGGAATGCTCCAATTCTCCACAGTTTCCACAACCCTTTGGGCTCTCTTCAAACCAGATTTTGTAAATTTTTTCCTTTCCCTCTTCATTTGGGATAACAATAGTTTTGAAATTCACTTTTCTAACATCAACATTGATGTACACTCTAGCTGTAATACCCCTCATTTTTAGTAAAGAGTATTTTGGTAATTTTCCAAACTCGCGTACTGAAGTCGAATTAATTTTAGAGAAGTTCAGACATTCTGTTAAATGCTTGATCTCTGTAATAATTCCCTGAGTGGAATAAAATACATTCGACATATTTTTGGGGTTTAGAATATTTGTTCGGATACGAATATATTTAATCCGGGGTTAAAACCCATACCCATAATTCTTCCCGGGACAAAAGTGGGCAAAAGAGGCAGAATTAGCCTTCGCCGCACCCGCGGTAGGACCCACCGCACCCGCGGTCAGAATTGGCCTTCACCGCACCCGCGCTGTCGTCATCACTTTTCTGTTTCGCCGAACTTCGATCGTCGTGCGCCTGAGCTACTTACCCCCTGTCGGAGCTGAGGCGGTGTGGCGGTGGAGGGGAGCTGCTTGGTTGAGCTCCTTGCTTGGCCTATAAAAGGAGGGGACTTGGAGGAGGAAGGCATCCCAATCTCTCTCTCTCTCTCTCTCTCTCTCTCTCTCTCTCTCTCTCAAATCTCTCTCTCGTTCCATTGTCGTCGGATTTGCAAGCTTTTGCCAGAGTTGTCGCCGGAGCTCTCAAAGGAGGAGGAGGTGCTCTCAAGGTGGTGCTTGGGTGGTCCAAGGAATCCAGAAGTCGGAGCCACCACGAGTCGAACCCCCGTCGTCTTCCCCGGTGAGTTTTCGTCGTTGTCTCGCCATTATGGCTTGACCGCACCCGCGGTCAAGGCCTCCGCACTCGCGGTGTGCCTGGGCACTCGTGGTTGTGGCTTGGGCTTTGTGATCTCGATTGGGATTTCCGTTCTTTCGATTTCGTTCGTCTTTCCTTAGATTCATATATTTTATTATCGAATCCAACTTAGGGTTCGTTATGGGTCGTTTTGTAGGAATCCATAATCCGAGTCTGTCCTCGTTTCAGACCCGGAAACCCGTTGTCTTTGAGCTTCATTGAGCTTCGTCTAATCTAAGGCAAGTGGCGGTTCACTCTTGCTTATCATTCCATATTTCCATTAATTATCAATTGTTTAATTGTTAATTAAATTGGGATGAACTATTGTTTTCGTTTGGGAACAGATTTGATAAATGATACGATTTAAAAAGGAATATTATAATAGGTTGTATATACTGCTAGAAACAACGCTATTATATATGTATATATATATGATTAAAATACAGATATTATAATAGGTTGTATATATTGCTAGAAACAACGCTATTATATCTGTTATTGCCTAGATGACATTGATGTGGACTATTGCGTGTTTTAACTGTTTAGTTAGCATGAGTATTCGTAGAAACGCTATGTACCTTGCGAGGTTTAGTTGTTTCTTTATAACTGGTGCTATGTGGATTTTTCCCTAGTACTCTCTCTGGTCATGACCATGCCCTTACTCAAGGTTGGATTATCTCTTGTGAAGAGATATCCCTTTTACATCTCTTGTGAGGAGATATTATCTCTTGTGAGGAGATATTATAAAAGCTTATAACGTAAATGTACGTTTTGGAAGTAAATAAGATAAGTGCCGCTATGCACATAATTAATATACCCTCAGGCGAGTAGTGCATCTAGGAAGTAGTGCAGCTAGGAAAACTCATCTAGACTTTGGTCAGAGTAAAGTTCTCTTTCCAATCTGAATTCGTATTGTGCGGTGAGGTTGGTCGTGAACCGAAACACCAAGTCGTTTTAAAACGCTTGTGTGAATTATAATGTTCCCAAACATTGTCATACTTTCTCGTAAGACTCAATCTCTTGGAGTCTTCTCTTCATATATTTTCCTTGAGACTCAATTCCTTTGGAGTCTTCTTTTCAATGCATATCTAAATAATAAATCATTCCGTGAAAGTACCGGGTTATATATCGTTCCTTCGGTTGTTATTCGAGGGACAATGATAGTAAACGGTTACGATCACTAGAACCATTTGTTTTCACCCTTGCATAGTCTTTCATTAGACTAACCAACCGGGTTTTATTCCTTGCATGGTTGGCTGGTGTCATCCGTCCCATACGGCACATCAGTGGTTGGTTTCCGCAGACTTGAAGTAACCAATTGAAGAAGAGACTTGTAGTTGCAGATTTAAGTGCCGGTCTTTCAAGGTCGTTAGACATTACTTTAATGTATATTTTTATAACCTAGTCATGTGATAGGTTTATTCTTAAAAGTCTTCCGCTGTATTATCACTATGTTGTAAAATCATCTCTTCGTTTGACGAGAGATCTTTTAATAAAAGGTTGAGTTTCACTTATACAATGTCTTCCGTTGTTTAACCTTTTGTTATTTAATATGTTTATTGTTCTGATTAAAGCCTTGGGTGACATCGGACAGCAACGTTTGAGGTCATTGGCGTGTGGCACTACCGACGTAAGTCGGGGGTGTTACACTTATGGTATCAGAGCAACGGTTTTAAAATTCTTGGCCTATTGTTAGGTTTGAGAATTTTCGGAAAAAAAATATTTTCGAAACTATTTTCAACCTATTTTTCTATTAAAAAGAACTTTAAGGATTTAAAAGTTTTAATTATTTCTTGGAATTTAATTTAAACTAATGATTTAGCTAATTGTGAACTTCAAAAGTTAATTATCGTTGATTTATAAAAGGCATATTATACGCATAATTGTAACACCCCCGACTTACATCAAAACTCAGTTAGAATGAAATCTTATAAGAATCAACTTCCTTAAGCATCAAATCCTTGACCACATTTGATGCTTAAGGAACCCGATAGGCATTTGTGGAGGTAAAAGATGTTCAAGGGGTATAATTGGAAATATCTCATATCCTATTATCTTTAAGGCATTTATATATTTTGATAATCTTTCGGGTAGAATGTTCGCACCCGCAAATTCTTACGGCGCATCCCTTTTGGGCGCAATGGCGTTGCGCCCAAAATGGGGATTTTGTTTTTCAAAAAAAAAAAATCAATTCCTTGGGCGCAACCAGGTTGCGCCCAAGGAATGAACCGGGTTGTTAAAAAACCCGGTTCATGGCCGATTTTCTTTTTTTAAAAAAAAATAAAAATATTCGGTTCACCTTGGACGCAACTATGTTGCGTCCAAAAAAAAATTTTTTAAAAAAACTTTGGGCGCTACGCCGTTGCGCCCAAAGTGGCTGCGGCTCTCCTTGTAATTTAAGTTAATATATAACCCCCTCCAGTTTGGGCGCAATGCCGTTGCGCCCAACTGGTTGTGAGAGGGTTTAGGATAGGGTAATTTATGGTTTAGGGTTTAGAGGATTTAGGGTTTTTGGGCGCAACCAGATTGCGTCCAAGGGGTTTCTAGTATTTTTTAGGGTTTATGGTTAGGTTTTGGGGTTTAGGGTTTTTGTCCATTCGAATACAAGCCCATAAACCATAAATCTTAAAAAACCCTAAAACAATCCCTACACACCTTTTGGGCACAACTAGATTGCGTCCAGAACTATGGGCGCAACCTAGTTGCGCCCAAGGGGTTTCTAGTGTTTTTTAGGGTTTAGGGTTAGGTTTTTGCCTTTTTGGGGTTTTGGATTTGTAGTTTAAGGTTTAGGGTTTTTGGGCGCAACCAGGTTACGTCCAAGGGGTTTCTATCTAGTATTTTTTAGGGTTTATGGTTAGGGTTTAGGATTTAGGGTTTTTGGACGCAACCAGGTTACGTCCATCAGGTTGCGTCTAAGGGGTTTCTAGTATTTTTTAGCGGTTTCTATCTAGTATTTTTTAGGGTTTATGGTTAGGTTTTGGGATTTCCGTCCATTCGAGTACAAACCCTAAACCCTTCAACCCCTAAACCCTAAACAATCCCCACACACCCTTTGGGCGCAACTATATTGCGTCCAGAACTATGGGCACAACCTAGTTGCGTCCAAGGGATTTCTAGTGTTTTTTAGGGTTTAGGATTGGGTTATAGGGTTTAGGTTTTGGGATTTAGTCCATAAATAGAGTTAATCCATAAAATAATATTGTTATATACTATGGTTATATCATATAGTTATATACAATGATTATATCTTATACTTAAATGACTTATATCCAATTTGGTTATATCATATCGTTATATTCTATAGTTATATATACTATGATTATATCTTATGGTTATATTTCATAGTTATATATTATGGTTATATCTTATAGTTATATCCAATTTGGTTATATCTTATGGTTATATCATATAGTTAGTTACTATGGTTATATCTTATGGTTATATCCCCAATTTGGTTATATGATTATATCATATCGTTATATTCTATAGTTATATACTATGATTATATCTTATGGTTATATTCCATAGTTATATATTATGGTTATATCTTATAGTTATATCCAATTTGGCTATATCTTATGGTTATATCATATAGTTAGTTACTATGGTTATATCCAATTTGGTTATATGATTATATCATATCGTTATATTCTATAGTTATATACTATGATTATATCTTATGGTTATATTCCATAGTTATATATTATGGTTATATCTTATAGTTATATCAAATTTAGTTATATCTTATTGTTGAATCGTTAGAGTTACGTCTGAGGGAACAAAAGCTTTGTTCCCACAGAAGGCACAGCGGATTTAAATAGCAAGAAAGATAACAGAATGAACTCACGATATATAGTGGAAACCCTGATTAGCAAAACTAGCTTCTCAAGGAAAAACCACTACCTTCAAGCTTCCGCTTGAGAGGATTTTGAACTGCGTACTTGTCTTATTAGTTTCTTGCTTGATTACACTTGTATCCTGGACTTCGACCTCTAAACAACCAGCTAGACTCGAAACCTCTTCTACAACGATGAATCAAACTCAAGTCTCAAAGACTCACACGCACCTCCTCACTCTCTTTTTCTTCTTTTCTTTTTTTTTCGTTTAAAGTCGTTCTCAGCCGTGAAGTTACACCTAAGAAGTGAATCCTCACTTCACTTAAATACAACTCGGCAGAAACCCTAATTGACACAAATTAGGAAATACTAGAATCGGATTACAAAGATATGATTTTGTTTGGAAGATAAGATATTACAACCGATTATATTAATTAAGGAAGGAGTTCCTTAATTAATCCAACCGATTAGATAACGTTCTTCACTCTCCAATCGCCTTATCTCAGGAAAGATTCCTAGGATCAACACGATCGGGTTTTCTCTCTCCATATCTTCGCGCAATCCGGCTTGATCCTTGGAGTCGAAGTCTTCATCCTCTACCGCGTGGCTTCTTGGTTTGTTTCCTTAACTCAGCATGTTGGATGACTTCTTTCCTTTTGCAGCCTTGATCTGGTTCGTCACTTCAGTTCCTTGAGAGGTAACACAGCGCTAAGTAAGCCTTTGTTCCCTCTGAGATCCTATGCTGCAAAGCTCCCTGGGAAAACTTTCTTGTCCCTGAAACACTTGGTACACATATTAGTTGAGTGTTTATAACCATCAAAACCTAAGGAATTCAACACTTATGGTTATATCATATAGTTAGTTACTATGGTTATATCTTATGGTTATATCCAATTTGGTTATATGATTATATCATATCGTTATATTCTATAGTTATATACTATGATTATATCTTATGGTTATATTCCATAGTTATATATTATGGTTATATCTTATAGTTATATCCAATTTGGCTATATCTTATGGTTATATCATATAGTTAGTTACTATGGTTATATCCAATTTGGTTATATGATTATATCATATCGTTATATTCTATAGTTATATACTATGATTATATCTTATGGTTATATTCCATAGTTATATATTATGGTTATATCTTATAGTTATATCAAATTTGGTTATATCTTATGGTTATATTCCATAGTTATATATTATGATTATATCTTATATTATATCATATAGATATACTATGGTTATATCATATAGTTCTATATAATGATTATATCTTATAGTTATATGACTTATATCCAATTTGGTTATATCATATCGTTATATTCTATAGTTATATATTATGATTATATCTTATGGTTATATTATATAGTTATATACTATGGTTATATCCTATATTATATCCTATATTATATTCTATAGTTATATACTATGGTTATATCTTATAATTATATACTATAATTATATCTTATAGTTATATTCCATAGTTATATAGTATGTTTAATCATATATTATATCATATAGTTATATACTATGGTTATATCATATACTTATATACTATGACTATATCTTATAGTTATATGTGATTTGGTTATATCCTTATAGCTATATCCAATTTGGTTATATCCTTATGATTATATTATATAGTAATAACCAAATTGAATATAACTATAAGATATAATCATAGCATATAACTATATGATATGACCATAGTATATAAATATAGAATATAATCATGAGATATAACCAAATTGGATATAACCAAATTGGATATAACTATATGATATAACTATAGATATAACCAAATTGGATATAACTATAAGATATAATCATAGTATATAACTATATGATATAACCATAGATATAACTATAAGATATAATCATAGTATATAACCATAGTAATAACCAAATTGGATATAACTACAACTACAAAACATTCAAATTAGATATAACTAAATTTGGGCACAACCACGTTGCGCACATTTTTTTTTTTCCGCAAAAAAAAAAAATAAAATAAAAATAAAAATTGGGCGCAACGTGGTTGCGCCCAAATCACCGGTTCAGATCCAAACCGGTTCAATAATCTTTAAAAAATAATTTTTCAAAATAAAAAAAAATCTACCCAGATCTTGGGCGCAACCTGGTTGCGTCCAAGGAATTGATTTTTTTTTTTAAAAACAAAATCCCTATTTTGGGCACAACGCCGTTGCGCCCAAAAAAGGGTGCGCCACAAGAATTTGCGGGTGCGAACAAGAATCCCCTAATCTTTTGATATCCTAAAGATGAGATAATATTTAGGGTTTCTTTATTAATCAATAGGCTAAAAAAGCCCATGTATAGAGTATAATGAAGGCATTCAATTATATATCTCTTTGAAAAACCATGACCCTCAATCCCTCATTCACAACTATTGGTAGGAAATTTCTATCATCGACATCTAATTTATTGTGATGCAAATTTTTGATACCACAGATGCATAAGTCATTATTCTCGCTAAGAGTTGGGTTTGATACCTGATTTAGGAGATGGGACATCTTTAAATTTTATAAGAGAGCACCCTACTATCTTATTGGATTATGGTGAAAGACTCACTAATTAAACAATATTCTAGGCGTTCATTTATATCTTGGACAACAAACCTTATAAAAAAATCCTAAATATCAACTACATGCATAAGTACATATTTAATTTGTCTAGCTAGACACAAAATGCATCATAAGTTATAATTCTAGTGTTGGATCGCGCTATTTCCATATCACTCAACGCGTTGATTGTCCACCTTCATTCCCAACATGATTTTCATCAACAAGAAAGAGCTCGTCACGAAGAGCAATAAATGGACTCAGAACATCGATAACGCGCCAAATCTCTATGATCGCGTGGTAATTGTCAGATGCCATTCGACCGCCACGAATTCATCAAACCAATCTGAGCATGCCATCAATGCATCTTTTCAAGATCGACACGCATCCTCCCGCCTTGCTGGTCCAGTCATAGTCCTACACCTCCTTGCCGACGTCTGTCACTAGATGAACAACGAAATGACACGTGTCTCTGTATATCGGCCGACTTCAAGCAGGACCCTTTGCCTATAAATAGCCCAAGATCCCCTCATAAAAAAGGGGTCGAAGAAGAGGAGAAGAAACATGCCGATAAGCTTGTTCTAAGCTTCTTTAAGATCTGTGATGATTCTCATGAAATTGTAAAAGGGTGGAAAGCTTCATATTCGTCGACTATTATTTATCGCGTCCTTATGCTTGCTAGCATGTTGTCATCTGCTTTATTTATCGCGTCCTTTTGTTCAAGCTTGTCGTCTTCTGCTTTGTTCATCGCGTATTATGCATCTTGTTTGAAGCTTGTACTCTCATAATTCTTGGACGTCTTTTAGTGGATTTGGCTCTCGTACTTGAGGCCGCGAGGAGTAGGCTTCGTCCGAACCTCGTTAAAAATCATTGTGTTTGATATTCTTCTATCCTTACTGATTTATCGCGTTCACTCAAAATCAAGACTTTTATAAACTTTTCGCGTTATTTACTTAGAAAACTTGAAAACCATCATCTAGAACTTGAAACAATCTATAGGATTACACCATATACAGTCATCACACAAATCCCATCACACAAATCTGGCCAAATATTTCATCGATCCAATCCACTTATCATCCTTATTTGATAATGACATATAAAAGAAATGAGGCTTTAACTATATTGTCAACCTTGTACGCGATAATTTACTCTAACACAAGCCGATCTTTGACATGTGTTAATGAATCGGGCTTTGGGAACTAGACAAGACAACTTGGGTGTGAAACAATGGAAGATTGTTGATTGCGGTTAAGAAACTACAAAGGACAACTGGATTGAAGATTGGTGTGATAAGATGAGTTTTCCCAACAAGCAAGCGTGAACTAATAATTTATTTTATTTATTTTGAAAAGGTTGTTATTTTAGTCCATAATTTTTATATAAAAAAATTATCATTTTAAGTATTTAGGTAATAATTTATTGGTGAGTTACGATATTTAACATCGAAAATTATATTTTTTGGCTCTTTTTATACATTCTCTATGTTTATTGGCTATAATTGAGATGAGTTATTAAATACTTATAAATTTTAAGAAAAATTTACGAGAATATAAAATAATTATTGTATTTCTTAATAAGTGTGTCAAACTCTAGAATGACAATTTTTTTCATACGGAGGGAGTATGTAAGAGAGAGCTAATTGGTTTGTGAACACATTGACAAAGACAAAGTTGTAGGTGGACAGATAACGAAAATCATATTAATTATGTACATGCCGACTTACGTCCATTCACAACATGTTCAAGTTCAACTGCCACTTGAGCAAGTCGACTTCCTTAAAATATTTTCACAACAGTGCGCGACTTCAACACGCACGATTCCTGTTTTCTTCCTTTTGTTCAACTTCTACTAAATTCAATTTCTCGTTTGGTTATATTCTGCGTAGAAAATTTTTTTCCCGCATTAACATAATAATTAAGAATTTTATTATTTGAAAATGTAGGAAATGGATCTTAACTACCTATTAAGAATTCTCATCCGCAATGATGTTATAGACTGAAAAGTCGTGTCGTCTATGATTTCCGGTCTAATTTTTATCTTATAAAAAAAATATAATTCACTAAAATAAATGGGGATTCATCTTTTGGTTTCCTATTTAAGAATGATAAAGCAAAACTCATCCTTAGCCATGCTGATAAATGCGGAAATTGATTGCCCTAAAAACAAAGACTCTACATTCTGTAATGTCCTCCTGAAGGCGAAATAAATGAAATGGATAATATTAAGACTGAAAGCGACAACTTGACAATTGATAATGTTTTCAAATGAATCTGGGTTTGCCAATGGGAGATCGATCGATATTACCATTTATGATATCTTTTTTTATTACAATTATTCGTGACAATCCAAATTAGTCATATTTTTCGTGAAATTAACTCAATGGCCGATCTTATTGCAAATCTTAGCCACTCTAATTCACTGAAAGATATCACGATCAATTCAGAGCTTTTAACTCTCATTTGTAAGGATGTTATAGACTAGTTTTCAAATTAATCTTGATATCAGTCTAATTCTTACCTTATAATAAAAAGATAAGTGTAATTAATTCATGTCATTTGAAGGAATTGTAATTTCATAAAAATAATTCTTCTTGATTTTTTTTCTGAAGCAAACACATAAAGTAAATATAATTCATGAAAAAGTTAAAAAGCATGCGAAATATAGCACCAACCAAACGAGAAACAAGAGGATATGTTGATTTCATGAATTTTATGTTGTTTTTCTTAATACACTCTTCAAATTTTTAAGAATTATATAAATTGGAAATATTGTAATCGATTATTAAAATATTAGAGAGTTGGTCCATCCAACACTGAAATAGACAAATATAAAGTTATGCTAATTGTCTATGCCATTGAGTGTGATGACTTGCAAATGCGAACTTATTATAAGGGATAAGGTGATCAGGGAAGGTGTTAGTTGAGGGCCTAAATTGCGCGCAACTACGTAGTACTAGTACGTGCTACTTTTATTATTATATGAATACTTACGAATACAATTTCAAATAGATTAGGCTACTATCATTTGGTTACTCGGTTTCGTTATGAATTTATGACATCAAACATTCAATTAATGTCAAACATGGCATGGTAATAAAATAACTGTTTTTCTAATCTATGTACTTAAGGTATTGGTTAAGATCCCATATATAGAAATTTTTAATTAAGTGTTAATTTTTTAGGATATTTTAAATTTTTTAAGGTAGATTTATCTTTTTTTTTAGGATTTATATTTCTTAATAGAAATTCTTCACTTATGTCCTTAGGACATAGATCAGAAAAACCGATAAAATAAAAAACTTTTCCCTTTTGGAAAAAAGTCTTCCTACTTTTTGCTTTTGTTTTTATCTCATGGCATAGAATCAGTTTCACATATTTTGTACATATGTAGTCGAATGACTCGGATTTCATCATCATCTCCTTTTTACAAGAGGAACAAACTGAAATTAGGTTTCAAGCCTTATAATCTACAATTTCACGTATATGGTACCTTCCTCAGTTCCTCGTTTTATACGAGAAAATGGATTAGAATGATTGATTAAAAAATTAATTAGTTAATTATCTTTTTTTTGGTAGAAATTAGTTAATTATGTAACATCATTTTGATAGTTTTTCTGGTAAAAGAAAAGCAGTACTCTCTAGATTTTATTGAATATAAATTGGCTAATTGAAAATCAATGGGAAGCTCATACTCCATACATCGTAAGCTAAGATAGGATTTATTACCATTAGAGGTTTTACTAGCGAGATCATTTTGATGAATGAATATTAGTAATGTGCAATATTGAGAGTCTGGAAACATCAACGGTAAAAATTAGGTGTTCTAAATTCATAAATTTATCAGTAAAACAATAAAAATATCTAAATAATATCATCTATGGGAATTGATGAATCATAAATTAGTCCCTTTGCAAACACGAAATGATCATCTTAAATTTTCAATAACAATTATAAATGCTTTTCAAGGCAACAATAAATTCATAATTTCTGTCATGTCATCTCAACTTAGTTGGTAAGTATGACACCCCTGAATACAAAGTTATCGAATTCTTCTGTAATAGCCTAATGTCTTTTATAGACAAAAAACTCTATAATTTCTTCAATCCTAATTGTTTTGGCTACTAGTTATTTTTATTTTGGTTATATGTCATTATTACTATTTTTTTGGGTAATAACTTTATTACTAATATTGAAGACGATCTACAATAATCGATTTGCATATATATGTTTGATTGTCGTAATGAGCGCCGATGAGAGTAGTATTGAAAAAATAGTATTTTAAAACTTTTATTATTTATTGTCAAACACCCTTATATTTTTTTAAAACGTTAAACGCTATCTTATACGCTACATTTTTTGCATGACAAACACAATCTTAGTGTAGTCAAATCATATATATATATATATATATATATATATATCACCTCCATCAATTGAAGTTATATAAGTTCAAATTTCCGTTTTATAATTACATCAAACATATATGCCGTTAGGTAGTACCACTACTTATTGATTCACTTGAAAAATTTGCCGTCATAAAATTTGAACGTAACGTTGTAGGACACCAACCAATTGGGGCCATGACCATGCAAACTAAGGCGAACGTTAAGAGTGGGTGCCACCACTTTCGACTAGATGTGTCGTACACATTACGAATCTAGATATGTATATATGAATGTGGTCATCTAACATCATCAGTAACTCAACAATACAAAACCCTGCTAACTTATCTATGCTCAATCAAGTGCACTTTTAGACTTTAATCTCCATGTTTCAATTCCATCTCACTAATAATATCGATCCTACTTTGAATTATACTAATAGGTCAGAGAACGGTAAAATTGTTCTCTTCTGGTCAACGAAATAAATAAAACAATCAAAGGTAACACAGTAAGAACATGACACAATTTCTTAGAAAGAAAACTCAATCAACTAACAAGTTGATTAAGAAAAACATCAATTTCTAAGTGGTTATGTAGGATCGTGATTGTTAGATAAAAACTTAAGGAACTCAGAATGATGATTCTTAGTTCCTTTCGCAGCGGAAATAAACAATCAAATATAAGACAAGTTCCTTATAGTGGAAACCTTTGATTGCCAACTAGCAATCCAGGATAAAAACCACTACCTTTCTTTCGAAAGGATTTCAAGGTCTACTTCTTGATTTCTTATCTCTTTTGGTTACAGCTTATCCTAGGAACACACACAGTTTCTTTGCCATACACACAGTTAGGCAATCCTAGATAACTCAACACAATCAATAATCAATCCAAGAAACAGACCTTCGCACCTAGGAACTATCACTTACAGTCACAGGAACTTAGCACTCAGCTCTTCTATTCCTTGACTGGTTCCTCTTGATCTCGGTTTGCTTTGATGATCTTGTTTGAAGGTTCACACTTGATATTTGCTAATGTGTGTGAGTCGTGTTTCAGTGCTTGAAGATAACTCTTGAGTTAGTCTTCCTTTTATAGAGGATTCTTCGCAGCTTGATCCTCTCTGGGTTCCCACAGATTGAGATTGCCCTAGGATCAGTGGTTCTCCTTGGTCCACGTTCTCTTGGTTGGTCAACTACCTCAGACGAGTCTTGCTATGTCGTTGTCCAAATGCTTTCGTCCGAGGTTGAACAAGCTGGGCGCTTGGGAACTGTCTTCTGGACAGTGACATCTCTATGTCCTGTCGCTTTCACCTTCTCTGTCCGAGGTTCAACGTTTCTGGGTATCTTGTTGTTTTGTTCTGGACATTGGCAGACCTTTGGAAGCTTCGGACAAGTCGTTTTCAACAACTTTTGTCTGAGGTTGTGTGTCCCCAGATTTTTCGGGAATCGCAATGTCGCATGCTACGTTACTGGGCACATCTGGGTTCCTCTGGGTTCCTTCTTCTGTCTTGTTCCTTTGGTTCTCTTTGTCCTGTTTGGTTTTCTTGCCTTCGGTATATTCCTGTGGTTCCTTAAAACACATCTTTGAGATAAAACATTAGTATCATAATATTTGTCATCTTTAAAAGTAGAGAAACTGAGGAAAGAAACTCTCAGGGGAACCTAAGTTTCAGAGTTCCATTTCCTAACAGGTTAACTGATAAGCACTACTTTATAGGGCATAATTAAGAGTTATTAGAGGGTTTTATTGGTACCATTCGGGTAGATTTAGACACATTCATGTGCATGGTGTTTGAGAGCGAAGATTGGTGTTTTGGTGGTATTTTGAGCTTATTGGAGTATGGAGTTAGAGAGGAGAAGTGTGGATTTGGTGGTCTGGAGAAGCAAATTGAAGATATCCAGAGGAAGAGAAGTTGACCACTGAGGAGACGAAGAAGAACCAAGGAGAGAGTCCACACGAGAGTAGAAGAACAATGTGCTGAATTCAATTGATTCTTTCTCTCTACTCAAATGTCCAAATGAATTGATTCCAATTCGATAAGTTAGATCTTCAAGTCTACTACAAGTCCTCAAAATTTGAGCGCAATCTGAGTTGGGAATCAAAAGTTATGACATTTTTACAAAAGTATCGCAGATGCTGAAAATCGAGAAGTAGCCGCGATCGCGGGTACTGTTCACCCGCGATCGCGGGTCATCAGCGCCGAAAGCTGCGTCCTTTCCTGAGCTTATCTTTTCATATTTCTTTTTCCCCTTTTTTCTCATTTTAATTTAGTTATTTTCTTAATGGGCTAGGTCATTTGTTAGAGCCCTATAAATACTTTCTTTTAGCATTAGGTTTAGGGTACAGACTCTTATTCCACTTTAGTTGCAATTTCGTTCATCGTTGTTTTTCTTTTCCTTTGAAGTTTCACCATGACTATGAGGAGCTAAGCCTCTTTGGCTTAGTTTGGCAATGTAAGCTTAAGTTTTGATTATTGGTTGTGAGGTTATGTTCCCTTTCTTAATTCCTATTGGATTATATTATCTCTTCTAAGCTTATTCCATTGGATTTCATTGATTGCACTAGTCCGCGCAACTAGTTATTGTTGGTGATTTTCATATTGCTAGGATTAGGAAACTGTTGGGCTAACGTCCTATTCCGCTGTAGCAACTACAATTTACATGCTCTGGTTGAAATTGTTCTATTGTAGGGAGAGATAATTACATGGTAAATGCATCTGAGCGAGCGTTCTGTGTATCCTGGTTAGTTCTTATTTGTATTGCTGCCTTTGGGTTGAACCTTTAGTGATACTAGGGTTATTCATTGGTAAGGGTTCTTTGTGGAAGGTTTCCCTCTGAATCTACACAAGATCGGGACATGAATAATCATAGGAAGGAATTGGAAGTAATCTAGGATCAACCAACCAAAACTTAAGTGGAAATTGCCTGGCTAAGTGTTTTCTCACATTTGATTGCATATTATTTATTCTGTTTTATTTCTTATTTAATTCAAACCTCAAAACCCCCCTTTTGTTACACTGTTCGATTGGTATTCGGTTATTGACAAGAAAATAAACGCTTGTGATTCTCTTAGGATTTCGACCCTTGCTTGCTTACTATACTAGTTTGAAAGTTGATGTTTACTTTGATTTGACATAACGACCTTAGGCCACGTCAAATTTGGCGCCGTTGTCGGGAAATCACTGTCTGTTTTCTTGTATATAAATTGAATATTGATCTTTCTAGGGAACCTATCTTACGGTTCCCTCTAACATTACTAACTTTTCATTGACGAAGTGTGACTCAGAGTAGATAATTCTGTTGGAGAACTCTAGCTATGGCGCAAGAGAGCACGCTGCTGGCTCTCACCCAGACGCTTCAAGCACTCACACAAGCGGTGATTCAGGCAAGTGCCAACAATGCATAAGTGATGAGAGAGGGATTCTCTCAGCAAAATCTTGCTCAGCACCAATCATATCATCAAACTTTGTTGAGTTTGGGTGCATCAGTGGAGCGGCTGACGCAAGGGATACCTGCTATAGCAGAACCTCAACTCAAGGGCAATGCTGCCCAGCGGCATATTGAGGAGAAGGCAGAATTTGGAGAGCCCCCCGCATAAGAGAAATCGCGACCGCGGGAGGAGTGCTGCAACCATGGTATGCTGGGTGAAATAGGGCATTGTGCTGAATTTGATGATGAGGTTGAGGAGGACCTTGAAGAGGAAATCCAAAGCTTCAAGAACAGTATGCTACCTGACGCGGTACGTTTGCCTGAAATTGAAGAGGAGATGGACGAGGACTGGGACTATGAGCCTCAAAACTACACTCAACATGAATGTCCCCTGCTGGAATCCCAGATTCCATCACACCTCCCCCTGAGGCTCTCAATGGAAGCAAGCCAGAAGCTTCTTTGGTCACACTGGCCAACATCATCCCCCGTTGTGCAGATTCTGTGAAGACGAGGCGGAAGATAGGAAAGAAGCCGAAGGTGAAGCAAAAGAGTGAGGTTGCAGGCCAGGTGTCGGATTACCTCATACTGGACACGGGGCAGGATAGGTGTACAACCTCTGCAATGCTGGGAAGAGAGTTCTTGAAGATGACAACTGCGGTCATGGATACGAAGGGTGATCTACTCACAATGAAAGGCAGCAGGAAAGGGGGTACAGTCGTACCTGAAGAGGCACCCCCCAGATTTGGAACCAAGAAGGGTGGTCGCTGTAAGCGACCCGGGATGAATAGAGAGCACCATGTCGAGACACGACAGTAACCAAGGCGCTGCTCGGGAGGCAACCTGAGGTAAGACTTAGTTTTTTTTCCTTGTTTTTGAAGTTTTTGCTCTATTTTTTCGACTAAACCATGCAGGAAAGCCGAGAAGAAACCGCGACCGCGGCATGAAACCTGCGATCGCGGCCGGAGAAAGTCGAGCAAAAACCGCAATCACGGAACAACACCCGCGATCGCGGGTGCAAGGCGCGCCGCGAATTAGGGTTTAGTCCGGAAAAAAAAATGCGATCGCGGGTGAACAGTACCAGCGATCGCGGGATTACTGTTCATTGAAAGAAAAAAAATCATACGTTACCCGCGATCGCGGCTTTCACTGCCGCGATCACGGGTCCTCCACGATGTTCCTTCCATGGCGATTCTTCCACGACGATTCCCTCCTTTATGGCGGTAATTTCCACGGCGGTTCATTCATGGCGGTTCTGAGGCGGACTTTCTTCATCATGTTCGCGAGCAACAACCGGTGTATCCTTGATCCATCCATTGTTGTTGTTCCCTACGGTACGTCTTCACCTGTGCGTCACCATCAGTGCATACTGAGTTCGGCGTTCCAGCATTCCATGATCCATCTCTTGGGAAGTTCGACTGTTGAAGTGGTGATGAAGTTTATGGGGATCCCTACATCCCTGAGTACCTTCCTGGCGTTATTGACGAAGATTACCACCCCGACGTACGCTCAGTGAGTTCTTTCTTTCTTTCCCTCATATTTTTCTTTGTCTTCCATACATTGAGGAAAATGCATGATTCAAGCATGGGGGAGTAGAAAGTACTTGCTATCTATCTTGTAACTTAGTTTCGATTTCAGCATTGTTATTTTCATTCAGCATTTTCCATTGTTCGCATTCCCTTTTGGAAAAAAAAAATAGAAAAAGTCAAAAAAGCAAAAAAGACATACATGAAAATCCTGGGACAAGTCGAAAACCCGAAAGGGCGGCTTGGGTAATAAGCAGGTGACCCGGACCAGCGCTAGGCTGGGGTAAGAAGGTGTTTGAGTGACGTGAGCTTTGTGAGCACATCTATGAAAAAAATACGAGTGGCTAGGATAAAAACCCGAAAGGGCTCCTAGGCAAAATGAGTGAAAAGAAGAGGAGTGATTTTAGGATCTCATTTTACCTGGAGGGGCGACATAAGAAGAGGAGCCAAAGAAGGATTGTCGGGTAGGTCACTCTGGGAGGCATAAGGAGTCATAGATGGAGGCTAGGATTAGAGGTCACTTTACACCATTGGATGTCCGGGTTAGGCTTGGGGGAAGTACTCTGCTTGTCCCTTAGCCTGTTGAGTTGTGGATGTGTTGTAGTTGAGATTGGTGCCAGGAGCTTGGCATGGGTTAGGTAACTCTTAGTTGGAGGATGTGCTTCCTGAGACCTTGGGTGCTGCATTGGAGGAGTAGACTTTCTTTTAGTTTACTCGAGGACGAGCAAAGGTCTAAGCATGGGGGAGTTTGATAAGCACTACTTTGTAGGGCGTAACTAAGAGTTATTAGAGGGTTTTATTCGTGCCATTCGGATCGATTTAGACACATTCATGTGCATGGTTTTTGGGAGCGAAGATTGGTGTTTTGGTGGTATTTTGAGCTTATTGGAGTATGGAGTTAGAGAGGAGAAGTGTGGATTTGGTGGTCTGGAGAAGCAAATTGAAGATATCCAGAGGAAGAGAAGTTGACCACTGAGGAGACGAAGAAGAACCAAGGAGAGAGTCCACACGAGAGTAGAAGAACAATGTGTTGAATTCAATTGATTCTTTCTCTCTACTCAAATGTCCAAATGAAGTGATTCCAATTCGAGGAGTTAGATCTTGAAGTCTACTACAAGTCCTCAAAATTTGAGCGCAATCCGAGTTGGGAATCAAAAGTTATGACGTTTTTATAAAAGTATCGCAGATGCTGAAAATCGAGAAGTAGCCGTGATCGCGGGTACTGTTCACCCGCGATCGCGGGTCATCAGCGCCGAAAGCTGCGTCCTTTCCTGAGCTTATCTTTTCATATTTCTTTTTCCCCTTTTTTCTCATTTTAATTTAGTTATTTTCTTAATGGACTAGGTCATTTGTTAGAGCCCTATAAATACTTTCTTTTAGCATTAGGTTTAGGGTACAGACTCTTATTCCACTTTAGTTGCAATTTCGTTCATCGTTGTTTTTCTTTTCCTTTGAAGTTTCACCATGACTATGAGGAGCTAAGTCTCTTTGGCTTAGTCTGACAATGAAAGCTTAAGTTTTGATTATTGGTTGTAAGGTTATGTTCCCTTTCTTAATTCCTATTGGATTATATTATCTCTTCTAAGCTTATTCCATTGGATTTCATTGATTGCACTAGCCCGCGCAACTAGTTGTTGTTGGTGATTTTCATATTGCTAGGATTAGGAAACTGTTGGGCTAACGTCCTATTCCGCTGTAGCAACTACAATTTACATGCTCTGGTTGAAATTGTTCTATTGTAGGGAGAGATAATTACATGGTAAATGCATCTGAGCGAGCGTTCTGTGTATCCTGGTTAATTCTTATTTGTATTGCTGCCTTTGGGTTGAACCTTTAGTGGTACTAGGGTTATTCATTGGTAAGGGTTCTTTGTGAAATGTTTCCCTCTGAATCTACACAAGATCGGGACAGGAATAATCATAGGAAGGAATTGGAAGTAATCTAGGATCAACCAACCAAAACTTAAGTGGAAATTGCCTGGCTAAGTGTTTTCTCACATTTGATTGCATATTATTTATTCTGTTTTATTTCTTATTTAATTCAAACCTCAAAACCCCCCTTTTGTTACACTGTTCGATTGGTATTCGGTTATTGACAAGAAAATAAACGCTTGTGATTCTCTTGGGATTTCGACCCTTGCTTGCTTACTATACTAGTTTGAAAGTTGAGATTTACTTTGATTTGGCATAACGACCTTAGGCCACGTCATTAACCTAGTAGGATTTCAAACGTCTACTTATATTGTTAATTCGATTACAAATAATCAAGCGAGTAAGGTCTTCAGTCTAGTCATACAGATCACCTAGACTCCTAAAAAAGTGATTATATATAACCTAATAATTCAAGTAAACACAACCTATATCAGAATAATAATAAAAATTGTATCTTGATCTTTTTCCCTATCTACTTCTTCATAAGCACAAAATGTTGTAATTGTGTACTCAACCTAATGCTAGACACCTTGATATATAGTCATAGGATAAGATCTTCAACTTCCTATCATTAAATCGGCCAACACATACCAAATAATTTGTTTCTAACTAATCCTTTTACCATAAGTACAATACACTTTATCTCTTAGCAAAAGATATTGTTTTCACAAACAAGATTTAGTCAAAATTTATCTAAATAGGAGATCAAGTCATCACAATTTCACTTTTTATATTTGACTAATCTTCAGCTAAATTTACAACGCCTTTTCTCTTCATTTTCATCTTGTTCCTAAGCCATGGCTTCGCTAAACAACACAATGGCGCGTGATTTCATTCTCTTCGTTCTTTTGCTCAGCGCCTCTATTTCTTGTTAACTCTCAGTTCCTTTCTTCTCTGTTGTTCTTCTATTGGTTTTCACCGTCTCCAAACTCTCTCTTTAACCTAAAATAGAAACAAAACAAAAAACAAAAAATTAATGGTGTTTATCGTCATCAAAATCAGACAAAACATCGTCATTCTAAGAGTGTGTGCAAGAAGGGCCATTGCACAATGCTCAAATTTTGAAGGGTCTCATAAATAACTCATTATTCAACTACTAGTAAATTAAATTGCGTGGATTATATTATATTTTAGTTCAAGTTTCAAAAGGAAAAGGCTGACTTTAAAAAAATAGTTAGTAAGTTAACAATTTGAATATAATGCCTAGGGTGAATACTGGCAAGCAATGGTATTTGATCAAGAAAAATGAAAAGCTATGATTAAAAGACACGGAGTGATAAATTGTAAATATGACGAATTTCAATATTATTTGTGTGATGCGATAATCTTATGAATTTATGTTTGAAGTGCATATATAGGTATTCAAAATACATATATAAACACCTAAAGTGCATACCTATGTACCAAAAATGCATTATAGTATATACGCACATTTTAAAAACTATACGTATATATATTAGATACTCACATTTAATATATATATATGTGCATTTAAGTATATAGAACTTGGATCTGGTGAAATGGCTTCTTAGGGTAAAACGGAAGTACAATCAATGGCCATTGGATTAGGAAAGATGGAACGGCCTAGATTGAAATAAAATGGGTGCAAATTGATATGGTGACATCATGCATAGCTGATTCATTTCTGGAAACGTGATTTCAGGGATTTTTTACCCGATTTCTGGAGATGATTCACATTCCTTTTTTTTACATTCACACGATCTCTCACGGTTACTCTCTCTCTCTTTCTCATTCCAGTCCAAGACGTCTTCAACCTCCGACGTCATCTCCCATTTTGTCATGTTCGTGTGAAGCTTGTCTCCTTCATCGTCTCGCCGCCGATAGTATTCAACACAGTCGTAATCTCCGTCCTCTTCAGTGTCTTCGCCATCGTCGTACCAACTTATTTCACCGACAACAACATGTAAGCATCGAACTCCATTTCACTCCTCACCTTCTCCTCTCATCTCCATCTCCCTCCTCTGCCTGACCACCGAATCACACCCACCTACTCACCACGCCACTCTTGGACCCACCACCACGAACCACCACACCACCGCCCCTGTTTCTGTTCTCCACCGAGCCTAGTCCCGCCGCTACACCGCGCAGCCACACTGTTGCCCAGATCTGAGAGACCCTAACCTCCGGCGCGCCCAGCCGAACTCGCCGGCGACCCACACCACAACCTCGTCGTCTCTTTCTCCTCTTACCCAAACCACCAGCGGCCACACCAATGCCCAGATCCGAGCCCGCCCCACCGACCTCACCACTCTAATCCCACCGGCGACCACCAAAACCAACACCACCCCCGCCACGGATTGGAGCCATACACCGCCGCGAGTCCCCTGCCGCTCCTTCCTTGTGCCTAGATCCGCCGCCAAACTCTATGGCCGCCACTGCTGCCCACAACTCTCAGTCGTGCCCCCGCAAACCACCACCGGCCACCCGCTCGCGGCCCTGTACACCGCCCAGACCCGCTGTTAATAAATTCAACTCTATTGGTTTGAATTTGTCTTCTTCTGGTACGATCTTAATCCATTCACAACCCCTAATTTTTCATTTTGTACAAGGAAGTGTGTTTGTGATTAAATTTATGATCATGTGAAATTGTAATTTCGTGTTGATTGCTTGGTGATTTGATCGGTTGTATGTTTGATTTTTTTTATCATAGGGGTTTGTTGTTGTTTTTGTAGGTGCGGTGCAAGTGAAGATTTGTGGGTGGATTCAGTGGTTGTGTGTGCAGGAGGTTTCAGACAAAAAACGAGGCGGTGGCGAGTGGCTCTAGTGACCGCCATTAGAGATCCCTAATTTTATATAAAAAAACTAATTTTTTTTGGTTTTTACTTTAATGTTGATGTTCATATTTCGCGTTATGATATTCATGTTAACAGTATTGTTATTCACAATATTACAGTTTGTGTGTTTTGATATTTATGTTTTGGATATTATATATTTGATATTCAATTTCTCTGTGGTGTTATTCATTATAATAATATTGATATTCATGTGGATTCAGATTCTGCTTGATGAT
This sequence comes from Rheum nobile, assembly GCA_027886185.1. NCBI lineage: Eukaryota > Viridiplantae > Streptophyta > Magnoliopsida > Caryophyllales > Polygonaceae > Rheum > Rheum nobile. Next base: position 801,614 of record WOAB01000662.1, on the reverse strand, counting down.
GGTGTTGTATGAGTTGTTGATCATTGATATTCACGTTAATCACGTATGATCCATTGGATAGTGATCAATATTCATAATTTGATAGGTGATATTCATGAAATATTCACGATATTGGGGGTGATATTCGTGTAGTATGTGTTCATACTCATTTAATTGGGTGATAATATTAATAATTGAGTAGTGATCGATATTCATGAATTGAATTGTGATATTCATGTAATATTCACAATCTCGGGGGTGATGTTCATGTAATGTGTTAATATTCATGTAATTGGGTGGTACCATTAATGTAATTGGTAGTGATCGATATTCATGAATTGAGTTATTTTATTTATGTACTTGAGTGTGATATTCATGTAATTGATTATGATATTCGTGTAATTGATTATGTTATTCATATATTATTAAGTGGTGATATTTATATTTTAAGTTGTGGTATTCATGTCTTTAATTAGTGATATTCACATATTAAACAAAAATATTCATACAAACATGAACGATATTCAAGAAATAAGGATAAAAGCAACATGAACAAGTTTACAAATCTACGAATTTGCAAAGCATTAGGACGCTGAAAAAATCAAGTGGTAATATTCATGTTTTAAGTGGAGATATTCACATCCATCGATATTCATAAACGCATAAACGATATTCATAAAGACACGATATTCATAAACGCATGAACGATATTCGAAGGTTTCGGAAATTTCAAGTAGAAGACCGTGAATGGAGGAGCGGTTTAGGAAAGAGAAGAATATTGTGTTTCTCTCTCATCTAACAACCTCCTTAATTATATTTTATTAATTAAAAAATTAATTAATTGTCTTATTTGAGTAGATTTGGTGGTTACACCCCTACTATATATATTGTAAGACCCAATCATCCTTCCATCAATTATCATTCATCCAACGCTCCAGATTAATACTTCCGTTTTACCATAATTCTCGTTTTACCGAAGCGTTCCCCTAAGTATGTTTATGTGCATGTTTATTAGGAGTACACATTATAGCTAGATTCATGTGCATGTTTAATATACCAATTAAAATACATATTTAGTGTTCTTATGTGTATATTTAATGTGTTAAATTGCACATGAAAATTGTTTAATGACTAATAATAAGTTTATTGTCATAAATTAATTTGGTTAAAACTATAGTTTCTTCAAAACTTCCTTATTTAAAATCCCTAAACTTTGTAAATTGTCTTTAAGAATCACTTCGATCTTCACAGTCTCATGAATAATATGAATTAAACTTATGAGCAATTAAGAATGGTCATTATAAAGCGTTAGTATAAAAACAATAATTAATATTAATTTATTTTCATTAAAATATTACTTAAATATATACAACTGTGTATTAATTTAACCTTTAACATACGGCCTCCAAAAAAAAGGGGACAACCTTGTCCATTGACATGCATGTGTTCCTTTATATCTTCATTTTTTTTTTATTGAAATCTTAGTTGGAATATAAAAAAAATCTCTCATTCTGAATATCAAATCTTAGTATATACTCCCTCCGTTAAGTTTTAATTGACGTTCTAGTAAATTTCAGATAAAATAAGAAATTAAATATTTTCCTAGATTAGACTTATGAATAGTAACTAATTACTTTTTTATTAATGCTCATAAAATCTCGCAAAAAAATAAAATAAAATCAAAAAATCAAAAGAAAATATCCTATTATTACGTTTCTCTTATAAAATGGAAAAACAATGAATAAAAAATTGAGAATCCAAAAAAATAAAAAATAAAAAATTACTAAGCATGAGGGTAAATCTGGAAAAAAATATGTAAAAAAATCTAAAATGACAATTAAAACTTAACAAGGACTTAAGCTTAGAACGTCAATTAAAACTTAACGGAGGGAGTATGATTGATAGACTCTTCTTATTACCAATTAATTTTAGATAGAATCAGATTGAACTTATAAACATGATTATTTGCACATATACGCTCATACGTGCACGACTCCTGATCCATCAGCCCACGGACTTTAACAAGTCTATTATCGCCTGTATAATTTTATGTTTTCTTTTTAGTTTCATCTTAGATCTATAAAATGCTTATTTTAAAGAAAATATAGATTACTTATCTTTTCCAACTTTTAGGCATATCTTATATTATTCTTCTCTTATTTTTATTATTTGGTGCAATGCATAAAAATATGAATTTGTTCACACAATTTCTATTTAATTATACATGAAGAATTACATTTTTCAATATTAAATTTCAACATTATATAATATTTTATAATTTTAATAAAAATAATCGAGGATGGTACGAGATTTACCTTAATTTACCCTATTATGAAAATGGTTTAGTGACTTTTTTTTTAATTGTAATACTTGTAAACTAATCCTACACAAATTCTGCAACAATATTTATAATTATGATATTAGTTTTTTAGTATATAATCTCTATTAACTTTTTTTAAAAGGATATGATCTTATTTAACTTACAAATATATATTTGTGTTCTCTTTAAGATGTTGTAAAGAGTCAAATCATATAATTACAATTTATAATTATAATAATGTTTTTTATGAAATATTTTCAATATTTTTTATAATTTGTTTCAATTTCGTATATTTATGGGATTAAATATAGTACAAATGTAACTGAAATATTCGTAATATTACTCGGATTGCACTAGTTCATGATAATTGGACGATACCTATGATCTCCGATTAAAAACAATTAATATACTTTTTGGTGGAAAAAATAATTTTAAAAATAAATTAAGTTTGAGAAGGGGAGATGTTGAAAATCTTCAATTAATTTTTTAGCTATATAGTTATCCGTGGCTTTGTAAAACAAGCTATTATTTATAGGAGTATACAATTATGTATTAATATTTATAGAAAAATAAAATTGGTCCTCCACATCGCCACCCACCTCTTAAAAAACGGTCGACAGTGGGCCCCGTCACTCTGTCCACTCAAACTCGCTACAGTTACCAAATCTCCCTCTTTAAAAATCCCCTCCTCCCCTTCCATTCCCAACACCTCAACTCTGCAACTCCAAAACAGAGCAATGGCTCCTTCTTCTTCTTCAATGTCCTTCTTCCTCGTTTTCGCAATGGCCATTTCAGCTGCATCCGGGGCCAATTCCACCGCCGGCCGTGTCGGAATCAACTACGGCCGCATCGCCGACGACCTCCCGTCGCCGTCGCAGGTCGTCAAGCTCCTCCAATCCCAAGGGATCACCGCCGCTAAAATCTACGACACTGACTCCTCCGTCCTCTCCGCCTTCTCCAAATCCGGCATCTCCCTAGTCGTCGCGCTCCCCAACCAGCTCCTCTCCTCCGCCGCCTCCAACCAATCCTTCACTGACACGTGGCTAAAGACCAACATCCTCCCCTTCCACCCCGCCACCAACATCACCGCCATCACCGTCGGAAACGAGGTCTTCACAGACCCTAACAACACCAATTACCTCGTTCCCGCCATGAAAAACCTCTATTCCTCCTTACAATCAAACAACCTCCACGAGTCCATCAAGATCTCCTCTCCTCTCGCTCTCTCCGCTCTCAATTCCTCCTATCCTCCCTCCGCCGGCGCATTCAATCCAGCCCTAATTTCAACAGTCATCACCCCCATGCTCGAATTCCTCCGCAAAACGTCGTCGTATCTCATGGTGAACGCCTACCCGTTCTTCGCCTACTCCGCCAACTCCGGCCAGATCTCCCTCCCTTACGCCCTCTTTCAAACCAACCCCGGCGTCGTCGACTCCGGCAACGGCTTGAAGTACACAAACCTCTTCGACGCAGAGGTCGACGCCGTCTACTCCGCCATGGCCGCGCTCCAGTACTCCGACATTCCCGTGGTCGTCACCGAGACGGGATGGCCGTCGAACGGCGACGAGAACGAGGCCGGCGCCTCATCGGCTAGCGCCGCGGCTTATAACGGAAATCTGGTGCGACGTGTTCTCAGCGGTGGTGGGACCCCCCTGAGGCCGAATCAGCCTCTCGAGGCTTACCTTTTCGCGCTTTTCAATGAGGATCAGAAACCGGGGCCCACCAGTGAACGGAACTACGGGCTCTTTTACCCCAGCGAGAAGAAGGTTTACGACGTCCCGCTCACGCTGTCGCAGCTGAGCGGCGGAGATTCGGCGGCGGATAATGCTAGCATGGTTGCAGTGGCGCCTGCAGGTACGGCTCCTGCGGCGGCGATCCGGCCGGGGCAGTCGTGGTGCGTGGCGAATGGGCGGGTGAAGGGGGAGAAGTTGCAAGAGGCGTTGGATTACGCTTGTGGGGAAGGAGGAGCTGACTGCCGTCCGATCCAGCCCGATGCCACGTGTTACAATCCTGATTCGCTAGAGTCCCACGCTTCGTATGCGTTCAATAGCTACTACCAGAAGAACGCACGTGCCAGCGGCACGTGCGATTTCGGAGGCGCGGCTTACGTCGTCACCCAAGCTCCTCGTAAGCGTCACCCTACAAAACGACGCGTTTTTAATAATGAATTTCTTTGTTTGGTTTACCTAAATGTATTTACTTTCTGTTGCAGGATATGGAAGTTGTGCGTTCCCGACGGGCAACTAGAAAAAGAATCAAGAAGAGGAATTATCACATGGTTGTTGATCCACCTCCTTTATGATTTTGCATTGGACATAGATGGCAGAATTACTACTATACTTAGTATATGATTTATTGGGTTATGTGTACGACAGAGTTGTTTATGTCGGGTGATTAGTTGTTGATTAATCGTATATGTATTGAATTCTTAATTTCTCGTACGAATACTCCGTAATTGATTTTTATGCATTGGATTAATCGTTTATAATTATATTCACGCGTTGATGATATATATAACCGCAAGTTACTAGCTTAGGGTGATGGAGTGTTGACTTGACCATTTCCGTTTTGTCTACTTGATTTGGAGATTCCATAAACTTAAACTAATTTGATGCCTCTCAAGTCATAAGTCCTTACCTAATGAATTAGGAATTGGTTGAAATTTGCAATTAATCGAGCAAATGTGATGATCCCTAAAATAAATTATGGGCGTCAGTTGAGAAAGGATCCTATGAACAAGGATTAGTTCTTCAATTGAATGAAAGGGAAAGGACATTCAACTAATGCAAGAAGTAAAAAAAAAAAGGGTGTCAACTAGAAATTGGGTAAAAACATCCATCATGAATATGTAAAAGAAATGAGAAAAGAGTGGCAAAAGTTGCGACTTTCTTAGCCAAAAGATCGTGCATGAATACGGTGATAGATTTAGGATCTGGTAAAACAGCTCCTTAAGGTAGAACGGAAGTACTATTAAGAGCCATTAGATTAAAAATAAAACAACGGCTGTGATTAAAAATAAATGGATGCACCGTAATATTGTGGAATAGAGAATATCTGATTTGCATTAATTTAGAGATTTTTTTACCCAAATCACACGATCTTTTCAACTTTCATTTTAACTTTTATCCTCCTCTCTCCTATAACTCTCTCTCTCTCCCGGTGCTTTTCCAGCCTCTTGCCCGTCTCTTCTTCATTCCGAAGACTCTATCCTGCTTCTCTCCACCGACGTCCGATGACGCTACCGATTCCTCTCTCCCCGGCGGCTTCCGGCCATTATGGTATCTCCCCCTCTCTCTGTAATTTTAGTATTTAGTTTTATGTTTCAATTTCTCACTGTTCATTCAATTCCCGGCCATCCTCGATGAAAAGCTTGTAGATCTGCGGCTTGTCGAATCGGCGAACGATCGACCACACCACGTCGCGCGACGCGTGGATCTTCTGCGCGAGGAGCGAGAAGCATTGCCTCCCTCGCTCGATTCGGTAGGCGAGGAACTCGGTGACGAAGGGGCGGAGCGCGTTGAACTCGGCTTGACTCAGTCCTGTCGGGATCGTGAGATGGTGAGACGTCGACTCGGTACGGGATCCGGAATCGCCGTCTCTGGTCAGTTCGGCATGGGCGAAGGTCCAGATTGTGCTGTGTTAATAGTTTATGTTTGTGTGTGTTCATATCCAATTTCCAAATCTTCCTGATGCAAGGTTCTGAAATCTGAACCACACTTCTAGAATGGGTCAAAGTAGACTTGTATTTTGTCGTTTGTAGCTTATTTTGGTGGGTTCTTATTTTGGTGGGTTTCTTATTATTCTTTGTCATGGTTCTTATGATTCTTCGCTGGAGGATGTAAGCTGCTTCAATTAGTTAATTTTGTCCCTGCACTTGATATTCGTGTTAAACATATATTGAGTAGTTGATATTCAAATTATGTATTGTGATATTCATACACATTCTTTTGAAAGTGTTATGCATTGAGTAGTTGATATTCAAATTGTGTATTGTGATATTCATACACATTCTTTTGAAAGTGTTATGCATTGAGTAGTTGATATTCAAATTGTATGATGTGATATTCACTATAATGTTGTTCATATTCATGTTGGATGTAGTTTCATGCGTTGAGTAGTCGATATTCAAAATTGGATGTGCGATATTCACCAGATACAAACAAAAAGTTTCGAAGATCACGAATCGTTTCCAAAGTTTGAAACTAACACACGAATATCAATACACTTTGTATGAATATCGCCTAATTTATATAACTGATAATCATCATACACGGATTAAAATCTGAATATCGACACTATTTTCATGAATATCGAATATTGCTTATATGAATATCGATTTCAAATTACGTGAATATCAAAACTGGCTGTATGAATATCTATAAAATTGTGAAAACCAAATTACGAAATCAGAATTTAAACCCTATGATTAAGGAAAGAGAATAATCTTCTCTTTCTCTCTCATGTAACAACCCATTTAATATATTTTTTTAATTAAAAATTTAATTAATTGCCATATTTGGTTAGATTTGGTAGTTACACCCCTACCATATCTATTATATACCATATTCATCCAACCATCCATCACCATCAATCCAACGCTCCAGATTAGTACTTCCGTTTTACCATAACTCTCGTTTTACCGGAGCGCGCCTCTACGGTGATATCCTCAATTGATTATCAATGTTGTTTTATTACACACAAAAATCGAATGCCAAAGTCAATAAATAAAAGGATGCTCTTTTATAATCGAAAATCAAGAATTTTAGGGATCGGCTCGGTTAAAACACCAACTACCATTAGATTAGAATTCGAAAGCAAAAAACACAAATAATAAAAATTAAATGTAAAGAGAGTAGAATACAAAATAAGAAGCGAAAATGGTGACTTGATTACTTGAAGAAAATCGGAACGGATCTCATCACCTGCTATTAGCACCAACTCGATGTTTCTTTCCTTTTTTCAAGCTTGAATTGAGGGAAGCTCTAAGAAAGCACACACATGAGCAAGAACAAGGAAGAACTCCTTGAAAATTAAGCTCTCAAGACGTTGCTGCAAACTACTATATCGAGTTGTTAGGGTTTGTAAAAAGCTCTTATATGAGCTTCTAACCCCCACAACCACATGATTCTCCAAATAAACAAAGTGGAGTACATACAATAGCAAAGATAGGCCAACCACAAAAGCCTATTTGGTTGCCATCCAGATTTGGGCCTTTTTAGGCCCAAATGGTTTCATCCATATGGACTCAAATTTAATCAGTCCAATTCCATGCTATATAAACATACTAATTCATCCAAATGTGTTTCTAATAGACTTGCTAATTGGGTCGGGTGGGTCGGGCTCAAGTCAAATCGATTTAAGTCAATCGGATCGTTAAAACTTTTGTATTGATCGGGTCAGGTCATAACAAGTTTGATTCGGGTTTGGGTTGACCCAACGGGTCAAAAGTGTCCATTTTTATAATCAACTAACATAATTAATAGTGAAATAATTAATATTATATAACCATTTAATAAAATAACGACTATATAATTTGCCCCTTTTTTAAGTTTACAAAAATGTGAAACTGCCTAGTTTTGGTTGGTCTTGGGATTTACATTTTTGTATATCATCAGCCTTTATGGTACCCTTCTCAACGCAAGTTGATGTTGATCACATGTAAGAATTCTCTGTAAAAATGAAACTTATCAGCAGTGATAGTTTTTGTTCCAAAATTTGCAAAATTAACCTTACCATCGACCTTCTTCAGTAAGAACTCTTTTTTTTATCAATTTTATCTTGAATAAAATAATATCTAACATCAATGTGCTTAGTCCTCTCGTGATAGACAAGATCCTTGTACAAATAAAGTGACTCTGACTATCCCTATGCAGCACAAAACCATAGTTTTTTCTTTCTATCTCCGTAAGTGTACCTTGAGGCCAAATTGATTCCATGGAAGCCTCTATGGGAACAATGTATTCTGCCTCAATAGAGGAAAAATCTAATAGGTTGCTATTGAGCTTTCCAAGAAATGCAATTGCCACACCAAGTATATACATCGGAAGTAGTAGAGTTCTCATTATCGTTCTTGCTAGCATAGTCGGAATCCACGAAACTAAGAAGCCCAATAGGAAAAGTATGTTTTCCATAAACCAAACCCACATTCACAGATCCTACAATGTACCTCAAAAGGTACTTCATAGATATCCAGTGCTTTTCAAAAAGGGTCGGTCCTATAACGACTCAACATTGACAACAAAGGCAAGATCGGTCTAGTACAAATTATGACATACATAACAAAACCAACAACATCATGAGGAACATATTTTATACGTTCTTCCTCATCCTTAAACGGAGGCACCTTGTTCGTAGTGAGGTCACAATGGCCCCTAATGGAATTGAAGAAGCTTTAACATTTGAAACCTTAAACCTTTCAAGAAATTTCAACAAATAAACACTTTGAGAGAAAAATCAGATGTTTAAATATATCCTTCACAATTCTTATACCAAGTATTCTTTGTATAGGGCCCAAATCTTTCAGGTAAAAGAAATGTTTTAGGGATACCTTAACATCAAAATTTCCCCCCTTTGATTCACAAACAAACAATATATCATCAACATAGAGCAAGACATATAAGGGACAAACAAAAATGACAGATTTGAAATAAAGACGTGGGTCATAGCTGCTCATGGTAAAATCAAGTTTTTTCATGTAATTGTCAAATTTGATATTCCACTGCATGGGGGACTGCTTCAAGCTATATATGGATACCTTTTAAAAAGCATACATGATTAGGCTTTGAATTATGTATAAATCCCTTAGGTTGTTTCATGTAAATAGCTTTATTTAAGTCACCATGCATAAAAGCATATTTAACATTCATTTTCTCAATTCCATAGTCATAAACAACAACCATATATAACAATCAATAACCTCAAGGTCGTATATTTCACAACAAGTGCAAAGATTTCATTATAATTTTCACCTTCTTTTTGGGTGAATTCCTAAGCAACCAACCAAACTTTGTATCTAGGTTGGTCTCTAGGTTTCATACCATCTTTAAGTTTATAGATCCATTTCTAGTCAATAGTCCTAGCATTTGCTCACTTAGGAACTAATTGCCAAGTCTTATTGGTTAGAGTAGAATCTATTTCCTCATTCATAGCAATGTTATAGAATTTAACATGAGCACATTTGATAGAATATTCAAATAGATCAGCGGTATAAGCATTCAAAACCTTCGCAATAACAAAGGCAAATTGAATCTCATTATCAAAATCTCTCATATTAGGGATCCTCACACTAGGGGCCATATCCCTAGTGAATTGATAATCATACATATTTGACACTTTAATAAAAGGCACAACTTCAAGATTTTTAGAAGAAGAATGGAAAGAAGAAGAGGGGATTTCAAAGGGGATATGAGAAGATAAGAAATTAGGACTTACCTTCCCACAAGTGTTCGTCATTTTGTATGAACATTTTTCATGCTCATTATAATAACTTTGCCAGAATTTCAAGAATGTAGAGAGTTTTCATAAGACAATGGTTCATGAGAATGTAACACCCCCGACTTATGTCGGTAGTGCCACACGCCAGTGACCTTATACTTTAATGTCCAAAGTCACCTTTTGTTTTAATCGGAACAATTATGCTTAAATAAATACATAAACGTTAAATAATGACAGAGTAGCGGAAGACTTTTATAGTGAACACTCAGTACTTTTATTAAAGTTTCATCTCGTAAATTGAGAAGAACGATATTACAAACAATGTGAAGTTACAGCGGAAGACTTTTAAGTAAAACCTAAACACATGACTAGTTTATATACGTATTACATTTACTTAAAAACATAATCAATAATATTACTTTAGTACACAACCTTCAACTGCAAGCCTTCTTCTTCGATCGATGACTTCAAATCGTCGGGGACCAACCTCTGATATGCCGTATAGGACGGATGACACCAGCCAACCATGCAAGGAATAGGAACGGTTGGTTAGTCTAATGAAAGACTACACAAGGGTGAAAACAGATTGATTCTTGCAGTCGTAAATAATCACTACCCTTGTTTCCCGAATAAAATTCGATAAACGGTATATGACTATAGACTTCTACCGAAAAGAATGAAGATGTATGATTAAAGAGAAGACTCCAATGGATTGAGTCTTATGGAAAATTACATGAATTTGTTTGGGAACATTATATTATCACACAAAGTTTTAAAAACATCTCATTGAATATTTGGGTCCTCGACCAACCTCACCACGCAAAGCAAATCCAGATTGGTTACTTTAGACAAGATACCGGGCGGGTTCCACGTTGTATTTCTCGCCCGAGGGTATATTAATTATGTGCAAAACGACACTTATCTTATTTAATTCAAAACTTGCATTAACGTTAAAGCTTTTAATCCACACCAATCTCGCAATGAGATATATAACATGAGATAAATTCCGAATTTCGGCACTAGCTAAGTGCACCACCACTTATATAAAATAAGGGTAGGTCATGACCAAAAGTATTAGGGCAATTATCCTCCTAATACCAAGTTATAAAGAAATAGCTAAACATCGCAAGGTAATAGCGTTCCTACGAATATTCGTACTAACTAGCAATTATTATCCACACCAAAGCACAACAATTCACACCAATTCTTATCTAGCACCCTATAATAATAATAATAATAATATATGTATAAGGTTTATAGCTAACATATATACAACCTAATAAAAGGGTTCATTTTACACAACATTTTATACACATAAGTTTCCAAACGAGAAATTATGGATATTTATCCCAACTTATTTAAGACAATAGATTAATTGTCAATTAAGAAAAATATAAAATAAACTAGCAAGAGTGAACCGCCACTTGCCTTGAATCACGAAGGTTGAACGATGTTTTGGAGATGGTTGCTTTCGAAAAGCAAATTCGCTCTCTGCTTCATTCTCATTCCAAATGTCAATCCGAGATATATACCCAAATCATACACAATGAACAAATCATATTAGATAATTTATTCAATATCAATATTTGAAGGATACAATGACTCGATTTCTAATTGATTTTATTTCACTCATAAATAAATCAATTTTAAGGCTTTTTGATTAAACGATTATTTATACGATTAAAATTAATTACTCGAATATTCTAAATAATCACATCATAAATAAATTAATGAAATAATTTATTTATATACCTATAATTTTCTAAGTCAAAATATTATCTAAATGAATAGTCATAATTTACCCATTCATAATAAAAGATACTATTATAAATACTTTAATTTTATTTTTCATAAAATCAAATTAATCCTAAAATATTTTTCACTAATCCAGATTAATTAAATTAACCAAGATTAATCCAAAAATAAATTAAAACAAACCCAAAAATCGCAATTTGGAAATAAACCCAAACTCCACCGGAAACGTGTTGAACACCTCGTCGGAAAAGGGCAAATTGATCGGCGGCGGGATGGTGGTGGAAGGTTGGGGCTTTTGAAGAGGACTCAAAGACGACTCCAATGGTGCAACCAAGTGCAAGTTTAAAGCTTCCACTCGCTCGGATTTTGAGAAAGAACAATCGCAATTCGGAAATTGGGGCAACAATTGAAGGGAATTTTATAGGAATTTTGAATCTTAGGATTCCCTCAACATGAACCTATGGTTAATGCCCTCCAATTGAAGACGATTTGATCCAATTTAGCATCACATTGAATCAGCCTCATGGACGACACGTTGGCTTTGGGGATAGAATTCCATCAAATTCGTGGCCTTTGAATCCAATTAATTGGTGAATTAGATGCGGGATAAGGTCGTATTCCAAGGAGTAATGGCTCGAATCGGGATCCAATGGAGTCGAATTTCCTCCATTGAAGGGAGCTTAAGCTCCGCGTTTTAATGGTTGTTTGGTGGGGAAGAAGACAACTCCAATTTGGGATATTTATACACGCCCCCTATTTTGGCTTAATTGCACATTTTGTCCAACTTTCTCAAGTTGTGGCAAAAATACCCTTATTTTAACTTTTAAAATTTACAAAAATTACCCAAACTTATTTATTTTAATATTATAAGTTATAATATTATTTTAACCCAAAATTAAAGTGTAGAAAAATTTAACTTGGTTAAAATAAGCTTAAGTTATAATTCTTATGAATTTGACCATACTTAAATCCTTAACAAAATTTGTCAAACTTGATTACATATTCTAAGTAAAATTTGATAAGTTTTATCTAAAATATAATTAACATAAGGTTAATCATAATTTAGACCAATCTTAGCTTAACGAAATAACATACTTAGGACAATTATTACTTTATCCCTTAATGGATAACATAATAATTTATATGACCTTTATTGTTATTTAAAATTCTAAAATTACATTCTTTGTTATACTTATTTATTTATTTTAACACCATATTATTATTACTCATATGATAATTTGTACCAAAAATTATCATAACCCAACCTTTGAACCGAAGTTCATGAAAGTTATAATTATTCCTTTAAAAGAAATAAAATAAATTCAAAACTTTTATTTTATCACTTTAAAATTGCCATTTTACCATTCTATTTTAAGTGGGATATTACAGAGAATAACCAATATCAAACTCTTCCTCATAAGACTCAATCGAAACATTTGGAACATAGAAGTGAGTTTCATCATTGTTGGACCTGTCTAAATTCTTAGAAGAAGCGGTTAGACGATTTCTAAAATAAAACTCACTTTCATTGAAAGTGACATCTCTACTAATTATTAATCTATATTCATGTGCTTGTATGAGCAATAATTTGTAGCCTTTTAGCCCTTCAGTATAACCAATCATAACACATTTTTTGGCCCTAGGGTTTAATTTTCCAACAAATTGATGAGCATATGCAGTGCACCCAAAAGGCCTTAAGCAAGTTAAGCTTGGCTTGATTCCACTCCATAATTCTTATGGAGTTTTGAAACCAATGATAGCACAAGGGATCTGTTTATTAAGTATGAGGCATAGTGATTGCCTTACCCTAAAGGGAGTGTTTCTAACCTTTTCAAACAAAATTATGCTCATTCTATCAGTAGTGACATTCTGAGGCGTGCTTGGCACAATTAAGTGTCTCCTAATGCCGTTAACATGACATAAATGATAAAATTAACGATTGTTGAATTCTAGACCATTATTAGTTCTAAAAAATTTCACTTTAAAATCATATTCACCCTCAACTTAGTTTTCCAAAACTTAAAGTTGTCTAATATGTTACTCTTGGATATTAGTAAGTACACCTAAACCTTCCTGAAATAGTGGTCTATAAGTGAAGGAATTTGTTTTTCTTTCACCTATAGTATCCACTTGGATAAGTCTTCATAGGTCTACATGTATATACTCTAAAGGCTTTTGAACAACAAAAGATGACTTAGGGTTCATTTGGATTCCAATTAGAATGCATTATATTGCATTAAATTGATGATTTAATGTAACTTAATGCAAGATAATGCATTATTTAAGAGAATACAAATGGACCCTTAATAATGTTGGATTTAACTTGTTTTTCAAAATTGTAGTTTTCAAAAAAAAAATGAGGGCTTTTGTTTAAAGTGACAATGTTTAAACAAATAAGTATGTTGTTCCCCCTATGTCCTAGCCTTGCATGCCACAATTTAGTATGATGCAAACTCATGCAAACATTCAATTCAGCAGAAGAAGCAGACAAAACATGATTACCAATAACATGATATAAGTCGTTCTTTTAATTAAGACTTTTTCATTTCTGATGTAACACCCCAAATTTCAATCCGTTTAGAAAGGTATTACCGCCAGTGACCTCGGTTTCCATACCGAAGCCACCCCAGGCTTTACTGGACTAAACACCATTCATAAACAACGGTTAAGATATAAACATCAAAACCTTTAATTAAAACATATGTCTGGGGATTACATCTCAATCCCCATAGGACAAAACATAGTATCTAGCGGAAGTCTTTATAAAAATACATGGGTCTTGATCATAAAAGATCACCCGCCAAGGATCGTAGCCTGATAAACCGTTAAAACACCGTTTACTTCTATAGTCATTCTAGCCTCTATTCCTCGGGTGCTTATCTGATGTGCCGAATCGAACGGATGACACCAGCCAACCATGCAAGGAACAATTACGGTTGGTTAGTCTAATGAAAGACTACGCAAGGGTATAAAGCAGAGTGGTTCGAAGCAGTCATATTAGGTTAGACTCATCGCTTCTCGAATAATAACCGATGACGATAGTCAACCATCATACTCCCACTGGAATATATGAAGCAGCATGATCAAGAGAAGATTCTGGAAGACCGAGTCTTACAGTAATCAATCCCAAAGAAGACTCCAAAAGATTGAGTCTTATCGGAAGTATGACAAATGTTGGGGAACATTAATTAATCATACAAGCGTTCAAAAACGACTTGATGTTTCGGTTCACGACCAACCTCACCGCTTAATGTGAATCTAGATTGGAAAGAGAACGGTACTCTGATCAAAGTCAAGACGAGCTTTCCTAGCTGCACTATTCCCTAGCTGCACTACTCGTCTGAGGTTTATTAATCATGTGCGCTCGGGCACTTATCTTATTTAATTCCAAAACACATACCACGTTATAGGCTTTTAATTATATGCCTGCCGACAGCGGGACATACTTCTGTTAGGGACGAATCCCAAGTTTGTAGCACCAGCTTCGTGCCACCATCTCTATACCCGAGTATAGAGAAAGGTCATGACCCACCAAATGGTCTTTGAGTTTAGAACTCTTAGCACCATTTCCATTATCAAGAAAAGACTAGACCTCAATTAGTCCATCGCTCCTACGAATACTCGTGCTAACTAAACAGTCCAAGCACAACAATAATCATATCAAAGCCCTCAAGCCAAAATATATATTTATAATAGCGTTGTTCTAACAGACATACAACCTATTATAATATCATATTCCTTTTATATCATTTAGTAAAACTGTTCCCAACAATTCAATAAATCATTCCAATTTAATTAACAATTAAGCAATTGATAATCAATGGAAATATGGAATGATAAGCAAGAGTGAACCGCCACTTGCCTTAGATCAGACGAAAGTTTGAACAAGCTTTAGAGACGACGGTTTCCTGGGTCCGAAACTGGGACAGATCCTGGATAACAAATCCCTAAGGAACGACCCATAATGAGACCCTAAGTTAGATTCAATATCTACATATTTGAATATAAAGGAATAAGAATCAAAGGGGTTCAAAATAACCAAGCCTCGGCCAACCAACACCCAAGAACACACCACGAACGCAGCTCGCCACGGGCGCACCAGGTCTCACCGCGGGGTGCGGTAGTGGCTGCCGCGAGGTGCGGTGGTGACTGCCGCGGGGTGCGGTGGTGACAACAGAGGCAAAGTTCAGCAAGTTTTCGGGAAGAATTACTTACCCAAATCGATCGATTCTACTTCGATTTGTTCTTGGTTTGTTTTCCCACCTTCTTAAGCCTTATACCTCCTCTAAGGATCACCTTTTATCGCTCTCAAAAGGGTTCGGATTAGCTCTCAAACGAAGCTTCAACTTGCTTCAATGGAGGTTTTCTGATGTTGGAGATGATGGAGGAGCTCTCTTGTGGCTCGATTCTCACCCGCCTCTCCTCTATAAATACCCCAAACATGCTGCACACTAGTTGGAGGAGGCAAGGAGGAGGTGTCCCAGCCTCAGAAACGTAGCCAAGGCAAGTCACCAAGGCTACGAAGTAGCCTTGCCAAGTTGCCCTGCAACTGTCGAGTGACATAGGCCATCGCGGGGTGCGGTGGGGGTGCGGCAGGGGTGCGGTGACGAAGCTGCTTCGTCTTCGCTGCTGGCCTTTTCCGCGGGGTGCGGCACGCCCTTCACCGTGGGGTGCGGTCACGGCCAGATCTGTCCCCTCCGACTCCTTTGTCGTTTTTACCTTAAGTGGTAAAATGTTTTTAACTCCGGGTTAAATATATTTGTACGCGAACGATCTTTTAGCCCGAAAATATGTTAACTGTATTTTATATTGCTCAGAAAAATATTACAGAGATTAAACATTACACAGAATGTTCATCTTTCCCTGAAATAAATCTGACTCGCAATATGGCTTAAGAAAATTCAAAATTTACCCGTACAAAATGTGGGATATTACATTACCTCTCCCTTAAAAGAAGTTTCGACCCCGAAACTTAGGTCGTAAACATCTCGGGAAAGCGTCTACGCATATCCTCTTCAGTCTCTCAAGTCTCCCAGGTAACTTCTTTGGATTCCGACTTGGACCACAGAATTCGTACCAACGGTATGACCTTGTTGCGCAAATGCTTCTCACGGCGCTCGAGAATACGCACATGTATCTCTTTATAAGTACCATTTGCTTGAATCTCAATGTCTTCATAGCTCAGTATAGGAGACTCATCTGGTACGTACTTTCTCAACAAGGATACGTGGAACACATTATGCACTGGATGCGCCGATGGCGGCAATGCTAAACGGTACGCAAGGGATCCCACTCTATCGAGGATTTCAAATGGTCCCACGTAGCGAGGGTTAACCTTCTCACGCTTACCAAATCTAAACACGCCTTTGGATGGCGAAACTCTAACAAAGACCTTGTCGCCAATTTCAAATTCAACATTCCTACGTCTTGGATTGGCATAAGACTTCTGTCGACTTTGAGCGGTCAACATTCTTTGTCTGATCAAAGCAATGTCTGAATCAGTTCTCTCGACCAACTCTGGTCCGAGTAAAATCTTGTCGGCATTCTCATCCCAACAAATTGGCGATCTACACTTTCGACCATACAAAACTTCAAATGGAGCCATCTTAATAGTAGCATGCCAGCTATTGTTGTACGTGAACTCGATTAGACTTAAGCTGTCTTCCCAGCTAGTCGGACGGTTAAGTACACATGCTCTCAACATATCTTCCAGGGTCTGGATAGTCCTCTCAGACTGTCCATCCGTCTGAGGATGAAATGCAGTGCTGAACCTTAGCTCGGTTCCCATGGCCTTATGGAGTTCCTTCTAGAATCTCGATGTAAAACGACCATCACGATCCGATACAATGGTCTTAGGAATACCATGTAAGCGGACAATGTCGTGCAAAAACACTTCAGCTAGCTTTTGGACTCCCCAAGTGGACTTGATAGCCACGAAGTGAGCACTCTTCGTGAGCCGGTCAATGATCACCCAAATAGCATCCTTCTGAGTTCGCGTCTTGGGTAATCCTGTGACGAAGTCCATTGCAATGTCCTCCCATTTCCATTCCGGAACAGGAAGAGATAGCAATTCACCACCTGGTATGCGATGTTCTATCTTGACTTTTTGACAAGTCAAGCATTTTGCTACAAATTCTGCCACATCCCATTTCATGTTGGGCCACCAGAACTTCATTCTGAGGTCCTTGTACATTTTACTAGAGCCTGGATATACAGAATAAGCTGATGAATGAGCTTCCCTCATCACCAATTGGCGAAGATCATCAACGTCAGGCACACAAATTCAGTTATGGAACCAAAGTGATCCATCCTCTTGAATCACGAAACCGGGAGCTTTCCCGTTCAACGCTTCACAGCTCAATTTTACCAAAACTATATCATCAATTTGTTTTTCTCGAATCTGATCAGGTAGTGTAGCCTGAATTTCCAACATACTCAGGTATCCTCTACGTTGATCATACAAGAGTTCAGCTTCACACACCATTTGATTTAGCTTGGCTTGAGTAGTGAGGAGAGCTACTACTGTCTCGTGCGGTGTCTTCCGGCTCAGTGCATCGGCTACTACATTAGCCTTGCCCGGATGATACAGCAATTCAAGATCATAATCTTTGAGCAGCTCTAACCAGCGCCGTTGCCTCATGTCCAACTCTTTCTGAGTGAATATGTACTTAAGACTCTTGTGGTTGGTGAAGACTTGGCATTTCACACCATAGAGATAATGCCTCCAAATCTTCAACGCGAACACTACCGCCGCTAGTTCCAGATCATGCGTCGGATAGTTTTCTTCATAGGTTTTTAGTTGCCTTGATGCATAAGCAATCACCTTGCCTTTCTGTATCAACACGCATCCTAAACCATTCTTAGAAGCATCACTATAGACTACATATCCGTCATTTCCTTCTGGTAATGTTAACACTGGTGCCGAGGTCAATCGTCGTTTCAATTCTTGAAAACTGGCCTCGCACTTGTCAGTCCAGACAAACTTCTTATGAACCTTGCGGAGTAAACCGGTCATAGGTAGAGCGATCTTGGAGAATCCTTCTACAAACCGTCTATAATATCCGGCAAGTCCAAGGAAGCTGCGTACCTCTTTCACATTTTGAGGCCGCTTCCAATTGGCTACCGCCTCAATCTTTTGGGGATCAACCATCACCCCATTCTCGTTGATCACATGGCCTAAGAAAGCCACTTCCTTAATCCAGAAGTCACATTTAGACAATTTAGCATATAGCTCATTTTGTCTAAGGATTGACAACACAATCCGCAGATGTTCCTCGTGAACTTCCTCGTTCGGGGAATAAATCAAATATCATCAATGAAAACCACCACGAACTTATCTAGGTACTGGTGAAAACATCGATTCATCAGGTCCATGAAGACCGCTGGAGCATTGGTAAGTCCGAATGGCATAACTACGAACTCATAGTGGCCATACCTTGTCCAGAATGCAGTCCTCGGAATATATTTCTCACGAATTCTGAGCTGATGGTAACCAGATCTCAGATCGATCTTGGAAAAGACTTTAGCTCCTTGCGGCTGATCTAGTAGATCATCAATCCTTGGCAAAGGATACTTGTTCTTGATCGTGACTTTATTCAACTCTCGGTAGTCGATACAAAGCCGAAACGATCCATCTTTCTTCTTGACAAACAAGACTGGAGCACCCCAAGGCGATGCACTCGGCCTTATATAGCCTTTGTCTAAAAGATCCTCTAATTGCTTCTTCAATCCCTGCATCTCAGTAGGTGCCATTCTATACGGTGCCTTAGAAATCGGAGCAGTACTTGGTTCAAGATCAATTGAAAACTCTACAATACGATGCGGGGGTAATCCAAGAATCTCTTCTGGAAAGACATCCGGAAATTCCCGAATCACAGGAATATCAAGAACTGATGGTTCATCTTTCATGGGCTCGTCCAGATAGCAAAGGTACCCGACACAACCCTGACAAAGTAGCTTAAACGCAGCCATTGCGTTTATAAGCCTACCATTATCAACGTCATTCCGACCTTTAAACTTGCACACACTCTGGGCCCTGGATGACACTGTCACTGTTCTCGAACTAAAATCGATCACTGCCCCATGGCGTGTCAGCCAATCCATATCGAGGATAATGTCGTAGGGATCCATGGCAATACAGATCAAATCTGCCTCGAATTTCTTACCCTGGATGGTAATTGGAAACTCGGACAGACACTTAGTTCCTACTAAGCGTTCATTATTAGGAAGATTCACAACGAAAGGCTCACAAACTTCGTTGCAAACTAAACCTAACTTACTAACACAATTTTCTGAAATGAAGGAATGGGTAGCACCCGAATCAAACAGTATGCATACAGGAGTAGAGTGAAGGTAGATGGTACCTTGAGCAATCGGTGCATTAGGTCCATCAGCCTCACGCATCTCATACAGGCGTTGATCCTGACCTCTTGAAGTTGCTGAGGCTTTTCCTTTGTTCTGGGCAGTTGTCTGCATCGAAGGACTAGGAGTCGTTGCTGGTTTGAATCTGGGTCGGTTACTTTGCCTAACAGACCCCTGATGCGACTCTGTTCCTTTCTGCTTTCTCTGCCAACAGAACTTCTGCACATGCCCCTCAGTCCCACAGCCAAAACACGTCTTCTTCTCCTGTGGACATGCGATGCTTTTGTGCCCAGCGTCACCACAGTTATAACACTGAACCAAACTCTTGCCCTGACCCGATTGTTGTGTCAACCCGCCTTGCGTTCTACCCGTTTTCGCCTTGTTGGATTTAGCAAAGTTGGACGGTGGCGCAGGACGTTTGAATCCGCTTGCCTGAGGTTGATTCTGTGTCGACCTCTGGCGATTCTTCCTCTTGGTTGATTCTTTCAGAGTTGCCTCTAGCTTATAAGCTGCATCCACATATTGTTCCAGAGTAGAGCAATTGTGGCTTAACATCATTGGCTTAATCTTTGGGTTCATCCACTCATGGAAATGCCAAATCTTCTGTTCTTCAGTGGATACATCCGAACCGGCGTATGGCAACAAGTGATTAAACTTAATTGTCAATTCAGCCACCTTCAACCCTTCAGTCTTAGGGTAAAGAAACTCCTTGCGCTTTTCCTCTCTCATTGCCCGAGAGAAGAATCGGTCGATCATCTTAGTCTTAAACATTGCCCAACTCAAATTAGGGCTATCTGCAAGACCGGTGTTTTCCCACCACTCACTAGCATCTCCTTTTAATTGCAGAGAAGCTATGTGCACCTTCTCGGCTTCCATGCACTCTACACTGCAAAATAACCGCTCCATGTGGGAAAACCAATGCACCACCTCAACTGGTTCACCTTTCCCGTTGAAGTTGTCGGGTCTCATAGAATTTATGGCCTTCAGTGCTCGGTCACAATCATTCTTGCTTATGACTATAGTCCCCTGATGTCGGGGTACATGAGTCTCTTGTTCCTCAACTTCCGGGGCTGCTGAGGATGCCGGCACATCCTGTGCCTGAGACACACTCGGGTGTAAGACATCAGTCATTTCTTGCATGAAAATTTCCCGAATTTCAGCAACGGCCGCCTCATCAAATATCCTCGGAGCATTGCTCCTGGGATTATGTTGAGAATTGGACTCACGTACATTCTCAAGAGTTCCAACGCTCCTCTCGTTGTGTCTGGGATGGTTACCAGCATTAGAACGAGTGTTGTTCATTGTGTTCACCAGCTGTTTATCGATCAAATTCCAAGGATTTTTATACATTAATATTTCTCCCAAAATACTTAATGTAATAAAAAAATCAACTCAGAATAGATCAACTTGGTACTTATATAGATGAACTTGGACTATTTTACAAACTGCACAATAGCCGATCTCTCGAACGTCAGGTCAAAATTGCTCGGAGATTGTGGTATTTCACAAAGTACATGCCGCAATACTAGAATATTTACACGGTACATGCTGAAATACTAAGAAAAGGAAACTACTGCTACATGCAACGTCGGTCCTTATCACGGTGTTCCGAAATGTTTCCCATACGGTAGACTTCCCATGCAAGGCTTCTTCGGACGGGGTTTTCCATCGGATTCTGACGATGGACTACGCACCTTGCTTGTTTCTGGAACACAATATTTTGGTGTCCCTGGCCTTATCTCAGTCATGGTGAAGTATGGATCTTCCACGTTTGGCTCCCCTAGCCCAGCCCTTCTGTGAGCACTGGCGATCACTTTATCCATCTGGTATTGCTGTTCAGAAGAGATCATCTCACTTTGGCGAAGGATCTCTCGTAGTTCAGATTCCTTCCTCCTTCTCCTTTGAGTAGGGATGGTCTGAGATTCTCTACCATTTCTTCCAATACCGTACTCGGTATAAAGTATTTCCCAGTCAGCATCAGACATGAGTGCGTACTCTAGCACTGGTGGCAACTCTTGCACAGGTGGTAACTCTGAACTGGGGTGAATAAATTGCATTCCTGGTTCCTAACTATCCACCAGCAAGTGCCTCGAGTCATCGGACTCCGGGTTCTGCCCGTTGAGGTCCATCTCGGTATCCTCCTCGGGATCATCCTCGATGGGGTCCTCTTCCTCATCGGGGTCTTCCTCTATGGGGTCCTCTTCTTCATCTTCCTCCTCGCTCCCTTCAGTACCCTCTCGCGTACCTAGACGATTCATCTTCATGCATTGCTTCCCCCCCTGGTGGTTCAACTGGTGCTACCACAGGAACTACAACATTCCTTGACATCAGGACTACCGACTCAGGAAGCACATGCTTGATCTCCTCAGGTAGGCTGCTTGGTCCTCCAACCTCGAAGCATCCCTGTGGTATTGGGAAGTCGAGCCTTCCTGGAGATGGTGAATCCATCTCGGCATCTACCAAGTCCTTCTTATGAGGAGGACGCGCACCCATATCCTACAGAATAACGAGGAAGGATCTTTCTACACATAGAAGCAAGCTTACTATATCAGACTATAGATAGAAGACATGACTATGAACGGTGTTTTTATTTTCAAATTCTTTTCATTTTGAAAATTCAGAGCCCTTTTGAAAATAATTTTCAATTGAAACGAGTAATTGGTTTTCAAATACCCAACCCGTTCTAAAACTTAGGCTCTGATACCAAATATGTAACACCCCTAAATTTCAATCCGTTTGGAAATGTATTACCGCTAGTGACCTCGGTTTCCATATCGAAGCCACCCCAGGCTTTACCGGACTAAACACCATTCATAAACAACGGTTAAGATATAAACATCAAAACCTTTAATTAAAACATATGTATGGGGATTACATCCCAATCCCCATAGGACAAAACAGAGTATCTAGCGGAAGTCTTTATAAAAATACATGGGTCTTGATCATAAAAGATCACCCGCCAAGGATCGTAGCCTGATAAACCGTTAAAATACCGTTTACTTCTATAGTCATTCTAGCCTCTATTCCTCGGGTGCTTATCTGATGTGCCGAATCGAACGGATGACACCAGCCAACCATACAAGGAACAATTACGGTTGGTTAGTCTAATGAAAGACTACGCAAGGGTATAAAGCAGAGTGGTTCGAAGCAGTCATATTAGGTTAGACTCATCGCTTCTCGAATAATAACCGATGACGATAGTCAACCATCATACTCCCACTGGAATATATGAAGCAGCATGATCAAGAGAAGATTCTGGAAGACTGAGTCTTACAACAATCAATCCCAAAGAAGACTCCAAAAGATTGAGTCTTATCGGAAGTATGACAAATGTTAGGGAACATTAATTAATCATACAAGCGTTCAAAAACGACTTGATATTTCGGTTCACGACCAACCTCACCGCTTAATGTGAATCCAGATTGGAAAGAGAACGGTACTCTGATCAAAGTCAAGACGAGCTTTCCTAGCTGTACTATTCCCTAACTGCACTACTTGTCTGAGGTTAATCATGTGCGCTCGGGCACTTATCTTATTTAATTCCAAAACGCGTACCACATTATAGGCTTTTAATTATATGCCTGCCGACAGCGGGACATACTTCTGTTAGGGATGAATCCCAAGTTTGTAGCACCAGCTTTGTGCCACCATCTCTATACTCGAGTATAGAGAAAGGTCATGACCCACCAAATGGTCTTTGAGTTTAGAACTCTTAGCACCATTTCCATTATCAAGAAACGACTAGACCTCAATTAGTATATCGCTCCTACGAATACTCGTGCTAACTAAACAGTCCAAGCACAACAATAATCATATCAAAGCCCTCAGGCCAAAATATATATTTATAATAGCGTTATTCTAACAAACATATAACCTATTATAATATCATATTCCTTTTATATCATTTAGTAAAATTGTTCCCAACAATTCAATAAATCATTCCAATTTAATTAACAATTAAGCAATTGATAATCAATGGAAATATGGAATGATAAGCAAGAGCGAACCGTCACTTGCCTTAGATCAGACGAAAGTTTGAACAAGCTTTAGAGACGGCGGTTTCCTGGGTCCGAAACTGGGACAAATCCTGGATAACAAATCCCTAAGGAACGACCCATAATGAGACCCTAAGTTAGATTCAATATCTACATATTTGAATCTAAATGAATAAGAATCAAAGGGGTTTAAAAGAACCAAGCCTCGGCCAACCAACACCCAAGAACACACCACGAACGCAGCTCGCCACGGGCGCACCAGGTCTCACCGCGGGGTGCGGTAGTGGCTGCCGCGGGGTGCGGTGGTGACTGTCGTGGGGTGCGGTGGTGACAACAGAGGCAGAGTTTAGCAAGTTTTCGGGAAGAATTACTTACCCAAATCGATCGATTCTACTTCGATTTGTTCTTGGTTTGTTTTCCCACCTTCTTAAGCCTTATACCTCCTCTAAGGATCACCTCTTATCGCTCTCAAAAGGGTTCGGATTAGCTCTCAAACGAAGCTTCAACTTGCTTCAATGGAGGTTTTCTGATGTTGGAGATGATGGAGGAGCTCTCTTGTGGCTCGATTCTCACCCGCCTCTCCTCTATAAATACCCCAAACATGCTGCACACTAGTTGGAGGAGGCAAGGAGGAGGTGTCCCAGCCTCAGAAACGTAGCCAAGGCAAGTCACCAAGGCTACGAAGTAGCCTTGCCAAGTTGCCCTGCAACTGTCGAGTGACATAGGCCACCGCGGGGTGCGGTAAGGGTGCGGCAGGGGTGCGGTGATGAAGCTGCTTCGTCTTCGCTGCTGGCCTTTTCCGCGGGGTGCGGCACGCCCTTCACCGCGGGGTGCGGTCACGGCCAGATCTGTCCCCTCCGACTCCTTTGTCGTTTTTACCTTAAGTGGTAAAATGTTTT
Organism: Rheum nobile; assembly: GCA_027886185.1. NCBI lineage: Eukaryota > Viridiplantae > Streptophyta > Magnoliopsida > Caryophyllales > Polygonaceae > Rheum > Rheum nobile. The sequence continues at coordinate 776,871 of WOAB01000662.1, read as the reverse complement.
TAACTCCGGGTTAAATATATTTGTACGCGAACGATCTTTTAGCCCAAAAATACGTTAACTGTATTTTATATTGCTCAGCAAAATATTACAGAGATTAAACATTACACAGAATGTTCATCTTTTCCTGAAATAAATCTGACTCGTAATATGGCTTAAGAAAATTCAAAATTTACCCGTACAAAATGTGGGATATTACATCTGAAAACATTTATGACACCGTTATGAGTATGAATATGGCAATCAAGATCATCAAACATGCATTCAGACAACAAATTTCTCTTAAGATTAGACACACACTTGACGTGTTAAAGTACCCTTACATTTTCATCATGCATCAAAAAATGAATGTTACCTATGTCATTAATTTTTAAAGAGGAGTGGTCATCCAGCCTCACCTCATCCTCATTACATTCATGCAAGAAGTCAAAATAATGCTTATGAGGTGTAACATACATCGTACAACCAGAATCCAATTTCCAAGAATGAGAATCATCCAAAGATGAACACATGAGAAGTTCATCAGAATATAAATGGTGTGATTCCAAAACAATAATAGTACCATTTTGTGATTTACCAACTACTAGTACCAACTCGATGTCTCTCTCATTCTTTCAAGATTAGAATGAGGGGAGTTCTAAGGAAGTACAAGCATTAGCAAGAACAAGGAAGAACACCTTGAAAAGCTCTCAAGAGGCTGCTACAAACCACTCTCTCGAGTTGTTAGGGTTTGTAAGGAGCTCTTATATGAGTTTCTAGGCCCCATAACCATGTGATTCTCCAAATGAACAAAGTGGAGTACATATAATAGCAAAGATAGGACCAACCACAAAGGCCTATTTGGTTGCATCTTGCATCCATATGGAATCAAATTTAATCAGTCCAATTCCATGCTATATACACATACTAATTCATTCAAACTTAAAACGGAATTTTTGTATGGTACCCCTGAATTTTTGCAATTTTTGCAAAATATCCGAAGGTTTGATCAATTTCGCGTGGTGCCCCTAAAATTTTTACAAATTTCGCAAAATGCCCTTGACGTTATAAAACGTTAACTATAAACAACTTACCGCCATCTTATAAAAAAATCAAAAATGAAGTTAAAACATTAAAAAGAAGAAGCAAAACCTCACCCTTACCTCCACCCTTCCGATACTCCATTTCCTTCTATAAAAACAACCCTGACCGTTTGTAAACCCCAACTCCATTCGAAACTGAGCTAAGTTGGCGGTGGGTGGCTGGTCGGCGGTGGGCGGCGAAGCTTGGGCCGCGGTGGTTAAGTAGTGATGAAGTGCGAACGCAACCAACGATGATGGTTGTTGACAACGACGATGGCAGTGAAGCTTGGTTGTTGACGACGACGGTTGGTGGTTGTTGTCCGTTTGCGACCAACGAGGTGAGATCTGTTCACGATCAAGTGTGATTTGGGACGAATTTGGGATTGGATTGATATTTGGGAATGAAATTGAATTTTATGGGTTAAATTGAATTTAGGATTTTCAATTTAAGGTTTTAATTTATAGGCTTTGAAATAGAGTGATATTTAGGGATGAAATTGAAATTGGGATTTTCACTTTTAGGGTTTGAATTTTGATTTGGGGATGAATTTGAGTTTTATGGGGGATGCATGCTTGCTTGCTCAATTTCCACACGAAAATGGAGTATTGGGATCGGGTGCTTGCTTACTCCATTTACTGAAGCTTTGTTTTATAGATGTAGAGGTTGGAGTGAAGTTGAAATGGGTAATAAGTTCTTGAGTTTTTTTTACTATGTGATATGGTAAGGGCTCGTTGTTGTTATATTAACTAGTGTATTACCCGTGCCATGCACGGGTATGGTGAGAAATATAAAATATTTCACAAGATGTGTAGTTTACATTTAATTAATTTAAGTTTGACATTGTTAGATCATTACATTTATTCTGTCAAAAAAGTTATTGTATATTTGTATGAAAAAGAAAAACACACTTATCGTGAATAATATCGTAACCTAATAAGTTTGAAAGTTTATACAATGGTGGAGATGTGTGTACCATAAAAGGAGAGTAATGTGCTTGATGCGAATATATTAAACTTAAAAATGTATCTAATAATTATTTATAAAATTGACAACACTATTATATGTGATAAGCATAATAAATATATGATAGAGATTAGTCAAATAAAATAAAATAATAATTAGAAGTATAGATAAAATAACACATATGAAAGCAACTTTTTAGTGTTCTTTATTTGCACAACAACTTTTCATATTTTTTTTTAAAATATAACACTAATTATTAAAGTATCGTTACATATAAAATTAGGTTAAATAGTTGTAAGCGACTGGTTATACATATTATGCACCTTTTCATCCATATATTAAAATTCTTAAACTTATAAATGCCTAAATCTAAATTTAAATGAGAATGATCATGATGATGCATGTATGACATTTTCTAATGCTTCGTGATTGTAGGATCGTAGATTCAACAATATTTGCAAATATTTGATGTTCTTCATAATGCTCCATGATTACCAAGCGAGATTTAAAAATATTCATGATTATCACGTGAAATTGCCAAAGATGTTGTGTATCACACAAAATGCATAAAACCTTGTGGCTATTATGCAGAATTTTCAAAAAACAAATTTATAGGTTTTTTGTTTTAATAAAATGACTTTTAGATACGTAGTTGTAGGATTGTAGGTTCAACAATACTATGTATATTAAAAGAAAATATGTTTGAAAACACATTATATTAAAATTAATTAAATAAATATGTAAATATCTAAATTGGTCACAAAGTATCTAATTTGAGTTTTCGTACTCTGCACCAGTTTGAATAAGGTTAAGAATTGAAAGATTGATAATATTAATTTTTAAAGTATGCGGAATATTATCTTTGGTTAGTTCGTGGAATTTTATGTAAATTTATCATGTGATTATTATTGAATAAAGGCAATATATTCAATATTAATTTCATTTAGAATGGTTTGCATACGTATATATATTAATATTACGTACTTTGGTTCATCTAGTTTGTTAACTAAATGTAAAAAATATTTTTTGTTTTGAAAATCTAAAATATGGTTGAAGTAATTGTAAGTACCAAAACGAATAATATAAAACATTTTTAAAATATATTTGCACATGATCGAAGAATAAATTATTGTTAAGATTTATGCTCAAAAAAATATTGTTAAGATTTTAAAGACCATCTAATAAATGAAATTCTTATATTTAGAACTCTTTTCTCCTAATACTCGAGAAAAAATAGTATTTATCGACATAAAATATTAAAATATATATTGTAAATGAAGGGGAAATATTAAAGAATGTAGTTGATGGCAGAATAGATCGATTGAAGAAGAAATAATATAACACCTAAGACGCTCTAAGTTATAATTTATTTCACTTTATCTATAAATGAATCACCTACTGAATATCAAAAATCTCAAAAATTAATGATAGGTATATTAATTTTTATACATGAACTTTTCTACTAAAATAATTGGTGGATTAGATGTTAACATATATGTAAGTTTTGGTGAAAATTCATAGTTGACAATCTAAAAAAAATGTTTAATGATTTGTTGGTTAGAACTTGACAGTTCTTGTTAATAGGTGGAAAAAAGTTAATTAATATTATGAAAGTCAATTATCATAAGATCAATCATAATATATCTATATATAATCTCATCCTTGAATGAAGTTTAATTTTTAAATTAGATATGTTAAAATTACGTAAGTTTGGTTGCGTTGGCAAAAGGAATTTAAATAAGTTTGAATTTTGAATTAGAAATAATAATTCAAATCCACAATATCTATATGTTGAGACTTGGTTAAGAAATATGATGTATATTTTATTAAATTATTAATATAATAATAAACTAAAAATGAAAAAATAGAAAAAATACTTTAACAACTTGGACCTAAAAACACTCTCATGGCTCAAAAAGTGTGAGCTTTAATATATATATATATAGATATTATAATGGATTTGGGTAAATGATTTACGATTTAATAGAAAAAAGAAAGAAAGGTAATATTGATGATGAATGATGAGATTTGATCGATGAATGATGAGATTTGATCGATGAAGACAATATAATATTTAGAAAATTAAAAACATAAATATGTCAATGTAAATAGTTGGTGTCACAATCTCAACAACAATTGTATATTTTTTCGGAAGATATTGTGATGAAGATTATAATTATGTACCGAACACTTATTATAAATTTTTAAAGCTAAAAATATATAAAAAATTAATTTTGATGCACAAAAATAACGGGTGGGAACTTTTTTAAAATTTAAAAATGAATTGTCAAGTCAATCAACATTCGAGTGAAGATTTAATGAGTATAAGATGTATTTTATATATAAGTTTAGTAGGAAATCTATCATATATTATTTTGGCATATATTATAAGCTTATTGTATATGTGATTTGTGGAAATAAAATTTTATAAAAAAGTTGTATGTAGTTTTTAAATATTTGAAGTTAGTTTTAATTAGATTTTGTGATTTTAAATTTTAAATATTTAAAGTTAGTTGTGATTAGATATTGTGATATAAATTGAATAGAATTGTTAATAAAAAAGTGGATTAATCACAAATTGACACATAGGATTTGTGGGTCCAGATTCAATATGGTGGCTCTAAATTCTTTTACTTTAATATACATATATACATATATATATTCTTCAAAATATATAAATTAAAATTCAGGAGAAATTCTTAGTAGAAATTAGTAATGTGACTTTCAAAATAGTTGCTTGGTACAGAAAATTCGTTCAAAAACAATGGAGCAAGTGATTTCACTTAATTCTTGCAAAAATCCATACAAGTGGATTAATATCAAATAATAAACATTCAAATTCAAAAGTTTGTTAACAATAGTACGTAGAAACGAAATTTGAAAGTGGTGAGATTTCATTAAACAACCATATCTAATTGGTTTTTAATTGAAAATAAATTATCGTAATAAATTAGTAATGTGACTTTCAAAATAGGTTTAAAACAACCATATCTAATTGGTTGCTGAAAGTGGTGAAATCTCACCGATTTTGTAACTTAGGGTCCGTTCGGTTGGGAGTGGATTGAAGTGGAAATGAATACTTAAACTCCCACTTCAACTCCCATTTTGCTTAATGTTGGGGGGTAACATTAAGCAAATGCTTAAACTTCAACCAACTTCATCTCACTTCATCCAACTTCATCTCCTCATTCAACCCAACCGAACGCACCCTTAGTAGAAACGAAATTGGATTAATATCAAATAATAAATATTCAAATTCAAAAGTTTGTTAACAATCTATATATATTTAAAAGTTAGCATTCTAGGTCATTGAATGCTAACTTTTAAAGACAAAATCAAAGGCTTAAATAGGCCTAAAGGTATAGTTTACATGTAGGGTTAGTTTATCACCCTTAGTATATAATATGTATATAATATGTTAGATTTTCCGATCGGTTTTTACTATAGGGTTTATAAAACAATATAAAATACATAAGTATAATTATAGGCTACTTTGTAATCTAAGTAATTGATTTTTCTTTGTTTATTTTAATATACCATAGCATAATTATGTGTATATATAAAAATGAGCACTATTTGTAAGTAATTATTCCCTCTCCACACACTCTTTTTTCAGTTAAATCTTGCATCTACGTACGGACTACTCTTTAGGTTATGACTCATTTTTTAACCTAAATCTCAATTAGTGATAGTTACTACATACTGTATAGGTTATATTTTGCTCTCATTTACTCCTATTTTAATATTATCCAATTACTAATGTAACTCCCGTATTTAGTGCACAGTGAATGGTTGGAAACAAATTATAGTCAATATGTCTAAACGGTTATATGTCAAAATGGCTTCACTTTCCAAGTAATATTTTTCATCTATAAAAGGGCGAAAACGGTGGTATTCCGTTCATTTGCTCTGGGCATCCATCATCTCATTCTTCTATATGGAAATTACCTTTAGAAAGCCATATAGTAAAGCTTGGGAGATAGTGGACAACACCTTAAAAAGACATGGTCACTGAAGTAAGCATAATTATTAAGTTAAAGATGTGAATGAGGATTTCCGATTGTCGATGATGCAAGTATATATCCACCTCACGGTAAACTATCTTTGATTATATGTATTTGGATCTCTTTTGTAGTCTATAATACTTACATATATCGGTTTAAATTTATTAATATAATTGTCTTTTGATCGAGATAGGTTAATTTTATGTGAAGATGTCATAGAATTGGATAATCTAATATCACTATTGAGGCATCGATTGTTTACATCATGCACCGATAGCTTTCACTAGAAGGAGGACAAAGACAATCGATTTAGGATGACTGATTGTTAGTAACGAATAAAGCAAACTATTTTATGGACGATGTAAACCCTTCAACTATTGGTAGCATAAATTCAATTAGGTTTGTATTTTTAGTTCCTTTTTTGTACTAAATTGTTTTAGGTAGGTGTGTTGTTATTTTGGTTAAAGATGATTTTTATTGTTCTATTTTATACATATTCATTTTACACTCATCATGTATATATACTAAAGCTGGCCTCATCTGTGTTGGTCTAGAGGAATTAATCAAGGATGGAAGCCGAAATAATAGACATGTACTCACTCTCACATATGAAATGTACAAGGAAGAAGTTATGAATTATAATTTCGCTAAGAAGAGTAAGCATATACTGATAAAATAACTAATGTACTTTTATATAAAATGTAATAAGGTTTAAGAATATGCAGAGTCACCAATTATTTATATTACTCCGTATTTAATAAGAATATGAAGTAATGACTAATATTTATTAATTAAAATGATATATATCATAGCATTTTAATCACCAATTATTTAGATTAAACTTCTGCACAAAATAAAAAAAATAAAATTATACTTCGTACAATCATAGCATTTTATACCTAAAATACTTAGATATTACATTTCTTTTGTCAAGACTTAGATATTACATTTAAATCCATATCAAACAATATATCGTCTAAGATAAAACATGAAACAATAATCCATATATTAGAAACTCAAATTTAAACCGTGATACTACATATACACAAAAGGCCGCACGGGCTTTGATTTCTAGTAGTACGTAAAAACGAAATTTGAATGTGGTGAGATTTCATTAAACAACCATATCTAATTGGTTTTTAATTGAAAATAAATAAATCGTAATAAATTAGTAGAAATTAGTAATGTGACTTTCAAAATTGGTTTAAAACAACCATATCTAATTGGTTGCTGAAAGTGGTGAAATCTCACCGGTTTTTAGTATTTAAAATCAAAATACACAAGTTTAAAGTTTTAAATTGACACCTAGGATTTGTGGATCGGAATGAATATGTTGGCTCTAAATTCATTTGCTTTAATATATATATAGATAAAAAAATTGGCTTAGGGTATGTTAAAGAATTGGTCCACCACAGAATCAAGACTTCATAAGTTTAAAGACATGATAATGCAATAAAAGGCATGGGAAGACTGATATGTCTTCCCAAGAAAGATGTAGCCATGTTAAAGAGTAAGTTATCTCAATTGCAAATATATCAAGGTGAGATTAAGGGCTCGTTCGGTATGGCTGATTTACATGTCTTATGGGTCTTATCTGAGGAAATAAGCTCACGCCAGTCATTTCCTCCTAAAATGGTATTCGGCTGCACTGCAACTTATGGAGGACTGAACGGGTCTTATGAGGACTGAAATTGGGTGAAAATTGGAAGCCTCGATCTCTAGCTTACGGGACTTATGTTAGAGGCTTATCAATCACAATTTCTATTTTGCCCTTGCTTCAACTTCTTCATCGATGCAAGTCGCAGTTCCCCCACATCGTGTTCTTCCTCATCTCCCATCGCCATCTTCCATGGTTCTTCTTTCTCTCTTCTCCTCTTTTCTAGGTCTCCCTAAACACTAAGCTTTTTCCTCCCTCTTCGCTCAGATCTGTGTCGAAAGATCTCAACCCCTCCTCTTCTATCGACCCCGACCCCGACTCGTTCGAGTTCAAGGTTGGACAGACGACGCCCGAACGGCTCGAACGACGCTCTCAGGCCATGAGAGCTTGAGTAAGACGATGCTGGGCTCGGACGATGCTTCGAACCTGCGCTCGGTGTGATGTCACGATCTGGAGCGAACGTGGGAGAGCAACTGGGCTCAGACGATGCTTTGAACATGCGCGGCTTGAGGAAGACGAACGTGGGAGAGCAGCTGGAGGAAGATGAAGTTGGGAGAGCAGTTGGAGGAAGACGAAGTTGGGAGAGCTTGGTGTGATGTCACGATCTGGATAACAACTTGAGGAAGACCTTTGTGGGAGAGCAGCTGCTGCAGAGAATGAACCCTAGAAAATTTAGGGGAAAATGTATAAGGGTAAATTTGTAATTTTTATGTGAAATTAAGTTTCAATAAGTCATTGATACCGAACAGATATTTAGGCTTCAGTCTCAGTTCAATTCAGCCCTCAACTTAAATTCTTCCAATCAGCTTCAACCCAATTCAGCCTCTACTTCAGCTTCAACCCCAATAAACCTCAGTCATACCGAACAGACCCTAAATAGATGACAAGATTAACTAGTGATGTAATCATTGTTGATTTGAGTGCTATTTATTTGTTGAATAGACAATTTCATTGACAAAATCATAACTATACTTAACAATAAAATACTAGGAAAGACCTAGAAACGCCGATTTATTTTGTCTTTAGAGTTTAGCATACGACGATGCCGTCATTTTCATTTTATGATATATGACCATCGATCCCTCAATGGTTGTTCGTGTACGGACGAAACCAAAAATGAACACTCAGGTGCGAAATTATAAAAGGTTTATGCAATATGTCGGATCATACAAATATCCTTTCAGCACAATGAAAGGATTTCAAATACTCATTAAAGTGTGAAATTCACTATCTTTCAACAAACTGATTCTTATCTAAAGAATGCATAACAACATGGAAAAGCTCACACTACCAGCATGGCGTTGTAATGTTATCACTAGCTATCATCACTAATACGTCCAAGTTACCAAAATGGTAGAATTTGTCGTATTCATATACTCCGTACAAACTAACATATCAACAGATATGTCATTATATGAACAGTCAAACCTTTTTGAAACTTCATCAATGCGCACATGTTATTTGTCGTTATACAAACTTCCAGTTGATTGTTATAACTAGATTGATAAACTTGTCGTATTCATTTAAAATCGTTACAATGATTTAATGATCAATCTGATACGGTATTGATATAAATATCGATATCGATATCAATTCGTTATCTCGCATGTATAAAACAAGTAACTAATATTCATTATATTTACCATATGACAAAGATTTGATAGTGTGAGGCTGTTCATGTTTCTTGCCATCAATCTACAAGCAATTGTAATTCTTCTCATTGCAAGACCATACGTCAAATATTCAAGCCAAGATCACAATTCAAAACCTAACCAGAATAAAGACAAGTAAAGTAACAAATTAAATGGCTTCATGAGAACGGAAAATTTGTAGAGAGAGAGAAAGAAATGAAAATATGTAAAGGTGGCATTAGTGGGTGGAAAGGGGACCCACCTAAATACACAGACAGCACTGCCCACGCAAGAGAAGAGAAGGCTGCACACGCAGCCTCGTCAACTCAAGCGACGCAATCTAATCAAGAACTGCTATTTATCCATCAATTCGAGGGTATTACGGTAATTTTGACCACCGATTTTTCCATTTTCGTAAGAAATACAGGAAAACTGAAAAAATAATAATTCAAATAAAGTAAAGAGAAAGAGGAAAAGGACGAACAGGCTCTTCTGAGTCGGTTTCTGGGGAGAGAGAGAACAGAGGAGAAATCGAGAGAAGTAAAGGAAGAAGAAGAAGAAGAAGAAGAAGAAAAATCATGCAATCCATCCTCCTCCTCCCACCATCATCAACAGAATCTTAGAGAGAGAAAGGGAGAAGAAGCAGTAGACAAGCAAAGGAAATAAACAATTTTGTTTGCTTTTTATTTTATCTTTTTCCTTTTCGTTTTTCTATCTGTTTCTCCCCCTTAAGTTTCCTCATCCATGGACATTTTCTGAATTATAAAATCTCTCTCTTGAATAATCGCCAAGCATCCAATCTTCTACCTACACACATCATGAACAACATGCATCAGGGGAGAACAACCGAGGCAGCGGGGGCACAATTTCCCAACGCCGACGACGGATCTGTACATATGAGGTTCAGAGGGGTGAGGAAGAGGCCGTCAGGAAGGTACGCCGCCGAGATTAGAGATCCGTTGAAGAAGACGCGTGTCTGGCTCGGAACCTTTGACTCCGCCGAGGAAGCCGCCAGGGCGTACGATATCGCCGCCGGTAACCTCCGTGGCCCTAAGGCGAAGACCAATTTTCCGATCTCTAACTTTCGAGCCACCGATGGTCGATCTGCTCCCGTGGTCAGGCTCCACGATGGCGCTTACGACATCCGGAGACCGACTTCGAGCAGTATGAGCAGCACGCTGGAGTCTTACAGCGGGCTGAAGACGCCGTTGGCGGCTCCGGTTACTGTGGCGAAGGAGCCGAGGCTGCCGCCGATGGCGCCGGAGGACTGCCGGAGTGACTGCGATTCTTCATCGTCAGTGATCGATTTTAATGGTAATGAGGAGGAGAATATGGCTTCGTCGTCATCCAGGAAACCCTTTCCGTTCGATCTCAACCTTCCTCCTGTGGACGATGTGGTCTGCGCCGGCGATTTCCAAACGACCGCTTTGAGGCTTTGATCAGGATCTGTTAAAATAGGAATGGTTGATGAAGATCGGATGAAATGATAATCGGTGGTTGATGTTGGAAGAGAAGTTCTCTTAGCTTTTTTTAATCTTTTTCCTTGTATGCAATGATCATAGAGATAATTAAGAGAGAGGGAGAGTATATGGAAAAATAGAATGTTTGTGGCGTCTGAACGATCTTCTAAGAAGAGATCTGAGTTTAAGCATCTATTTGATGATGTTGAGCATTGCATCAATTGAAGAAAGAAGATGATGAAGAAAAGAAAGAGATCCTTTTTATTTAATTCCTTATAACTGTGTTGAAGTTAGGGATATTAGTCGAATCAAAATCATTTGGTCTAAGGTCTGTGTTAGCCTTCTTGATCATGCTTTCCAAGTTTCTATTCACCATTATCCTATGTAGAAAATGATGAAATTTATAATGGAAAAGGAACTTGTTGGCTTACATTGTGATGTTATCCGACCTTTCATTTGTTATATTTTGTTTCCTTGCTGATGTTTCTCTTATTTTTATTTGTTGATCATTTCTAATCTAGGGTGTTATATATCGCTTGATCTGTTTTCCGTTTTTAATATTAGGTTATCTGTATGATGTAATGTGTATGTTACAGGCATGGTGTGGTATTAGTTATGGTGGTGGTAGATGATATCACAGTGTTCAGAGTTGTGTACCGTGGTAAGTTGGGGATGAGGTTGATTGGATTTTATGTGCTGAACTTGTTATCTATATGGTGAAAGTGGATGGATTGCTTAAAAATATTAGATTGGTTCTAATAGGAGGTGATGTTTATGCTGCTAGCACCAATGAAGCATTTTTCAATGGAACATGTGTTATTTGGAGCTTATGCTGAGTCCTCCAACATGTTCTTCTGTAATGATGTTTATTCGTTTGTTAAATTCATGAGATTTCTTTGTGTAGGGAGTTGAATACTTGATTTATGTTCTACAGCTGCATTTTACCACCCTTCTTTCATGCAAGTATGCTATTTTTTGCTAGGACTCAGAGTTCCTGATTGTAGGTTTTCCTAGACTAACTTATCTGTGAATGTTTTATTTAGGAATCATGATCCAAATTTGGAGATGTTCCTGCACATGTCATATTACTTGATGGTTTTAGGTATTGATTGTTCCCCGTGCTCCATTTTTGTCTTCTCTTGCTGAGCTTGTGGGTTTCATGCAGGGAAAGTTAGTTATTACCGTTTATAGCGGTCTTTTCTTGGAACATAATAATATTGGTGCGTGTTATGAATGCGCTAGTATACTACTCATGTATAGTATGAATTAGTTTCTCCTGCATTTGTCGTGTAGTAAAAAAAAAACGACTGTCACTTTTGTATACTCATGTATAGTATGAATTAGTTGCTCCTGCATTTGTCGTGTAGTTTAAAAAAAAAACGACTGTCAGCATGTAAAGTGGATGCTTATGTTGTCCACATGGTTGTAGACTCAATTGTGTGCTTCTGCCCTTATCATCTGTTAGAAATCGTGTGTTACTTGATCCTGCTTGATATGCCGCATAGTTGCAGAAAAGTTTTGACTGATTTGTATTTCTTCAATACCGTACACATGTTCTTTTGGTGTGGGTATAATGATGTATCTTTCTTAGGGATTTTACTGCAGCTACTTTGATGTTTTTGGCGCTAGATGTCATGAAACTTACTTACATTAATTACATATAACTTTGTATTGATTTTGCCTAGTTATCTGCTCTTCCAGTGATCTGATTAAGTCGTTTAGAATATTACAGTTATTCATATTTTGTTTTGCTGTTTTGAACTCATGCTGATTGCTTCTTGCTTGACACTTAGGTGAAGGGGCTATAGCTGCATTCGTGGTCTATCCCGAAGCATACACTGGAGGGAGATCGTTTTTCTTTGTTATGGTAAGGCTTCCTGTCCATCTCAATCTACCACACTAACGTATAAGCTACAAGCTAGATGATTTTCAGAAGCTATTTATACTACCTAATAGTAGATCACAAGGTATTTCTCAGCTTGTGCTCATATTTTAGCTTTCAGCGCGAGCGTATGAGTTTCAACTAGCTTATTTTCTTGTTTTTAGTGTCAAACACACTCTAGATGTTCGCATTTACGGATTTCATTACTGATCCGGCACTCTTCAGGAGCCAAACTGGGCAAGCAACTGGCACTGGGTTAAATGTTTATTTCACTCGCCTCATGGAGTTGTTGTAAGTAGTAATGTTATTTAGGGTCTTGATGAAGAGAATGTAGGAAGCAATGCCTGACTATGGCCTGCTGCTGGGGTTGGCAATGCCTCTGTTGTGGGTTTTTAAGTGTGAGTTGATACACACTAAGCTACCTGGTTGTTGGGTTTGGTTCACAATATTGTCACCCAACTAACACTTCCCCGATAATTAGGTTGTGTTAGCAAAGTGATCATTATGCCAATAATAGGCGGTTTCATGTAATATTTGTGTTATGGATGATTTTGTATCAACAGTTGGTGATGGATTGTTTGTGTAATTCTTCTGCCTTTGCTAATTGTTATTTGATTTATTTTCAGGTGCTCAGGTATTTGGCATGAAATCATCCTGCATATTAGGTAAGTCTATATGATTTTGCTTTCTTTGAAGTGTTTGGGTTTTGGCACAGTATCATCCTTTGCAAGATTAGGGATGTGTGAAACGTCCAGCATCAGTGTACTTGTACCCCGTTAAGTCTGACTCGTGTAGTCGCTCCTGAAATGTGGATCGAAATCGATCTATGATGCTAATCAAACGGGAAATTGGGCAGACTTTTATTTACAATACTCTATGAAGTGAGGTATCATTTAATCGATCCTCCACAATAGGGTTTGAGTTAGTGAATGCCTCTTAATAAGGGTACCACATTTGAAGGGTAGTATTGTTATGTGCTTCGGAATATCCGAAGCAAAGACTTGTTCATGACCCGACTCGGGCCGCAAACGGGCTACAATTGTTTGGGTTTGCAGTTGCACCAATTCAATGTGGGAGTTGACGCCACATATATTCAAGATTAAAGATATATGGAAAATGATGGCAATTATACGGAGGATTTGGAGTCAAAATAATGCTAACTTCCAAAACTTATAAAATAACACAAACTATTAATTTATGAATAAAAATTACATGGGTTGGGTTGGTTTTGAACTAAAATTATGTAAAAGCTAACATAGAAGTTGAGAAGTTAATGTGTTTTCAATGTTTAGTCTATTATTCATTTTTTATTGTTATTTATTTACTAGGTTTTACGTTGATTTATTTATTTTGAGTTTAAATTTAGTACTTTGTATTATTTTTCAAGATATGTATATGAATACAAATTTGGAGCAGGTGGGCAGGTAGAACATTGGTAAACTCTTCCTGCCCCTATCCTTTTTTTAGCTTCAAATTACAGATTCCACTTCGAGAATAAAAAAATTGTTGGCAAAGTCGTCGGAAATAGCCTCGCTTTCGGGCAAAATAGCTAAACTTTTAAAGTTGTGGATGAACATTAACGAGAACAATGCTAAATATTGGTCACATGAACGTTAACGAAAAAGATGAGGCTATTTCCTGTAATATTGTCAAGTCATTATTCACGGGAATCTCAAATCTATTCTCTTTCAAACGTTCTCATTATTCCTTTAATAAAATGAATTACGATCAAGGCGAATGCTTATTGAATACTGATTAATTACAATGCAAAAAATGTCACGTTACATAATGCCTAAGAAGCTAAATCAAACGAAACCAACGGTTCAGTGTTTTGGCGTTGGGCTTCTTATTCACTCTGTCCAGAGGTTTCAGATTCGAGATATTAAAGTTCTTTTTGTATGAGGGGCTTATCTTATAGATCGATAAGCCAATCCGTTGTAGTTAGATCCCACTAATTAGAGTTTAAGAAACATTAACACAAAGGCGAGTTTATACACCCAAAATCAGGTATATATACAAAGAGAGAGAAAATCATAATTCGAAATGGTCAGGGCGAATCGACTAACACAAGAGGAAGAGAATGAATAAACTAGGACGAAACAAAATGACGATCAATGAGGGTCAACAACAACGAAGGACTTGATCAAATTTCACACCATAAGCAAAGTAACAATGGGCGTTTTTTTGGGGAGAAGATGCTATGTGAAGTTGATCAAACGGATGAAGTTGATCCGTATTTTCAACATAAAACCCGTACGCTTTTGATCCATACAAGACGTTTTTGCTGAATACCAAGGTATACTAGTATGTAGGCCTGAGCAAAAGCCCGTCCCGCTTAACCCGCCTCCATAAACGCAAGGATCTAGACAATATATTTAGCTTATCTGGGTCAATGAGTCCGGCCCACCCGCATAAACCCTTTAGCCCGAATAGCTCATATTAATTCTTAAATATATATATGTAGGGCGTTGATATGGTGTGCACGCATGTTCTTGTGCTGACGTGCGCATTGTATCGATGCACAATTGGTCTTTCACATTGACCCATCGGAGTACTAACATTGACCACCGTTGGCCGGCGTTGACCCACCCTTGACCAGTTTGTGCCCTAGAGTTACACATAATTGTGTATTGCTTTGGATGTGCACCATGTTATGAATAATTGTGAACCATGTTCCTAGTAATTATGCATCATGTTACGAATAATTGTGCGCCATTTTTTCAGTAATTGTGCACCATGTTACAAGTAAAATTTAATAGAGATAATTGTATATCATATTACAAATAATTATGCACTGAGATGGAATGTGCATCACATTACAAAAATACTTGTGCACTGAGATGGTTGTGCACCATGTCATAAATAAATGTGCACCACATTACAAATAACACAGTTCATGTGTTTGTTAACTATAATAAAATGTGTACTATTTTAAAAATAATTGTGTAGTTAGATGCTTGTGTATCATGTCATAAATAAATGCGCATCACATTATAAAAAAATTGTGTACCATAGATCATGTGTTTGTGCACTACTATTGTATTTGAATAAAATATAAGTGCACAATTCAATAAAATTCTAGTGCACAATTTAATATATTTTGATATACTTTTCAACAAACTTTAATACACAAAATGGTACCACTTGATGCACAAGAGTTTTTTTTCTGCCTAGTGAATTTTATCATGCGAATTATATAGATAAAATTCGTCTGTGTCATTTTTTTGCCTTTTATTGATTTATTTGCACTTTAAACTCCATTCGTACCTAACAATATCTTCTCTATATGTATATATAAAATTTCATATTAATAAATATAAATACCCCTAGATTTCTAATCGTTACTTGTCATTCTCTTCCATTTTGTAAGTCAATTTTTTTTATGGAAAAGTTGATAAAAATAGGACAAACATGTAATAGAAGTGTTTTTTATCTGCTATTTAATTTTAATGCTAAGGTAAAGTAAATATAAAATATGTTTTACTTATTTTTTTAAAATAAAAAAATCTGGACCCCACAGATTATCCAAGTCCAGATATTAGAACGGATCCGGACACCCTTCGTAGTCCGAATCTCCGGCTTGGGTCGGGTCCGATCCGAACAAGACACCCGGGTCGGGGTTTGTCAAGATCTACTTTTTTTTTTTATAAAGTAAGAATTAGACTGGAAATCACAGAGAAAACGATTTTTCAGTCTATAGCATCCTTGCGGATGAGAACTACAAGTTCTAGGTTATTTCTAATATCTTCCGAAAGACTTTGCTGCGCCAGCTTCACAATTTGATCAGCAACAACATTAATATCTCGGAAGACGTGAAAAATCTGCACTGAAATAGATCTACTTGTATGTGATGTGACATAGAGTATGCCACAAAATAGAAAATGTCAAATCCACAAAAAATTATCAAACAAAACGACTTGCTAAGAGTCGTTTGATATACTCTCCCGGTTCTGTTTTCTTCTTCATCTCTCTGAGTCTCAGGGTAGACGACGTCGGTTCTAGCGGCTCCCGCTACGCTCTGCTTTATCCTGCCTTCCGCGAGTATCTCTCTCCCTCTCGCATGAAAGACTCTTATATTTGTCATCTTTCTCCTGTTGATATTTTTAAGCTAAATCTTTCCACAGTATTTTGTTGGATATTATTTTCGAATTAGCAACGCACTCAGGGTGTTCGATGTAATTCCCCAATGGGGATCTCACTTAGCTTGATCATTTTTGCATTTGCCTACACGATAGGGTTCATACCCGATAATATCCCGCTTGAAATTGTTTCTCTTCGTGCTCTAATCATTGATTCCTAACATTGTCTTTTCTCGTTTCTGGTTCTCAGAGTGGTAGAGTTCTCAGAGATGCTGCCACAAAGAATAAAGAAGGCGGTGGCAGATAACCCTAAGAAACTTGCTAACTTGATTGACCTTGTCAATCTTCCTTCTACTCTCAGAGATTTTGTGGGTCAGTCTCAGACTTCTCGTCTTGGCTGTTTCATGCGTGTTTGGTCCTATATCAAGACTAATAACCTCCAAGTAATTCATTTACCCTTCCCTTTTGATTTGTTATAAAATATCTCCTAATTTGAGTTCATTTAAAGGCAATACATATAGGTTGATTGAACGTTTCCTATCGTTTGCTTGGTATTTATATTGGTGATCCTAGGCCAATATGATGATTAATGAGTTTGATGCATATGATGTACCAAACTTGTGGGGTCTATATCTTGTTTCTTTCTTTGGATTGTTAAACTTGCTAAGATGCATACACTCTGCTAATGCTCCTTCCTCTTCGAGATTGTTTTCGTATATCCAAATGAACCTTATATATGGTCTGTACTCTCTTGCATTTGATGGTGGCATTTTCTTTTAAGACATATGGCTGCCTTGTGAGATTTTTGCCTATGTTGTTTCATCACATTGCAGGATCCATCCAACAAGAATATGGTTAACTGTGATGAAAAGTTGAAGAGCATCTTTCTGGGGAAGACTAAAGTTGATCTTGTTGAACTTCCTGCTTTGATAAAATTGCATTTTCCTAAAGAACCGAAATGACCACATGTTCAGGTACACTTTATACTCAGCTTGGAATTGCTTGTTATAAACTCTGCCATTCTTCCTACATCTAATCTTCCAGTTGTCATTTACTGCTGCAGTAGTAGTTATAAATTTATCATTTAGCATCAATTATCTGGGTTTCGTAGGTAATCAAAATAACGAGGTGATGCTTAGTATAAATAATAGCATTGGTACATAGACATGCTGCAACAGGGCCACCAATAAAAAAAAGGCCATTCTTAGGTAGATAAGTCTGCAATGGATTTTGAAGCACTTTACAGAAGTTTGTTTAGAAGAACTTTATCACATAACTTGCAAAACTATTTCATTGTTTTTTCTCTATGGAATTTAAATAATCCCCACACCCACAATATCATTTGCCTGGGTCACTGCATCATGTATATAGGTTAAATCGGTCACAGAAATAGTCATCTTGAAGATTCCAATTAGACAAATTGCTGTTTTTGTAGATTCAAAATCTGAAATGGCTATTATATGTTGAACTGTGCAAATAAAACTTGGCTATAACTACAAGAATTTCATTTAGAGTTGAGAATCTGACTGAATACAGATTTGGATTTGAATAAAACTTGGTGGAATTGCTACAGGTCCAGTCAAGATTCAAGAATTAGGCTTGCCAATGCCATCATATAATTCTCATCTGTAAGGAAACAGTGCAGCATATTGAGCAGGGCATTAGTAATTTTCTTCTTTGTACTATTCATGCTTTCAATCTGCATCTACATAGTTTATTGGTCTTATCTGTACTTGCTCAGTGCCTCAGGGGCTATCTAGGGTTTTCATGGCTGCGTTGGAGTATAATTTATGGTTCGAAACTTTAAACAAAGAATGCTTTACCATATTTGCTATGACATCGTTTCAAATTTGTTACTGAGTGTTGTATTGTTTGTTCTACCATTATTAAGTTGAGAATATGTCAATAACTTAGCCTGAGTAGGGGAAGAAATGATATTTTTGCCATGGTGTTCGACAGTTGAAGAACTTCTTTTTAAGGATGTTAAATGCTATCAGTCAAGGTTCGTTTGGTTATGTCTTTATAAAGTCCTTATTTATAGATGTCTATTTCTCTCATTTTACATTTCTCCATAATACCCAAATTTTAGAATTATTTTTACCAAAAAGTACAGTATAAGTTAGAAAGTTTTGTGAGTATATTTGTCAAACGAAGCCCAAATCTTGACACACTTATTATTTGTTTTAATTTGTATGCCATCTCAGATCTGTATCAAGATTTTTACGCATGCGTGCATAAACAGTTTAATTGGACTGAGGACATAATCATCTTCTAGTTTTTCGACGGTGGTTGTTGAAAACTCACACTTGTCATCTTAATTAGTCTGATTTCCTCGAACTTGTCCAAATATTTTTGTGCAACAAACTCAAGGCAAGTCGGATTCTGAAGCGATTGAAATTAGTTTAAATCGAAACGCTAATGAGATTAGCATTGAAAAAATAGTGTTTCAAATGCTATTAGATATTAAAAACTATCTCTATCGCTAGTTGTCAAACACCCTTTATTTTTTTCAAAACGTTATTTCAAATGTTATTTTTTTGACCTTGTCAAACAGACACTTAGTACTTCTATTATGGAACAATTTTTTTTTATTAATACACTTATGTTAGTTCACTTGTTACTCGTCGGTGGTGTAGTCCGGTAGGGCCAATTTTGAGGTTTATTGACAGTCCTTATATATATGGGGCTTGAACTGGGTTTACTGAGGTTGGTTTATTGACAGTCATTATCCTCTCGCCTTATGTTCTTGATGTCTATTCGATAGATCTACGAGGCCTGATCCGAATGTTGTTGCTTGGGCGAATGGAAATGGGATTCCTGTGTATGAGGATTGTGTTGTATGTACAAGGAGAGAAGCAATCTGGGCGAGATGAGAAGTTGTAAAATCCGAGATGCAAAAAGAGCCATGGAGAAGAAGAAGAACGAGAGGAAGAGAAGTTCCAGAGGAGAAGAAGAACGAGAGCAAACCTGGGCGAGATTCCAGAAACAGAAAATGGAGCGACCGATTCTCAGGAACAGTTGGGGGATGAAATGTCGAGGGCAAATGAGAGTAAAAGAATTGAGGCAGATTTGATAAGTAGGAGAAAATAGGGTCATTCATCTTCTTCTTTTTGTCATTTTTAAATAAGAGAAAGCATATAAAAATATGAAAAACCGAACATATGAATCATGTTTTTTTCTATGAAATAAGTATGAAAAAACAGATAGAGTAAATATAAGCAGAAAAAAAGTATCCAATCGAATAAAACCTTTATCATAAACTTGCCAAACAAGACCAAAGTCGTTACAAGTACCACGTCCAAACAAACCCTCAATTGAACTAGTGAACTTACTGACCAGGGTGTCTTAGGGCAAGTCGGCTTCTGGAGGCTTCCAATTTTTTCCTGTACGAAATGACGTCGTGCAGGACAATATCGTAAAAGCACACAAACATGACCGATTCGTTACTTAAAGTCTTAAACGACGTCGTCTGCTTCTTCTTTCCTCTTAACGTTTCACCACCACCCTCAAACAAGTAACAACCTCCTCTCCAAGAAACAATTATCTCGCCTGGAGCAGCGCTTCCTCGTCTTCTACCTTGAATCAACCCTAGCCCACAACCAGAGGCTAAATCTCTCTCTGAATTGGTTGAGAGATGTCATTGACAAAGATCATTTCGAGAACTTCAAGGCGCGCTCTGGTGCACTGCAAAGGAAGCTCCTTTGCTTCCTGTCCGGCGAGCATCCCCGTCCGTCACTTCTCCAACCGCTTCAATTCTCTCTCTTCTGCTGCAGCAAACGAGGTATCACCCTCTTCAATTGCAATTTTGTGATTTATTATCCCTTAAATTGTTCTTAGGGTTTTGCTAGGGTTTTAGTCCATCTTTTGTTTGCTTGTTGCTTTCAGCTCTTAAATTCCCTGACTTCGTTATTTGCCCAATTGAGTTCGGCCTTGTTAGTAAGTCTATTTCTTCGAATTGATAGATCAGTTTTTGCTAAGTTGGATGAATAACTAGCTTGATTGATTTACTGATTTTGAAGTTATGGTATTGATATAGTAATTGATAAAACTCTGCTTTTTCTCTTCATATTCAATCAATCTCTTTGTTTCTCTTTTAATCTATCTTTCTCTTTCTTGGTAAAATTATTTCAATGCTACCATGTTATATTGGGTTCGTATGATGATATATGTGTACCGGCATTGAATTTACTTCATTTTTCCCTCTGTTATGTGTGGACAAGTAGGGTGAATTGAAAGTTCTACTGCTCTGCTTATAGGATAGAGTAGGGAATATTAAGGTACTCATGCAAAAAGTTCAATTTTACCCTTTTCTTTGCGAGCCACATGGCAAAGTGTTTCTTAAATTAAAACCTATATGAGAGAGAACAAAGAAGAGACCTTGTTTGAGAATCTTAGGCTAGATTAATGTTGACATGAACAAAAGATGTGATATTGAATAATGAGTTTATGGTTTATACTTCTGAATGCTCGGCTAGGCATCTGCTTTGCGACACCTGCTGTCCAGTACATCAACTTTCCAACGGTTTGGGTTCTCAACATCCGCATCCCCTGAAACCAATGAGAAAAAAGAACAGGGGACTAATGTAGAAAACAAAGAGGATAATGCAGACACTAAGAACAAAGGTGCTGCTGCTGAAGACGTTGCTGATAAAAAGCAAGAGTCGGGTAACGGGTTTTAGTTGAAATATTTGATTTAAGTTTGAATATAATTAAATATGTAACCACTGAACGAAGCAGTAAACTGCACTTTTTAGGCTCAGATTCTGAGGGAGACCTGGACGACCTCTCTAAGGAGGATCTAGTGAAACTGGCGAATGAGACTAAAACACAGCTCGAGACAAAGCAGAAGGAGATTACTGCAATGCAAGACAAGGTATTGCGTACCTATGCAGAAATGGAGAATGTCATGGATCGGGCAAGACGTGAAGCAGAGAATTCAAAGAAGTTTGCTATTCAGGTTTCAAATAAGCTTCAATTTGTAGCATTGAATGTTAGGAGACATCTTGAAGCAGTGTATGTTGATGCTATTCTCGGTTGGCTTTGCAGAATTTCGCAAAGGGTTTATTGGATGTTGCAGATAATCTGAACAGAGCTTCTTCAGTTGTGAAGGAAGGTTTTGCTAAAATTGATGTGTCACAAGATGCTTCTGGAGCTGTACCACTTTTGAAGACCCTTCTTGAAGGGGTAGAAATGACTGAGAAGCAACTTCTTGACGTAAGTGCCTTGTCTTCTTTAGGTGCTTTCTGATTGATTTTCTACCCTTTTTCTTGTGAATATTTCTGTTGTTGATTTTCTACCTTTTGATTCATGGAAATTTATGAGCAAATGCCTTGTCTTTTAGGGTCTATATTAATTGCTTCCTTTTTGTTTTGTTTGTACATAATCTTGTATATGTATTCCTTGATCGGGATTTTCTTAGTTAACCTGTTTAAGTAATTATCTTTGAAATTTTATAATCCATGATCAATTGTCATGTCCCGAGAAAAAATCTGAGGCTTGTCTTTTATCATCTGTGCTGTGTCATTTAGCAGTTGAGATGATCTTTTTATTGGCTAACCCCTCTCTCACTCTGTTTTTGTCTGTCTCTAAAGGTATTTAAGAAATTTGGAGTAGAGAAAGATGATCCGACAAATGAACAGTTCGATCCAAACAGACATAATGCTGTGTTTCAAGTACCTGATAATTCCAAGCCTGCAGGAACCATTGCAGTTGTTCTGAAGGTATTGTTTATGGGTGGACTTATTTTGTTTACTGCTGGTGGAATTATGATTATCTCCTTATAATTTGTGGAGAAACTCTTATACACTTTCAAACATGTTATTTATTGCCATCACTTGTGTGCACATGCTTGATTTCTTAGGATCAAATTCATAAGTACTTGGATAACTAAAAACAGTCCCATCTGACGCAGATCAGTTTTGAAGATATCGTTATATCGAGATTTGATACCTCCTTCATGAATTACCTTATGATTCATCTTATAATAGTAATAATGTACAAAATGAGAAGAAAGTGTTCCTTATCATCAAATCTAAGTATTATAATGTAACCCTTGCACTTTGTGTGCAGGCTGGATACACGCTGCATGATAGAATTATCCGTCCAGCAGAAGTCGGAGTCACTCGAGCAGTTGAAGATGGTGAGGCCAATTAGGGGTCTTGAGGTACAATATGACCTCAATCAACCCCCTTACAATTATGATAGTCAACAAAGTTTTGCTTGGTGTTTGTGAAGTTGAATCGTCGGCGGTGTTTCCTTCCGTGATATAGCATCTTAGAAATTATTGAAAGCCAGAGAAGATGGTACTTTGATGTTTGTTGCTTCCCTCTTTTTTTTTTAGTTCATGTGTCAGTTAATTATCCATTTGCTACATAAATGAAGCTGCAGTTTCTGCTTTTTCACCACATTCCCTTATAAATTCTGGTTATGTTATACCCAGAGGAATTTGAATTTTGGTAGATGCTGTTGTGTTTATGGCAGGGGATACTGCTTTCATAGTATATTAGCAGATTCCAGAACTGAAATGACAAACTTGTTCAACTTTACCAATTCCCTGCAGACTGCAGTCATCCAAAACTTACTAACAAAAGATTTTCTATTTCCAAAGTGAAATCAAATACCAACTCATACATACACCAACTGACAAACTGGTTACCATGAGCAGATTATGGGATCTATATCTATTACTAGTTGCAATGGTTTTTGCTTAATAACCACAGAAACAGAGCAACCCATTGGAGTTTCTACACCATACATACACAACCACTACTTGAAACTTTCACAAAACAACCTAATTACACAGGCAATGTATTCCATCAGGACGACAAAAGCACAGAGTATGCACAGCTAAAATCAACAACCTGATTGAACTTTGAAGTACAAAATCTGAGTGTTTCATCACTTAGATGCGAGTGGTTTCACATTGACTTCACCATCCTGGATCAGGGCTATCTTCTTGAGAGTTCAACGGAACTTCCAAGTTCAACTGGGTTTTGAAGTAACGTGGAGTTGAGAAGCCCTCCTTGTGCACCTGCATACAGTAAGACCAAGTTCAGAGATAGTTTACTCGTAAAATAATAAATGTCAGATTGGATACACCAACAACAACAACATCGACCCAGTGTATCCCGCATAGAGAAGAATGTAAATTGTCCAAATATCACAAATTTGTAGTTTCTTGGTTTTCCTTTCGTTTGAATTGTCTTTTCTTCGGGAGCTAGATGTTATGTTGTCACAGTAGAATGTAAATTATCCAAGTAACATCAGGAAAAAACTATTCGCCACACCGTCACCATTTCATCCCTCTTCACCTTCTCCCCCAATTCTGCATTTAATAATCCTCACAAGAAACTATCCAGAAGAGGAACACACAGAACTGGGACAAAGAATAAGCTCGCATTTCCAATGCTAAAACAACTCTTGAAGCCCTTCCTAAAATTCTTCAATCACCACAAAAACGAAAAGTGGTTTATTGATCCTTTTGAGGTGGTGTTTGGTTGGGGTATTCAGCTATTGGTTTCACGAATCAAAACGCAATACCAACTGTTTGTTTTGCATTTTTGGAATTTTGTAAACAATCCCAAAAGCCACCCAGAAATGGGGTTCTCATATTCATATGCCATATCTTCCTTTGATTCCCAAGTCTAAGCAAACACACGTATTCATATTCGCCATCGTGATATCTGATTGTCCAACCAAGAAAAGCATCAACTCCTAATTCGAATACATTTTGAGGAAAAACTGTACTGAGAAAGCCTTAATCCATCACAACTATCATCTAGCAACAATAGACAAACAAGTTCATCATGAAGCATGGCCACAAGAAGCAACCAATGGACATGGTTCCCAATCTGTATTCAACTAGCTATCAAAACTCCCAATTGAAGGTGATCAATCATCAATCAACAGTTTATCACTCATGCAATAATCAACAACGGAAAAATCAAACCACAGCTTTTTCACCTGATGTTCAGCTTCCATAAGACTCTGATTGATATTGAGTAGCCCATCACAGGAGTCATCAGAAGACATTTTCCCTTTCTTAGCTTCCACTTTCTCTACTGATTTAACCTCCCTTTTCTTTTCCTCCAAAACAGCAATCTACATAATACATGACGCACGATCAAAACCAAAGGAAACACAATTATAAGTTACCACTAAGCACTATACCAAATTTCAGCAGGGAAAACACACACACCCAAAACAGCACTATTAACTTAAACCAAGAACAAGATTGCATCAGTATTTCTCATCTCAGGATAAGAGCAACAGCAGAGATTGGAAATTATCACGAAATTTTAATTCTTGGTAAGACAAGCTGAGATTTTTGACAGAAATGGGATACAATTCCAGATAACGCCGAAGCTATTAACCCAAAATTTACAGAAAGAGGCAAGAAAGCAACTGTTTCACCGGAGTAACTTCAAAACTTCTAAAACCCTAAGAAGCTCGGAAGAGGCTCACCGGGGTATAGCGGAACTTGCGCCTGGGCGGCGTAAGCGGCCGCTCCTCCCGCTCGCCGGCGGAGGAGGGAGGCTCGGAGAGTGGGGTCCACTTGCAGAGGAGCACACCTGGGCCGCTCTTGACGTGTTCGGTGGGCCTCGAGGTGGGGTTGCTCCTCTGGTGGCGAGTGACGGACGGCCGCGATCGTTGGAGCGAGGACACGTGTACCCACTTCTTTTCCCACCGCCTGACGGGGCCGGAAAACGTTGCCGGAGAAGAAGACGGCGGTTGCTGGCCGTACCTTGAGGAGGCTCTGCCGAGCCGCGAACCCGCGCCCTCCATTATTTTCTTCTTTTTCCCTTCACTGACTGTTGTATAGTTGTATGTCGCTGTTTTCGGGGGTTTTATTCGGTCTGTAGCGGGATAATCATCCCTGAACGGCGTCGTATTCGACCTTGTTAAGGCTTCGTTTGGCTGGAGTTGTGAAGACTGATGACTTGAAATAAATGTGCTGTTTGTTTTGCATTTTATTTTGCTTTCATGAAAATGTCTACGTGTAACTAGTGAGCAATTTTGTTTTTAATAATAATCTCATAATACTAGTTTCCTTTTTGTAAACAAAATGTATTGTGTTTTTACTTAGACTAATAAAAAATTGTAATATTCTCAAAAATACGAATTAGCTCATTTTATTCTAAAAAAATCAATCTCTGAAGCCATTACATCTGAACTTAAGTCCCGTTTTCAAAACAACAATAACATGTCTCTTTCACTACTAACCTTAATGTCATACCTGAACTACTTACGAATTCTGATAACCGATCCTTATGCCAAATTCCTTCACAACACGAGATCAAAGCTGCACTTTTCGATATGGCAAATGACAAGACTCCTAGACCTGATGGCTCCCTGCTGATTTCTACTACAAATTTTGGCATGTCATCGAAGATTCTTTATGTGTTGCTATTCGAGCTTTGTTTCACTCAAGACAACTTCTCCGTGTCTGGAATCATTTTTTCATTGCTCTTATCCCAAAAACTAATAACCCAAAAACTATAAATCATTTTCGGCATATTAGTCTTTGTAACACTAGTTATAAAATTATTACGAAAATCCTGGCAAATCGACTTAAACTAATATTGTCCAAAATCATTA
Source organism: Rheum nobile (assembly GCA_027886185.1). Classification (NCBI taxonomy): domain Eukaryota; kingdom Viridiplantae; phylum Streptophyta; class Magnoliopsida; order Caryophyllales; family Polygonaceae; genus Rheum; species Rheum nobile. The sequence goes on along the minus strand of WOAB01000662.1, from coordinate 750,539 downwards.
GTCCACTTCAATGTGCTTTTGTCGAAGGACATGTAATTCAAGATATATAATATCCTTATTGCTCAAGAACTATTCCACTCATTCCATAAAAAGAAAAAAGGCAAAAAAGGGTGGATGACTTTTAAACTTGATATGGAGAAAGCATATAATAAACTCGACTAGACGTTCTTAACCAATATTCTTTCAAAGTTTGGTTTCCATTAGCAATGGATTCAGTGGGTCATGACAGGTATTTCCACTGCCACTTACTCTGTGCTCGTTAACAATGAACCTGACCGTGAATTCCAGTCATTATGTGGACTACGACAAGGTGATCCTCTTACTCCTTTCCTTTTTGTTATTGTCATGGAACATCTTGCACGTACTCTCTCTTTTGAAGCACAAAGTCCCCGAAGTAGAATAGGTATTCGACTTACGACTGGTGGACTTTGTATTTCATATCTTAACTTTGCTGATGACACACTCATTTTATCTAATGCTTCTATGGATAATATGCTACACATCAAGACTATTCTTGATATGTTCTCACAACAGAGTGGCATTGTAATTAAGTTTCAGAAAAGTAGCCTTCAGGTTTCTGAGAATATCTCTAAACCACATGCAATTTCATTTGTGAATGTTCTCAACATACTCATCACTACTTCTATGGAAAAGTCTCTTGGCATTCCCATCATTAAAAATCGCGTGAATAATTCATTTTTTTGTGAATCTATTTTATCTCTTAAGAAACAATTATCCAAATGAAAGGCTGATTTGCTATCTCAGGTTGGCCGAACTATTCTTATTCAATCTAATCTTCTTTCTAAAGTTAATTACCTCATGCAAAGCTTCATTCTTCCTAAAGGTGTTTGTGACAATATTGACAAAATGAACAAGGACTTCTTTTGGAATAAAACTACCCTCCACTTTCATCCACTGATTACTTGGGATAAAAGCTGCACCCCTAAGTGCTTAGGAGGCTTAAACCTTAGAAAGACTGAAACTACTAATACTGCTCTCCAAATGAAACTACTTTGGAAACTTCTAGTGAACCAAACAATATGTGGGTTCGGCTTATTTATGATAAATACATTGGTCCAAATCATCTTCTTGATCATAATAAGTCAATAAAACACTCTTGGTAATTTGGTAGACTTCTCAACCTAATTGAAACATTCAAAAAATGGCTCTTTTGGCAACTTGGAAATGGCACACTGATAAATTTCTGGAAAGATAACTGTATTGAGCATCACAACTTGATCTCCTATTCTACGGGACAAGATATCAATATCAAAGTCGCACATTTCATTACCACAGACAAAACTTGGGATTATATCAGAAGCTTATTCAATTTCTGCCTCCGCATATTGTTTCCAAAATTATGGCAATTCAGATCTCTAGTACAAATATTCCTGATAAACTAATATGAGCTCCTTCACCTCTGCCACTCGGTTAGTCTCTCCAATGACATCGAGTCCTACTGATATTAGTTTCTCGTGGATTTGGAAGCTTAACATACCATCTAAGATTCAAAAATTTCTTATGGAAATGTTGTTTTGACGGTCTTCCGACAACTGAACGTTTAAATAGATTCTATAACTGTGTTCCGTCGCGTTGCAGTCTCTGCAATGAAGTGGATGAAGACACAAATCATCTTCTCTTTAGATGCAAGTTTACACTTCATATGTTTCATCAAGTCTACCAAAAAACTTGGAATCTATTACTCTTTTCCAAATAAGAATACTTTCCGATAAAATTTACCTACTTTTCATCAATCTAACTCCTCCAATCTTGAGTTAGCTTATTTTTTATGGTGGAATATTTGGAACCACAGAAATAATTTCTTATTTAGACCATCTTCGCCCAGTAAAACTGCATCCCCAACTCACTCTACAATTACTTCTTTCATGGAATGGAAATCCATTCATTTGGATAAACCAAAGCACAAGAAACCATTTCGAAACTCCAAACCATTGACATGGAAGAAACCGTCCTCTCATTACGTTAAGTTAAATTTTGATGGATCCAAGAGAAACAATTTCACTTTTCATATTGACTTCATCATTCGGGACAACCAATCCCAAGTTATACATAAAGCAGATTTCGAATACGTCTATACTACAAACTGAGGCTTACGCCCTCCTTGAGGGTCTTCGTCAGGCTTTATGCCTAAGTATTAGAAATATCATTATTAAAGGTGACAATTTAACTGTTATTAACTGCGTTAATTTTTTTTTGGAAAATCCATTGGGAAATATGCACAATTATTATTGACATACTTTCCCTGTTGGATTGTTTTGATTCTTTTCGGGTCTTTCAGGGCTACAGGAAATGTAACCAAGCTGCAGACTTTCTGACATCAAATGATATTAACATTGTTCATATTCAAGATTGGATCATCAAGAACAAGCCTTCAGCTGCACAGTCCGTGATTTGCAATAGAAGAAAGGAACTCCACTCCTTGAGTTCTATCACTGATTCTCATTTTCGAGATTTTTTGAATATCATCCGCTACGATAATTTAGGCGATCTTGTATCTAATAAGGAGCCTATTGTTTGCTTGTCCAAAAAAAAAGCTCATTTTATTCTAAAAGTGAAAAGGTAAAATGGCTTATAAAATTCGAATTGTTAACCAATTGTCCACTTATCTCCCTTCTTAGCAATGAACCAAGTGGTTCAATAATAATCGCTACTCTATTTCAAATTGTAAAGTGCCTTGAAAAAATAGGAATTTTGTTTGATTAGATGAATCCAAGCCTATCAGTTGATATTCAAAAACATAATAATATTTAAATTAAGGATTTGTTTGGATTCCATTCTAGAATGCACTAAATACATCATCTTACATTAAATTATCAATATAATGTAAGATAATATATTTTAATATATTTTATTTGGAATTTAATCGGACCCTAAATTCCTTAGCAACAATTTCATTATCTTGTAAGCATCTTAAATATTCGAGATTATCATGTTCTAGATTGAAGGGGAGTATAGCGTATTAGCGTATCTTATATTGTATTCTGTAAGGTTGGTTTTATCTTATATACACTCTTGTTAATCATCACTAAAAGGTGAAACTCATTCCTAATAATGCTTTACCCAGTCCACATCAACAATACATCAACCAAATCTAATTTACCTTTAGTAATATGCTAAGAAGTATAAATTGTTAAAAAATAACGAGTCACCATTGAAATGGAATTGTACTCATAAGTATCCATATAATTGCAACATAAACATTTCAAACTGAAGAGATTAAAGGGGAAATGAGACTTAACGCAATAACACAACTTAAGATTTGTTTGGTAGAAGTATTTATAATTTTTTTTTTAAGGATGCGGATCAGGTGAAAAAGGGCACTTAGGTGAGAATACGCACATACATGTACAAATCCATGTACATCACTCGATGTGTATGAGTTTTTACTTACACATATTCACATATATAGTAAAAAATATATATAGTAAAAAATATATGTACATGCAGACGAAAAATCATGCACATCTTGAGGTGTGCATGAATTTTTACCTGTATGTGCATGAATTTTAACTTATACATAGTCACACACATAGTAAAAATATATATGCACATACAGGAAAAATCATGCACATATTATTATGTGCATGGATTTTTGCCTGTATGTGCATGAGTTTTCACTTATACATAGTCTCTATATAGTCATAAATTTATACACATACATGCATTAATTCATACACACCAATACATGTATGTGCATGAATTTTCACCTATAAAAGTCATACACATATAGTTATAAATGTATGCATATTCGACATTCTCACCTAAGCGCTAACCTTTTCCTTATTTTAAAAGTAATTTTTAAAATTTAAATAATATAGAAAAGTGTATAAATGGAGAAAAAAATGGAGTACTTAGGGCCTATTTGGCCATTTGATTATAAACAAAATCCATTTTTTTTCTCTCTTCATAATTTTCCATAACACCCAATATTTAAATTTCAAATACCACTTTTTCAAAAAAATCACTTTATAAACACACCTATTAAATAAATCCTTAATTGAGGGTATGACGACCTTGTCTGCATCTGGTGCAACAGAAACCAAACGAAGCCTTGACGTACGTAGATCACAACGACGTCGTTTGCGCTTTTTGTTTTTCTCAAATAAAAAAAGGTTTATCCGAATAGCATCCCTTCAACGTCTCTCCCAAGCTCTCCCTCCTCCACACTGATGATGAGAGCGATAATGGCTCTCTGTTACTGCACTTCGTCTTCAATGACTCTCCTTCCAAATCCATCCTCTACTCCTCGCCCTCTCCTCCCAAACTCTTCTCTTTCTTTCTCCATTCCAATCTCCTCTCGCAATCTCCCAATTTCTCTCCATAGTCATTATCCTTCTCCCTCTTCCCGCCGAATTTGTCGTCAATCTCCGCCGCTGGCCGCTTCCTCCGCCGCCTCCGCCGAAGTTGAATCCGACGTGGAAAAGGATAAGCTTCCCGCCGAGCTCCAAGTCACTGAAACTCAACAGCCGAACTCTAGTGTGAGTGTGCCTTTTCCGAGCTTCGTGAATCGAATCAATTTGTCTATTTGAAGGTCTGAAATCCGGAAATTCTTTGCACATTTGAATTTTAATGCTTTATTTGTGGTTTTTTTGTAATATCATTTCAGGTAAAATTGAGTGTTGTTGTGCCGCCTGCTGTATGCGATGACTGCTACAGGAGGGTGCTTCGAGAGTTTTCCAGGATGGCGAAGGTGTGTCTGATTGTATATCAGCATGGAATTGCTTTAACGTTGTCTATCTTGTGCGGCAACTGATCTTTATTTCACTTGTGAATTTTGGATGCTTAAATTGTCTAGTATTTCTTATCACAGTCTTCTACATTTAACTAATTCCGTGTGTTCCCGGATAGATGAAGTGAATATTTACTTGATTTGGTTAGTTATTGTATATTGCTGAATGCTGAAGATATTCGTTTGCATATGCTTTCTAGCAGAGTGGTATTTGAATAAAGTAGTAAAAGAGGATAAGGGACATGTTTTATATGTACTTCCTCTTCCTTTATTTTCCTTGATTTTTAGTTAAAAAGTCATGGGCTACAATATTAAGTATGTTACAGCTAGTCTACTTTGAAGTTGAACCATAGATAAAATTTAGTTTTAGCATTGTGTTTTCGCTGATGTTCTCCTTGGTGGTTAATCATTATGATGTTTTCAAACTTTATCAATGATAAAGAAATTGATATTCAAATCATCATTTTTTAGGTTCCTGGATTTCGCCCTGGAAAGAATATTCCGGAAGGTATTCTGCTGAGTTATGTAGGGAAGGCAAGTGTTCAAAAGGCTACAGTTGAGTCCATTTTGAAGAGGACTCTTCCACATGCCATGTCATCGGTATGATATGCTTTTCTTTTCCCAAGTTACTTTTTTTATTTGTTTTGCAAATGGCAATATTCATGGCAAAGAATGTATCCTTCAATGGCCATAAATGATAAAAAAGGCGAATGTTGTTTTTAGATGACTTTAAACAATCATAAGGCTAAATGTTCTCTTACTTCACAACATATTTTACCCTCTTTAGTTAAACTAATGCTGATGCTATTGCTAGTTCTTGCACAATCACTACGATAAGAATCCAAACATTTTCTTTCTGGAACTGTAATAGGTTACCGGGAAGGCTCTAAAAGACTCCATTGGCATTACAACCAAATTTTCTGACATGGAGGAGACATATTTGTCTTCTAACTCAGTGAGGTGAGTCCTTTATAGTTTTCTCATTTGATTTGTATTCATATCCAATTTGAGTAAAACTATTAAGACCCAATGTTCATTGAGCAGCACAATCAAGGTGTGACATGGAACTCACTCTATAGGTAGTAAATAAACAACAAATTAATATAGTTTTCAGTGCTTAGTTGGGTTCCCCTATAGAATTTGTTTGTGGAGTGCCCCCTTGCAATTGTGTCTATGGTACCTTGCTATATGTCGTGATGGGCCATGTGAACCAAACTCGTAGTTTGACTAGTCATGTTTCTTTTGTTTGCAAGACTTATACCTGGTTTTCTTCTTCTGTCAACCGATGTCATTCATGATACAGATATGAAATTCTTGTTGATGTGGCCCCTGAGATCAGATGGGTTCCTGAAAATGGATACAAGAATTTGAAAGTAGTTGTTGAACTGGATAATGAAATAGCTGCAGAAGAAGCTTGTGAACAAGAACTCAGACGGCGCCATAAATCAATAGGCCTTCTCAGAATTGTCACTGATCGAGGGCTACAGGTGATACTTGTCTTTCTAGATTTTAAATTTAATATACTTATATGTAAATGAGTTTTGAAATCGTATGCTATTGACTTAAGTCTTCCCTGCTGCACCATTTTTTTTAATTAGATTATGGAGAACATTCACATTTTACTAGTTCTTGTAGTGAGTTTAGATATTTACTTCTCAATTTTGAAACAGGAAATAGTGTATATCAGTTAAAATGCTACTTTTGCTAGAGACCACTTGTAAATATGAACTTTTGCATTTGATCTTCTTCGATACAGAGATATAAAGCATTTGTAAAGGTTTATATAACATATTCAGAGTTATTCAACATCAACAATAGACCTAAGTAGCTTCAATGCTTCATTCTAGGGGTAGTTAAGCATGGTTTTAAAGTCAGCAGCTCTAGAGACAAGCAATTGCAAGTTGCCTACTGGAATCATGTCATCAATTTACTGAGTTATGACTGGATAATTTTTGAAACTGTGTTTTTTGCATACTAAGTGTTTTCTGATAATTATCTGGAGCATTCACAGGTTGGTGATTTGGCGGTACTTGATATATCAGCATCAACAATTGGTGATGCTCAAACAATTCCCTCTGCTGAGAGCAAAGGTTTAGTTCTCACCCATTATCTACATTCTATCAAGAGCAGCATCCTTATAGGAAAATTATGAAGTTTCCTCTTCAAATCACAAGTTTAGATTTTCTTATGCTGTGTACAATGTATGTAACCTGCTAAGTGGTAAAGGTATATTACCCACAATCACAGCTTAATCAAGTCTAGGGTTGAGCTGGTCCTAACATGGTATATGTTTTAGTCACAGCTATGGGATGAAAACAGGTTTGGACTTGCGAAGGGGTCAGTCAGGCCTTGTAAATCTATTCTAACTGTTTTTCTGTACCCACTTAAAGTCCGGGTTCAGTGGCTGGTTGTGTGACTATCCTACCCTTCAGAAACTCTGAATTGAGACGCATATTGAATAAAATGCTTTAGTATTATAATTTGGCACTCATACTGTATATTACAACTGCCATCTCAAATCAATATAGCTATACAGATGTTATAGCACTGTTGCTCCTCTGTTATTGCAACATTTAGACCATAATAATTTCCCAAATCTCCTTGGGTTTTGGTAATCTCCATGGTTATCTTGTCACCGGAGAGGGTCACTTGTCAAAGTTTAAGAAACTTAATTCATGACAGAGTGTGAGGGGTCTGTTTCTCCAAATCAATTGGTGGAATTGGGAGTACACTATTTATATAAAAATGCCCTTAGTTGGAAACGGCCCTTCACATGCAAAAAGTGGGGTTGTGCATTACACTGATAAGGAATTTCCAGTGAGTTGAAATTGGTTACCCAAAATGTTGGACGCAACTTCAGGTTTTGAACCAATGTAATCAGCAACCCCTATAACTATTTTTGGATATTATAGAGAAACTGTAACCAAATTGATACTATGTCTCAGTAGGTGTATAATTTTCCTTGCATTCTTACCAAGAATTCTACAAAATTTGTTCCGCTGTAATGCTATTCAAGTTCCTTTATTCCTCCCGCATATCAAGTTTTCCACCTGTGGTTCATGGATAACTTCATGGATGCAAGTGCATACATGTATCAAGTGCCTACATATATATATATATATATATATATATATATATATATATATATATATATATGCAGTTGGCCATTTTACGTATACAAAATGTACAATGGCTGGATGTACAGATGTATGATCTTCAAGTCTTTATATCTTCTCTCCATTAATGCATACCTTGTCACCTTCTTCCAGGATTCCATTTTGATACAGAACATGCTGATCAGGTCCTTCCCGGGTTCCTTGATTCAATAATTGAAATCCAATCAGGAGAAACAAAATCCTTCCCACTTCAGTTTCCTGAATCATGGAGGCAAGAGAATCTCCGTGGTGTAAATGCTCAATTCACGGTAAGTGACTCGACTTTTCCTACTTTCTATAAATATTTCAGTACTTGTGCTAGAAATTCCCTTACTATTCGTACTGCTAGTTGGTAGTACTAAAGAAGTTTTGATATACTGTCAGTTTAAACTGTCATTATATGCAGAAGCCACATAGTTTGCATTACTGCATGCAGTTTGCTGTTGACTTAAAGTCTTAAACCATTAAAACTTGTTTTTTTAAAGATTTGAGATTTGCATATGTAATTGACAAATCTTTAAGCTTCATATCTTTCTAGGTGGAGTGTAAAGAGCTATTTTACAGAGAACTTCCAGAATGGAATGATTCAATTGCTGAGAAGCTTTTTCCTGGATGTTCAACATTAGAGCAGGTAATACATCTGTGATGCAAATAGCGCTGTGAGCTATGGTTGTGGTTCAGGAGATGATTTTGTTTGACGATCTTCAAATGATTGCTGCATTTTACAGGTCAAGGAGTCATTGCTGCAGAAGTGTCAGGAGCTTGAGCAAAGAGCTAAGGAGCAAGCCACCGACAATGTCATTCTGGACCAGCTTCGCCAGGTTCATCCCCCTCCCTCAAACAACAACAAAATCTACCCAGTACAGTGCTGACGTGATTCAATGATGTAAAGTTGCAGATTGGGTGCAAAAACTCTTATTTTTTCGATTCTTGTTGAATTAAATGAACCCATTCTATTAGTGAATATTACTATCATAGTCTTGCATCTGGAAATATGTCATATAATTAATGAATCAATAGTTTTCCTGACAGTTTTTTTGTCTCATTGTCTTCTGTGAGTGAAAGGCTTTGGCCTTTGGGTCTGTGTAGAGGATATGTGAAGCTCCTTAAATCGTAGGAGCGTTGAGTCCCAGTTTTGCTTATAACAGTGAAGTCACGACTCCTGAGCATGTTTGTCTTTCATGTCTTAGATTGATTTAATTGCTTCAATAATTACTAATCCTGTAAATGATTAACTTGAACTGACATGTACAGTAACAAAGGTTGAATAAATAAACTGATAGCTAGTCCAGTCTGCCTCTTAATTTATCAAGTGGAATATATTTGTGTTGTTTGATTTATCAAGTTGAATATATTTGTGGTGTTTCATTCTGATTGTTAGAATGAATGTTTGCTTGCTCCTTTCAATTCCAGATGGTTGAAGTTGAGATCCCTCAGTCCTTGTTTGAGGAACAAGGTAGGCAGCTTTATGGGGCAAAACTCCTACAGATCCAGGTTGGTTCTTAAAATTATATGCTTTCTAGTCTTAATTAAGCAAATTTTGAAGTGAGACTTACAAGTTGCAAATGAATCAATTCGCCATTTCCCCCTGTTTTCTCAATCAAAGAACATAAGTCTTTCTGACCCTGTATTTACATTTTGCTCCTATTGTCAAGTATGATTCATCTCTTTTATCTTTTTTGATCTCATTTTTGCATTTTATTTCTGCAGGCAAACATGAAACTAAGTGATGAGCAATTGGCATCTCTAACAAGCCCAAAGGCAGTAAATGAATATCTTGAACATGAGAAGGAGAATATAGTTGAAGTGATAAAACAAAATCTCGCAGTTGGAGATATATTTAAAAGAGAAAATTTAGAGGTGGATTTTCCTTCTTCAATTCCTCAAATTTCTTTAATATTTATGCCATTATGGTGCCTCAGAAACTATGTCATACTCTGATATGCTCGCCTCACATATCTACTATAATTTGAAGTAAAATACATTTTGAATGCAGTTTTCGACAGAAGAAGTGGTGAAGGAGGTCCAGAACTCCATACAAGAATTCAAGGCCCATCAACAAGAGTATGATGAGGAACATGTCAAAGAACAGGTTTGTAGGTTTTACCCATGCACCAAAAAAGCTGTTTCATTTGGCAAAAGTGCAAAACTCAACCTTGTGCATACCATCATAAACACATTAACACCAGAGAAATCCCATTAACCGGTGCTTTTTCCCTTGGAGCTTATAAGTGTCCGATTGCACTAAAATGATCCCTGAAGTCTAAGGCTTATTTTGTCATCTCAATAAGGATGAAGAAGAGATCTGAAGTCATATTCTGCACTGATACCCAAATCCTGCTAACTCTTGTCCATTAACTAATAGTTGTAACTTGTAACTCCAACTTTGTGAAGGTTCAAGAGGTTCTAGAGGGAGCCAAGGTGCTTGAATGGCTGAAACAACATGCAGATATACAGTACATTACCAGATGAAATGCAGATTTTCTTTACTCGCCCTCTTTTCTGTTATTAGGCAGAAATCAAAGGCAACCAATTCGAGACGACTCCTGTGAGAATTTTGGGATTCCAGCATTGCCATTTGAGGTCTGTGAAGCTCTTTTCATTAGAGTTAAGGAAGTTTAATGCCAAACCTTCATTATCACTAGTTGTCGGGGCCCGTGCGAAACTGAAGCTTATGTGCGCTAGTTTTTTGTAGTTTAATGAAATTCTAAAAAATATATTTAAAATTAAATGGGTTTAACGGAATTCTAAAAGATTTAGTATCTTTTAGAACCGATTTGTTAAATTTATTGCAAAGCAACTATGCGGATCTATAAATCGTAACTATATGTTGTTTTTTACATTTTCGCCATCCTTCAAATTGTTAAGATGGTTGTACCAATATTCATCTATTTGGACATCGTATTGGTATTTCTTCATTTCTTCACACATTATGTATGATTTTGATTGTATAAAATGTTTTGATTAGAAAATAAGTAATTTGTCTTTTTTAATCCGTATATCATGAACTTTTTAGATACTTAAATGGAAAAATATAAAATACAAAAATAATTGAGCCAAAAAAGAGCCAATATGAAAACTTTATGCAAATGAGACAACATCAGAAAGAGAAAAGTCAAGTATAAATTTTGATTGCACCTCCAAATTCTAAATTTTTCATAACTATTGTGAATTTTAGATAAATATGGAATTTATCTTATCAATTATGTATTAAATATTTGTATGGATTATTTTATAGATGATTATAGTTTATTTGTTTTAAACTTTTCCGCATTTAATTTTTTATAATACTATTATTTTAGCGATCTCTTCATTGGTTGATTTTAACTTTAATATAATATGAGAAAGTTATTACTCATTTGGATATGTCATAGACTCTTAGTTTAGTTTAATTTCATAAAGTTCAATATTATCAGTATGAATTACATATATATTATTCTTATAGATAAACGAGTGACTCTAAAAGTATCAAAATCAAATTAATAGTCTTTCTTAGTTTGTATTGTTATATTACAACATGAAAATCCAATCATTAATTAAATAAATTATGAGTGTAATTATTTTTAAAAACATAAGAATATGATGACTCTCATCTTCGTGAGAATATTTGGGTGAAAGATATCCAACTTTCTATCGATATCATACTTGTTATCGAATGTGTAAAATATTGTTATTGCTAGATAATTGCAAAATTTGGTGTCTTGTAATTGAATATTAGTACATTAGGTATACCTTTGATGTGGTTTAGGCATAATGGAGAGTAAATGAGTAAGTAACACACCGAAAAAAATGACGAAACTTGGAATGACAATATTTCTTGGAGATTTAAAATCTTGATATTGCTCATTGTGATATATATTTAATTAACATTATACTTATTGTATAGATTTAATTGTGTATTCGATATATTGTCGACACACACCAAACACATTACTATTTGAAAAGTACTAATACATCACTTCCTATCGATCACTTTAAAATACAATAGTAAATATAATTGGCAATTGATAGTATATGAATGAAAGGATGAACATACGTAGAACTATTCAAGACACCATAGTTTTGGAATTTGTTATTATCATTGTCGTAATTGTCATTTGTAATGATTTATCTAAATTATATTGTATGAATTACATACATACCTTATCTAATCTCTTATCACCTAGCATGCATGCAACATTCCGTTTAAATAGCTATGTTTGAACATACTTGAATTAAGAATTGTCATATGGCCTTTTGATAATTGTGAGAGCTCTATATAGTGCATCTCAGCTCTTAATATAGGAAAGTTAAATGTCATTACAAATAAAATTTTCAAGTTAGTGTTATAGGCGTTTTTTCCCATTAAAATCAATTTCGTTTCATATTCAGACCATTAGCTGTGTACTTAACTCATACAAGTACTAAATTATTATGCCATAATTTCACGTGTAACTTTTGATGTATGGCCATTGACCTTCTAACCGATTTGATGTCCTTTTTTTTTTATCTAGGTAAGAATTTGGATGAATTTCAAGGAAATCTTAAAACTCTACCCAAGTCATCCAAACGGATGAGAACACGAAGTTCATGATTGTTGATGATGTCTGTCAATGAAGAGTCGTGATTCAATTTAGCAATATGGCCAGCCATCGAGTTCGCTTCACGAAAAACATGACGAATCTGGGCTGTCGAAAAAGATTTTAACAGCAAAAGGATATCCGAAATAAGAATTTCAATATCCCAAGGACAAGCCCAGATACCTTTAAGAACATTAACAATTGTCAGACTGTCGGATTCAATTTCGATGTTTTCTAGTTTTAGTTCTTTAGCCTTTTGTAGCGCATTTCTAAAGGCCAATGTTTCACTTCTCAATGCTGTTGATTTCCCACATTTTCTCGCATGTATGCATATATTTTCTCCCTTATCATTCCTCATGATTATTCCAAAAGTTGAGTCTCCTCTAACTTTAGTTGATCCATCCACATTAACCTTGATGACATTGAGACTTGGTTTCGTCCATGTTGTCCTATTTTTTGGTTTTTCCCTTTTTGAAATCTCCTCTTTTCCATTACCTGGTGTGTTGTATAAGATGTCTGGGTCAAAGTATTTAGTTTTTTTCCACGCTGAGATCATTTTTTTGTGTAACCAACAATGTCAGTAATAGGGTTACTTTTATCAATGTCAGAAGAAAAAGTTTTAGTATTTCTAACGAACCATAAAAACCACCAAGTTGTTGCGAGGTTTGTAAATTGTTGTTTACTCAATTTACTCCTTATGTCGTCAATTATTTCTATGATTCCTTTATTGTTGCAATTAATATTGGTAATAACGTTGGCGATATCATGGTCAATTTTGTCAATGGTACTTATAGTGAGATTGCAGCCTATGAGCAAATGGATTGCATTTTCACTTTGGTAATTGCAATTCACGCATCCTGAGGGGGTTGAAATTCCTTTAGCCAATAATCGCTCTTTTGTTGGTAGTCCATTTTTGGTTATTTTCCATAAGAACTTTTTAACTTTCGGATAGCAGTCCAGATTCCAGATCCAACTGGAATCGTATGATGTGTAGTTTTTCTGTTTATTAATAAGTTCCATTGCTGATTTTGTGGTAAACCAACCATTACGACTAGTTTCCTAATAAAGTCTATCCGGGATATTTCCTAAAGGAATAGGAATACCTGAAATGTTTGCTACAATGTGTGGGGGTAACACATCATTTAGTTTGTCGAGATTCCAGGTTTTATCGGTATTAATATAATTGGAAACATTTTCATTGAGATCAATATCTGGAGTATAAGTGTGTATTTTTTATAAAGGCTCTTGTAGGATCCATTTGTCTTTCCAAAATCGTATCGTTTCACCGTTTCCGACTTGCCAGATGATTCCACGACAAAAGTCATTTCTAAGATTCATAAGGTTACCCCATTTCCATGAAACACTTCCTTTTTTTCTTGTAGTTTAGTATATGATGTTCTTTTAGGTATTTTGCTATAATTGTTCTGACCTAGTAGCTGTCTGGCTCTGCCATTATTTTCCAGATCAATTTGTATTGAAGCACATGGTTGATATCTTTGCTTTTTCGAATGCCTAACCACCTTGTCTTTTTGGTTTACAAATTTTATCCCATCCAATCAAAGGTGTATGAGTATCCCCTTTGTTCCATAAGAAATTTATGTTGTCTAGTTCGTTGATGTTGGCAGCATTAAACTTTGCATTATGAAGTTTGGTTTTGTTGCCAAATTTGATTGAATTAGGGTCGATCGTCCTGCTTGTGAAATGGAATTGGCTTTCCATTTGGATAGTTGCAGTTTCGAGTTAATGATGATTTCCTGAAAGGTATTAGCATTAGTTCTGTCATTAATAATTGGACAACCCAGATACTTATCAAGGGAGGTAACATTAGTTATGGTGAGGATACTTTGTATTTGAGTTTTATGTGTGTGTGGTACTTTTTTCGTTACTTGAAACGAAGATTTGTCAAAGTTGACTTTTTGTCCGGAGATAAGGCAATAATTATCAATTATTTCTTTGATCTCACGACAATGTGTTTGGCTTGCAGGTGAGAAGATCATTATGTCATCTGCAAATGCAAGAAACGGGATTCCTAGAGTGTTCCGACAAATCTGGAATCCAATTGGTTTTCTTGTTCTATCTGTTGACAATTGTAATTTTTGTGCTAGAATTTCCGCTCCAAGAATGAAGAGGAAAGGTGAAAGAGGATCGCCTTGTCTATGTCCTCTACTTGGTTTAAAAGTTTCTGTTGGACCGTTATTTACTAGAACCGAGAATGATACCGACGATATACATTCCTGAATCCAGTTAATAAAAGTAGAACATAAACCAAATTTTATGAGAGTTTCCGTAATAAAGTTCCATTCTATCCTATCATATGCTTTTTCCATGTCTAGTTTAATTGTTATATGTCCTTCTGTTCATGTTCTTGTTTTAAAAGAGTAAAAGATCTCATGAACGATAAGAATATTATCGTGGATGGATCTATTGGCAACAAAAGCGCCCTGCAGTGGATGAATTAATTTCTCCATAACATTTTTAAGCCTTTCAGTTATAATTTTAGAAATAATCTTATAGATCGTGGAACACATACTAATTGGTCTGTAATGGTTAGTTGAGTTTGAGTTATCACATTTCGGGATAAGTGATATAAACGTATGGTTGATTTGTTTAAGTAGTTTCCCAGAGAGAAAGAAACTCTTAACTGCTTGAGTAACAGAGGATCTAACAATACCCCAATATTTCTGGTAAAATTCAGCCGACATACCGTCTGGCCCAGACGATTTATTTTGCCCTATATAAAAAACTGGATTTTTAAATCTGTATTTGTTACTGGTTTAATCAATTTGGTATTATCCACATCTGTCAGTTCAGTCTCTATAATCTGTAATTGTTCATGTAGGTTTGTACTATTGATAGGATTACTCTTGAAACGTTTGATAAAATCCCTTCTGATCTCATTTCGAATATTTTCTTCACCTGATATCACAGTTCCCTCCGATGTTCGTATTTCTGTGATAGCTTTTCGATTTCTGCGTCCAAAAGCAATTTTGTGAAAGTAATTCGAATTGGTATCATTTAGTTTTATGTGTTTTGTTTTTGCCCGTTTCCAGTATATTTTTTGAAAATTAAGGAGTTTCTCCTTTTTCATTAGTAATCGTGTTTGTTTTTGTATTAAGTTGCTATTTGGGTTATTACTGATTTCAATTTGTATGTTAATTAATTCTTCCTCATTGGTGTGCAGTTGAGTGAAAATATTGCCGAAGGTTGTCTTGTTCCAAGCCTTTGCTTTATTTTTGAGTAATTTTGTCTTTTGCACCAGATCGTACATTCTTGATCCATGATAGTGAACTCGCCAGGTTTGTTTAACAACATTCTTGAAGTCGTTTCGGCTCATCCATATTTTTTCAAACTTAAGTGGTTGGCATTTAAACGGTGTATTGGATATTAGTTCAATCGAGATCGGGCAATGATCCGATGTCGTGAAGGCATGGTTTTTTGTTTGTAAATCCGGATACCAATCAATAATCTCATGTTGTACCAATGTCCTGTCTAGCTTTGCATAGATATTATCAATTTCCGTTTGATTCTTCCACCATGTGTATGCCATAAATACTTTCCAAATTGCTCTTATGTGTTCGACATTTATCCTGTGAGCTATAGTGGAATTCAGGTCTCATGGAGCCTGAATAAAAACAACAACACAAGAAAACAAGAATGCTCATTTTAACAATAAATGTGTTCTTTATTAGATAAAGAGGTTCACCTGGCCTGTAAGCTCTCTTTACCTTGTTATTGAAACTCTCAATTTCTGGACTAATGAGATCAGGGTAGATGAGTTCGAGCTTAAGCATTCCTATTGCACCACAGCTTGAGAATGACCTGCAAAAGAAAACAGGAAACCACAGAAGTAGACACAAGAGAGCCACAAAAAAAACAACAAAAAGACAGAATTGGGATTTATCAGACCATTCAAGTTTCAGTTTCAAAATGTCATTAAGCCAAGCATAAGCAATATAGCAAGTGTAAGTCAAACTCAAGAGTAAGGAATTTAAGAACTCACAAGAGAGACAATTGATATGGTTTAATGCTTCATCTTCATTCATCATCATAAAAGGTACACCACAGGATCCACAAGGCCATTCATAGGGCCAGGAAAAGTCTATCATGAAGCTAAACTTCAGCAAAGAGGTGCAATTCAAGATTTCAGCATATTTGGAGAGCCCACTCAACAAAAAGGAGATAAAGTGGAACACCCTATTTTTCATTTTGGATGCAGCACATAACAAGAAATCTTGAAAAGCACTAAACATATTAAATTTTCAGTTTTTTCACACCCTTCAGGTCAGAGGAGGCGGTGTCTTCTTCCACTTCCATGTCCTTGTGCTTTGCAGACTCGAGATCTGAAGGCAGTGGCTCATTTTGATTTCCAGCATGGATAGCAAGCTGGAGAGTCTGATCCTTGGTGGCCTTGGTGATGTTCACAGCCGCTTCAACTGATTTAGCTTGGGTCTCCTCAGAAAGGGAGACACAAATAGGAGCAGGAGGATTGATGATGTGATTCACATCCACATCACTAGCATCCACCAAAAGGTCATCATTTTCCAGCAGATCATTGAGCTCATGTTCTGCCAAGATGGGGATTCCATCATTGTCAAGCGCTAGTGCAGAAGGAAAAGGTGTCACCAAGCACTCCTCAAAAATATCATCATTAGGATGAGGAAGCTCGAAAGGTGGTGTCAAGCTGCTAGGTAATTCAGCAGCAACAGAAGTGCTACCCTCAGGTTTGGATTTAGGATTCATCTCCTCATAACACACAGAAAACCCATTGTTCTTTTTTTGGCTTTCAGCTGGAGAGTGAGTCTCCTTGGGATTAGAGATATTGTTCTTCTTGTTATTGACAACTTTTTGCCATTGATCAGCCTGCTCTTTCTTTCCAGAGGAAGAGTCCTCCGAGTCACAGCTCACCTTAAGTTTATGAAAGGTGA
This sequence comes from Rheum nobile, assembly GCA_027886185.1. Lineage (NCBI taxonomy): Eukaryota > Viridiplantae > Streptophyta > Magnoliopsida > Caryophyllales > Polygonaceae > Rheum > Rheum nobile. The sequence continues at coordinate 733,150 of WOAB01000662.1, read as the reverse complement.
GCTGAATGGACTGAGGTCTGGCATTTCTCGGAGGACAATGAACAAAAGTATGCTCAAGGTCCCCACAATTCCCACAGTTCCCACAACCTTCTGGGCATTTTTCAAGCCAGAGATTATATACCTTGGCCTCTCCCTCTTCATCAGGGATTACAATGGTATTATGATGCACAGTTTTCACATCCACATTAATGCACAACCGTGCATAGCTCACCCTTTGTTTCTTCTCAGTGAAAGGGTATAATTTTATAAGAGTTCCCAAATTGTTCATCTCAATAATTGTGCTCAAGACATCAAAGCTGATATACTCAACTGGAAGCTGAGGGATACGAACCCACATGTCCACAATGGAGATGGGCTCATGAAATGGATCAAAGTTAGAGGTCCAAGGTTTCAAAAGAAGGAGTTTCCCAAAGATATGGTAAGGTCTACCATCCCAAGCTCTCTTTTGGTCTATAGGATTGGCAAATCTCAATTCAAACCACAGATTAGGCTTTTCAAGAACCTCAAAGCTTCCCTTAACAAATTTCCAGTCATTTTTCAGCTTGTTACGAAGTTTAGAGAACTCAATAGGGTCACCTATCACATAACCCAAGAGAGAAGATTCTTTGAGTTTCAGGATATTGGTTCTAACTCCCTGAAGCTTAGAAAGGTAGAGTTTCATGTCAATAGAAGAACGGTTAGGGATTTGACTACTGGAAGAGGAGTCTGTGGTGGAAGACTTAGAATTAATGTCAAGAGCATTAGTAGGCTCAGAGGTTATCGGAGGAATGTTAACCTCAAAGGGAGTCACATAAGGATTATTAAGAGGAGTAGTAGTGGTTTTAGAGACAAAGGTCGTGTTGGGATTGACTTTACCCGAGGATGAAAGAGGGGTCAGTTTAGAGATTGTCTTACCTTTAGAGGTAGCAACACCAAGGGTCGAGCAGAGGACATCCTTCATGGTTCTTTTGTTTTTCTCCATGGATCCAGCCAAGACAAATTTGGCCACCAGAAATTTCAGAGAGCTTTGTTTCCAACCCAGAATTTTGAGAGACTTTGCAATATTATGAGAGATGTTTTCCAGTAATCGAGAATGAGAAGTTTGTTCAGAATATTGTTCAAATATATAGTTCACGGGTTTGTGGTCAACACATAGATCAGTCAAGAAAGAAACAAAAAGGAGAAAGGGAAGAAACGATCTGAAAATCCGCTGCCAGCAAAAGAGGGTTGAAAAGATCTTGAGATACAAGAGGTACACTGTCTCAGTCAAGCGCCAGAAGATCTTTCACAGTTGTCGGCAGGGTAGCCACCAGATCTGGTTCCAGGAAGCAGGATGCTGTAGATGAAGCCACGTATTCCGGGATGGGGAACAGTTGACGACGCGATACCACCAAACCACTCGCAGAGGACCCCAGAAGATCTGGAGAGGCCAAATCGTCCATAGAGCCTGATAATCGTCGTCAAGGGGTTGGCTAAGCGCAAATTGGGCGACCGGGGAGCAGATTTGTAGTAGGTAAGCCATCAGAGTGGCCTCGTCCTGCAGATCTCTCCCGAATTCATGGCGCCTGCAACATGAGGTAAGGGGGTGAAGGGGATCGTTGTTGGTGGGAATGAGCAAGGCAAGATCGTGGCCATTCCTGTAGAGATTGACCAGAATCAAGCACATGAGAAGCAAAGAGATCAATGGCGGCCAAGCGATTTTTAGGGTTTCATGAAGCAGATGAAAAGGTAGATTCAAGAGCGTTTTCTCTTTCATCGGTATTATGTTTTTCTCTCTCTCCCTTGGTTTGATGTCCTTACATTGAGTGTCATAATTATTAACTTTATTTTTTGGTAGCCTTCGTAGATTTCTTAATTAGATTAAATACGTATCATAATCACAATAATGTTGTAATAATATGTAGTACGGAGTCTGAGAGTAAATAAATTTTTATTTCCTTCATTGACCAATAACTAATAACTAATTAGAATATTCAGTAATTTATGTCCTTTAAAAAAAAGGTTAAATAGATGAATTTTTGACCGTCCAATTTATAAACATCAATTATAGCATGCAAAGTATATAAAAATGTAATATACAATTTACAAAATACATAGATGTTGGATTTTCTTAATTTATAAATTAAATACCAAATAGAATTATCATTAGTGTTTGGATTTAATTAGATGACATATTTGTCCAAATAGAATATTTTCTCAACTCTTAATTTTACTAAATCTTAATAAATTAATTTTGTTTACATTATTACATTGTTGTTAATATTATTATAGATTAATAATTTGTAATAAATTCCTAATATATAAAAATATATGCAAAAATGTCTCTTAGAAAATTTAAATATAAATTGAATTAAATTATATAAAACTTGTTGATAGAAGTGCTAGCTAGTTTAATATGGTTATAGAATAGATAGGTAGATTGTTATGGGATGAGTTGCATGATCAAATTTATGGCATTAGTAGATATAGGAGATTTTGAGTGAAAAAATCAAGATTGTATTAAAATGTATGGCATTGAAGCCACTCATTTATTGTTTCAAAAGCCAACTTTGATATATACGAGTCTGAATGAATAGATTGTAAATTTGTACGTGATAGACTAAAATGAAGACATTTGATTTGCTTAATGCATGAATCTCTACCTAATATATATATATATATATAGAGAGAGAGGCACGCTCAGGTAAAACGACTCTTATGGTGAAACGAGTGTACAATTATGGAGCGTCGGATTGAGAGTATTGAATGGTTGGATTTGGAGAGTATAATAAGGGTGTATGAGGCGGTTTTCATGGGATAGAATATCCCTACTGATTTTCTAAATTTCTAAAAATTAAAAACCTCCAAAATAGGCAGTTAGAAGGAGATTGGAGAGAGAAAACGTAGATCCTCCAAAATAGGCAGTTATTCACCACCATCTTCCACGCAGAGCTTCGGTCCAGAAATTTCTAATCCGTTCTGCATATCGACACGAAAAATCTGCATATCGACACAAAAAATCTGCATATCGACACGAAAAAGATGAATATTGTTATATATAATTTGCATACATGTTAATCTTGTTCATGTTCCATCGTATATAATGCAACGACTGAATTGAAATACAATGTGTTAATATCAAAGCACATTATCTGAATATCGTTCAAGTTTTATTGAATAACTGTTATTCGTGATCATGGACCATGGTCAATCATATATATACTGATATTCAAAAACATTGAACAGATATACACATTGTGGTAATTGATATTCCAATTTAAAACATACAAGTATATTCTGCATATCACTGTATAGGGAGAAGGAGATTGGAGAGAGAAAAATTGTATATCATACAAGTATATTCTGCATATCAATGTACAAAAAATGCACATCTCATCCATACAAATGAATATCATATTTACGGTCAAGGAAATAATCCATAATTACAAATTGCATATCATACAAGTGTATTATGCATATCACTGTACAATAAATGCATATCCCATCCACATAATTGCATGGCCGGACTCAGCGAGATCTTCCTTGGTCGCGCCCGCGGTTTCCTTTCCGCGCCCGCGGCTTGTTCTTCTCAGCTTCTGACGAGAATATCACTCAGCGAGATCTTCCTTGGCCATGTCCACGGCTTATTTTGCATATCAATGTATAGAAAATGCATATCTCATCCACACAAATGAATATCACATTCATGGCCAATGAAATAATCTATCATAAAAAATTGCAAACCATACAAGTATATTCTGCATATCAATGTATGGAAAATGCATATCACATCCACACAAATGAATATCACAATCACGACCAGTGAAATAATCTATAATAACAAATTGCATACCATACAAGTATTATATGCATATCCCTTCCATACAACTGAATATCACATTCACAGCCAGATACAAATCCATAATCACATAATACATATCATACAAGTATGTCTGAATATCATACATAGACCCTAAATTAAAACTCCAAATCAGCCAGCGGTAATGGAGAACTATTTACAACTCCAAACTTACCGAGCTATTTATAACATCGAAAAGTTCACTAAACACATTACTTCATAACTTGATTAGTTCTCTAAAGGCTTCTATCAAAAAATTCCAAACCCAATTCCCATAAAAAATAGTAGAAAGAGTTCAATGCTAATGAAGGGAAATATGAATTTCTAATAAAAACCCCTCAACAACAACAACAGTGAAATCCCTTAAATAAAAAAGAAAAAGAAAAATTGAAAATGGGAGGGTGAAAGTGAAACTCACAGGAGGTGGAGGGCACACGAGGGGCACGTGACAGTGAGAGAAGGAGGAGGATGACGAAGAAGGAGTAGCAGCCAAGACAGAGAACACAGTACCTTCAATTCTAAGCCCGACTGCGATTTTTTGGAAGAAGACGGAGGAGATCCAATCAGTTGTTGGTCCCGCTTCCTTGAGGACAATGACTGCGGCGGCGAAGAAACGCTAGTGGACGAAGCCGCAGCCGAGGCCGCTCTCTTCGCAGCCCATAAAAATCGTAATAGGAAGGAATTGGGTGTGTGTGGTTCCACTCCCCATATTTGTGCCCCTCTAAATTAAATCTCAATCATCCATCCTAATCTCATCTAACGTCTTATATTTATCCACTCGTTTCACTATAAGAGGTTGTTTTACTAGAGCATAGATCTATATATATATGTGTGCGACATTAATATATTTGGCATGTTAATGTTATCTGAATCCGAATGCATTGATTGAAATTTGATTTTGTGTTGTATTATATGGCATATTGATAGAAGGAAATGAAGTAAAGTAATTAATTGGGGGGGGGGGGGATATTTATAATATCAAATTAGAATATTAAAATATATAAATTTGGCAAAAAAATATTTTATGACAAAAACTTAATGAAAATAATATATAACAATTTCTTAAATTATATGAAAATAGCCTTTTTTTCATTTATTGCTTCAGAAACCAACTTTTATATATACGAGTCTGAATGCATAGATTGCAAGTGCTAGACTAAAATGAAGACATTTCATTTGCTTAATGCATGGATCTCTATCTAATGTACATGCGACGTTGCCCGTTAATGTTATCTGGATCCGAATGCATTGATTGAAATTTGATTTTGTGTTATATTAAATGGCCTAATTGATAGAAGGAATTGAAGTAAAGCAATTAATGGGGAAAAGTATTTATAATATCAAATTAGAATATTAAAATATATAAATTTGGCTAAAATCTATTTTATGACAAAATAAAAATATTAATTTACAAAATAGCATTTTTATATGACAATTTCTTAAATTATATGAAATAGCCTTTTATTAAATAAAAATATTAATTTTTATTTTGGATTAATTTACAAAATTGCAATGTATGTGGGTTGTGAATTTAATGCCATTTAATTTGTTGAAATGTAAATATATATGTGTTGTTTTGGTGTAGGAAAAAAACTAAAATTACAATTATTAATTGGGGTCAATTAATAGGCAAAATGCTAACTTTTTCCAGAAAATGCTTGTATGAGGTTTAGTTCATTGTAGAATACATTTCAGGACAGACGCGCACAACATATATCATTACTTGTTAATAGATATTAGAACGTGTTTTTCTTCATTGATTCAATGGTGCATCTTTGCAATTTCAGTTTCGAACTTAAGATCTCAAGATCACAGATTCACAGGTAATAAGGCTTTGATATCTCTCCATGGAGGTAGCTCAAGCTCAATTGTAGCGTTTTTATTGTATTATGACAAGATGATGATATTTAGAGCATCTTTAATAATGATATTGGTAGTGAGTATCATACTCATTTAGAAAAATAAAAAATAAGAAAAATGTCAGATTTTTGTAGTGAATAGTTAAAAGAGTATCAAGTATATGGTACTCTCCTCTACTTTTTCACATTAGTTCTTACAAAAATCTGACATTTTCTTCTATTTCATTTAAAAATAGGGATGATACTCTTAGTGTCATGGTTAAAAATGGCTGTTGTTAATTTTGGGCCCCCAAACGGATAAGAGATCCATTTTTTTTAGCGCCAAATAGAACATTAACACTGATAGGGCCACGAAAGGGGAACATGTGGCGTATGGTACACGCTTTGGGTCCCACATATCAATCTGGCTTTAACAAAGACCCTTCATAATTAGAATATATATGCGTAGTGGATCACTTAAGCCAATCGTCTGAGTTTTTTTTTCTGTACAGGAAAAAATGTAGTATGTAAAATGACAAATTGCACGTGAAAGAGATATGATTTGATAGAATCAAGGATTTCGTGCAAGTTTAGAGTTTTATAGTAATGTATCATTTTATTATTATAAAATCAAAGCATATAAATAGGACAAAACTATGTTACACTAAGTGTAGGAATATTGTCTACACCTTTTAAAAAGTAGAAGGATATGTATGTAAATTTAACTTTATGAAAAGAGTAATGATTAATTGAAGTAGAGGTTCCTCATTTTTAAACAATTATTCTTATTGTACAATATCTTTCTTTTTCTTCCTCCCATTTTACTTTCCAGATGGAAAAAATGAAACTAAAGGTTCCTCTTATCTTAGACCTTGTGCAATGGGGGTTTCATAATTTGGGTTTCATAATTACTCTTTTATCTTTTTATTTTATCCATCTCTTTCAAAAAAAAATTTTTATTACTAAAATGGGTACAAGATTAAATCTCAACCCTTAATATTACCTTGTTGAAACCCTCTCCTTTGGGTTTCATATAATGAAACTCCCCCCCCCCCCCTTGGTTCCATCAAAAAATTGTTATTTTATTTATGAAACTCCTTATGAAATCCCCATTGTGAATGCCCTTACTTCTCAAATTCAAATTTTGAAATTGGAAGAATGGTTGAATTGGAGCACTGGCTCTGATTTTTTTTAGCAAAAATCAATAGTTAGAAAGTGGAGGCACAAATTGGTGCTGATTTTGGGCGGCCAAATTGGTACGAATCCCGCTCGATCTCCCTCGACGCAATTCCTGGCACTGAATTTGGGCGACAAAGAGGCAAAATTGGTCGTCGATCAAGCGGTCGCGATGGCGGCGGTGGAGGGCGCCGCCTGCAAGGAAGATCTAGAGGAAGCTGGTGACTGCGATTCAGACGAATACGTAGAGGAGGGAGAGGAACAAAACGACCTTTGGGTTGGAGGCTGTAAACACTAGAAAGAGATGATGAAAGTTGTTACTGTATTCTCCTTAAGGGAACAAATATAGTTACAAGAGATTTACAAATCCCTAAATCAATGGGATTGCTGATATTGGGGGATTTGATTAGGCTAACTACCAATCCTAATAATGACTAATTACAAGTAAATAGGGAAAGTGAAATATACGTTAACATCCCCCCGCAAGCTCATGGTCGAGAGCGAACATATAGCTTGTCACGAAGAGTAAGAAAATGATGGTTGCCAACAGCTTTGGTGAACACATCATCAATCTGATCAAGAGAACGAACATGCCGAACCACAAGCTCACCCAAAGCAACTTGTTCCTAAACAAAGTGATAGTCAATCTTGATGTGCTTGAAGCGCTAGTGAAAGACAGGGTTCGCAGAGAGAAAGGTGGCACTCAAGTTATCACAAAGCAGAATTGGTGGTTGTTGAACAGAAACATCCATCTCATGTAACAACTGTTGCAACCAGATCAACTCGGCAACAACAAAGGCAATGGCCATGTACTCAACTTTAGTGCTAGAGCGAGCAACAACTTTATGCTTTCGTGAAGACCAACTGATGAGATTACCGCCAAAATAAATGGCAAAGCCATGCTGAGACTTGCAGTCATCTGAATCAGATGCCCAACCAGCATCAGAAAAGGCCACCAACCGTGAATCATGAGCCTTCTGGAGCACTAAGCCGGAAGAAATGGTGCCTTTCAAGTAGCGCAAAATATGCTTCACAACACACCAATGAGTCTCTGTAGGGCTATGCATAAATTTGCAAACACGATTGACAGGATAAGATATCTCAGGTCTAGAGATAGTGACATACTACAAGGCACCAACAATGCTCTTGTACAAGGCCGGATCAGGAAGAGGGTCACCAGAAGCATCTAGGAGCCAGTGAGCTTGTGAAACCAAGCCCGATGAGCCTGCTTAAGGCCATATATAGCCTTACGAAGCCTGCAAACATGAGTCGGCTTATCAGGAGCTACAAAACCCTGTGGTTGATCCATGAAGACTGTCTCTACTAGATCTCCATTCAGAAAGGCATTGTTGACATCAACATGTCTAAGGGACCAACCATTAGTAATAACCAAACTCAAAACAAGACAAATAGTGGTAGGCTTGACAACATGACTGAATGTATCAAAGTAATCAACTCCTGCTTCCTGATTGAATCCCTTGGCCACCAAGTGCGCTTTGTAGCGCTCAATAGAGCCATCAAACTTCCTCTTCACCCTGTAAACCCACTTACAACCAATAACATTAGCTCCCGAAAGATGAGGAACTAAGTCCCAAGTCCCATTAGTCATTAAAGCATCATATTCAAGTTGCATAGCATGCTGCCAGTTGGGATTTTTTAAGGCTTGATGGAAAAATTTAGGCTCAAGTGTTGCTATAAGAGCAGCAAGTAATGGATATTTGGTGGAGAGGAGGGCCTTCGGTTTTAGGGAGTGGGTGGAGGAGCGGGTAGTCATGACATGGCTGGAGTTGTCCGGGGGCCGGAACTAAGTGGGGGCATTTGGGTATGGTGGAGGAGGTGGAGGTTGTGGCTGCTCCAGGGAGGGTGTAGGTGTCGCAGGGACAAACTGCGGGCTGCTTGGTGAGGCTAGACTTGTTCCCATCTCCGCAACAGAGGATGATGACAACGACAGAGAAGGAGCCGACGCATCAGGAGGACTCGACAGGGATTGACTAGAGTGAGAATCATGACCTACCCGGCACTCCCCATGTGACATGGCTGCCACTTGCTGTAAAAGCGACAATGGAACAAAACCTGAAGAAGTGGAATCAAGTGACAATTTTGGAGAGGAAAGACTAGGATAGGGGAACACCAACTCATCAAATACCACATAACGAGACACATATGTGCGAGATGTAGGCACATGAAGACAAATATAACCCTTGTGTTTGGAGCTGTAACCTAGAAAGACGCAGGGTAAAGACCGAAACTCCATCTTGTTGGTGTTATAGGGCCGAAGGAAAGGATAACAAACGCATCCAAAGCACTTGAGGAACCCATAATCAGGAGACTTCCCATAGAGACACTCATAAGGAGACTTGTAACCTAACACAAGAGTGATAGTTCGATTAATCAGATAGACAGAGGTGTGAAAAGATTGCTCCCAAAACTTAACAGGAAGATGAGAATGAGCTAAAAGTGCTAAACCTTTCTCAACAATAACCCGATTTCGCCTTTCAGATCAACCATTTTGTTCAGGAGTGTATGGACAAGAGACTTTGTGACGAATGCCATGAGTTTCAAGAAGATTAGAGACATTGCGATATTCACCACCCCAACCAGTTTGAAACGACTTCACCTGAGTAGAGAATTGTGTTTGGATTAGTGTGAGAAACAATTAAAATATAGAATAAACTTGAGATTTATTAGAGATGAAATAAATCCAAGTGAATTTGGTGCAATCATCAATGAAACTGATATAATAGTGACAACCAGCTGTAGATAATTCTAGTGAATGACCCACACATCAGAATGAATTAAATCAAAAGGTTTAGCAGACGACTCAAGACGACTCGACAAAGGTAATCTATGGCTTTTACCAAGTTGACAGGAACCACAAATAGATTCCAATTTATTACAGGACACGGGCAAATGTCGACTCGACACTAAACGACGAAGAATAGACTCATGTGGATGAGCTAGCCGATGATGCCAACACTGAAGTGAGGTGCGCTCACTAAGATAAGCAGTAGGAAGACGACCAAAGGAAGAAGACGACACAGGAAAACTTGGGAGACGGTAGAGGCCATTCTCAACGGTTCCTTTGAGCAGTATATGTCCCTACAGGTTCTTGACAAAACAACAATCCGGGTGAAATTCAAGATAGACATTGTTATCACGGGATAATTTAGAAACACACAATAGGCTTTTAGCAAATTTAGGGACATACAAGACATTGTTAAGGTTTAACGGTTTAGCAGCATGATCAGCAGGAAGAACATAATGCCCTAGATGAGTAATGGGAAGAGACTCACCATCCCCGACCATGAGTCGATCATTACCGTTGTAGTTAGATTGCAAAGTAAGGTTCCCGAGATCGGCGATTACATGATGACTGGCACCCGAATCAACGAACCATGGGTCACCAATGTCAGACGGACTGCCAGCAGAAGCAACAAAGACATATTTCCCAACAGCTTGGATTTTCGCAATAGCATTTGGGTTGGTAATGGGGAATTCCCTTTGATTGACGCTGATAACAATTTAGAGCCTCATGTCCATATTTTTTGCAAATCTAACACTGTGTGCGTGGGCGATCAGAGGAGGAATCTGCAGCAGAGGGGCGGTCGCGATCAACACGGCCACTAGATGACCGATTATTGTGTGATGGTCGACCAATGAAAAAACGAGAGGCTGTGTTTGCTGAAGCGGAATGCAGCGCCTGAGTATCTTCTTCCAAACGCTGCAAATTCATCTAAAGACAGCGGTTCAACACGCATCGATAGGCAGAGCAGAACGCCCCATATTGTGAGCCAAGGCCATATAAAAGATAAGCTACAAAGTCCGCATCAGAAATCATGCACAAGCAGTCAGACAGTGAGTCGACTAGGTCGCGTTTCGTCTCGAAATATTCAAGGACGGAGAGAGAGCCCTTCGTCATGGTTTGAAGCTGCTGGCGGAGATGCATTTGACGAGCACCGGTTTGAGCGTGAAAGGTGCGTGCAAGAATTCCCCAAGCCTCTGCACTGGTGGATGCACGAGCGACGATACCGAGAAGCAGAGTGGTTAAGGTGGATCGGATCCACAACAGAACGAGACGATCCTTCTTGATTCATGACGCCAGATCAGGATTGGGGATAACATGCTCTAGAACGCCAGTGGCCGGATTTGCGGGATCGGTGGGAGCCACATCCGGAACGACAACAGTAGATGCTGATTGAGTGGTATCGGTGAGAAATGAGGCCAAGCCATAGGCCTCCAACGCAGAAACAACAGTACTGTGCCACAAGGAGTAGTTGGAGCGATCGAGACGAATCACCAAATTGGGGAAAATGGAACTCTGGCTTGAAGCACCAGGAACTGCTAAAGCAGCGACAAGGACACCGATGGTAGAAGAGGAATCGAAAGACATGATTGGATCGATTGTTAGGCTGATACCATGTAAACACTAGAAAGAGATGATGGAAGTTGTTATTGTATTCTCCTCAAGGGAACGAATATATACAAGTTACAAGAGATTTACAAATCCCTAAATCAATGGGATTGCTGATATTAGGGGATTTGATTAGGCTAACTACCAATCCTAATAATGACTAATGGGATTGCTGATATTGGGGGATTTGATTAGGCTAACTACCAATCCTAATAATGACTAATTACAAGTAAATAGGAAAAGTGAAATATACGTTAACAAAGGCAAGGAGGAGGAAGGCTTTGCCGGATTGTGAGTCGGTGACGCCTGAATACAGGTGCTAGTGATGAACGACGACGGGAAAGTCGTCCGAGTTGAATGTGGAGAAGGATGAAGCTTGGGTTCATGGTTATGGTGGGTTTATTTTTTGAGAAGGAAGAAACTTTTATTTTTTACTTTGTACTTCTTGGAGGGCGTGAGAATTGAAGAATTGTGAAGTGAGAAGAGTAAAGTAAGATTGAATGAATGAAAAAGTAAATCTGTAAAATGACTAAAAAGGACATGTATTAATATAACGTGACACATGTATAACATTTATTGGAAAAAATCCTACACTTCTTTACACCAAGTGTAAGTGTATCATTGTCCATATAAATAATATACAAGGAATGCGTTTATTCAGTGTAATCAAGGTTTACCACAATCACCTTATAGAAAAAAAGGTTTACCACAATCTACTAAATAACAACTTTTTTAGTGTGTGTTCATGAACACATGCTTACAAGTTAAGTTTGGAAATTATTTTCAAACTATTTTCTAAAGTAGAAATGGTAAATTCTTTAAAAAATAAATAAATTAGTGGCTAAAAAAATTATAACTAAATATGAAAAAGTTATTGTGTGGTCATGGACACACACTAGAAAAAACCTTATAATAATTAGTTTATGTTGTATAAAAAAACAATCTGCTACATTATAGTAATAAAAGAGATAGGGAAAAGACATTGGAAATGGAGTAATTTGGGAAAATGGGACTGGAGTAATTTGGGAAAATGGGAAAATGGGACTGGGTTAGAAAGAGTAAAAAAAATGGCTTAATTGTATTTCATTCCCAAACACCAATTATAACTTTTAATATATTAAAATATATTGTAATGAATAATGTTTTGGTTGTCGAACGGACCCTTACACTCAAAACCCCAAATCAAAAGGGTCCTTATACTACAGGGCTTAGGGTTTGTTTAGTAAAAGAATTTTTTTTATTAAAAAAAGCTAAAAAATTATATAATAATGTGTGTTTGGTAAAATATTTTTTTTAGATAGTTTGTTTTTTGTCATGTAAAAAAAAGTAAAATAATTATGTTGCACATTTATCAACATATACAAAAGTAATTTCTTGATAAAAAAAGTCATTATAAATAATAAAGTCTTTTTTTTTCATTCATCGAACAAGGCCTTAATCTATAGAGCACTACTCTTGATTATCCTCTAAATAAATCTAAGCAATCAAATGAGCAACAACAATTCATTTTTTATAAAAAAAAATGGGGCCAATATAGTAATTAAGAATAATAGTGAGAGAATCATTAATATGTATTATATATAATCATTTGTTTTTGTTTGACATATCTAGGACAAAGATCTCAAATATAATCTATTTTTTATGATATTTTTGCAACTTCTGGTTGGAAGTCATTGTTGGTTGTTGGACACGAAATTGTGTCTCTATTATTTCTTGCTCCAAAGATTTTCCATTTAAAAATACAAATAAATTTACACGATTTTTATTTTACGCACCGTTAAAATTCCTATTTCACGCACTGGTTCGTCTGTCACGGACCATGTTCATCCATACGTGACGCACGAATCAACTTGGTCCGTCACGGACGGATGAACATGGTCCGTGACGGACGAACCCCTAAACCAAATGAATCCATACGTGACGCACGAATCAACTTGGTCTGTCACGAACGGATGCACATGGTCCGTGACGGACGAACCCCTTAACAAGAAAATTGAATGTTACTTGTCCCCACCTAACTACATTAACTACCCCGTCATATCTCATCAATATTACGACCAAAATTAAACCCTAAACCTCTCCATCACTCTTCCCTTTCCCTCCCACAACACATCTTTCATTCTCATCATCTTCCAAGAGTTCATTTCCATGGCAAATGAAGATGATTTTTCCAACTTCAATGGTGGAGAAGATGTTTCAACGAGTTACAATTACAATGAGGTATGTTTTTTAAGCTTTTACTTTACATGTTAGTAAAAGTTAAGAGTTTTTATGGTTCTTTCTTGTGAATGTATATGATTGAGTTGTTCTTACCCCAAAACAAACACTTTCTTAAGGTAATTTCAATACTTGTGAGTATATGTTCATAAAAACTTCATCTTTGATTAAGTTGTACTAAAAAGTTGTAGATTTTGTGTGCAAAACTGCATGTTTGAGTATTTGGCGTTGTTATATTGAGTGCAAAACTGCAAGACTTCATCTTTGTTCGAAAAACAGTACGTGATGAATGGATTGTATTGGTCCGTCACGTATGAATTGGCCTCATCCGTGACGTATGGATTTACTTCATACGTCACGGACCAGGTAAATCCATACGTGACGGCTGGAGTGTGTTTATTCGTCACGTATGGTTGTGTTTGACAGAAACTGGATACTTCGCTAACTTGTTTTTTTACTTCAATAGGAGAACAATATTGTGAACAACGGTATTAACAATTTTTTTTCCTACACCTGAAGAAGTGATTGTTTCAGAAGATTATTCAGAGAAGTTTTCCATGGGTGAAGTATTCGGCTCCAGAGATGATGCAATTAAAAGGGCTAGACAGATTGCATTTGATAATCACTTATGCCTCACTATTGGTCGGGATAGAAAATTTGGTGGAGGAAGGCTTCAGAAGTCATGGTTGCTGTGTGAAAAAGCGGGAATTTACATTCCTAAAGATGAAAACAGAGTAAGGCAAAGAACAAGGAGCAAAAAATGTGATTGTCCCTTTAGATTGTTGTGTCAAGAAAATCTGAGGGACTCATATACAATCAATGTAGTTGTTGGAACCCACAACCATGTCATTGGTAATGACTTGTACGAGCATGCAGTTGCTGGCAGGTTGACACCTGAGCAAAAGAAGTTGGTTAAGGTCAAGACAGAAAATCATAGTAAACCATCAAAGATTGCAACAACACTTAACCAGGACCCGAACAACTGCACTAAAATGAATCAGATTTATAATGAAGTGTACAATGTCCGACATAGTGGGATGGAAGGAAGAACCATGGTCCAAGAGTTCTTCCATAAGTGCAAGGAGAACAACTACTTTGTGGAGCATAGGTCGGATCCAACGACGAATAAGATCACCGACACTTTCTTTGCCAGTCCAGATTCCATGAAACTCCTAAAGGCATTTCCGTACGTCCTTTTGCTAGACTCCACATACAACACTAACAGGTTAGTGTAACACATCTACTTGCTACATCTATTTGTTGATATGTTTATTCATTATGCATGACACATCTTCTTGTTCAGGTATGACTTGCCTTTCCTCGAAATAATAGGAGTCACGTCTACATGGAAGAACTATAATGTGGCGGGGGCGTTTCTATAGCATGAGAGAGAAGACAACTATGTGTGGGCCGCACAATAACTTCTTAAAATGTGCACAAAGTGTCAAGTAACACCGACTTGCCTAATGACAGATCGTGAAAAGGCCTTGATGAATGCGTTAGATAAACTCTTTCCAAGTGCCAAGTCTATCCTCTGTAGGCGTCATGTGAAGAAGAACATAGAGGACAATGCTAGGAAGGAGATGTAGGATAAAAGCTTGGGTACAAGGTTTGCAAATGCATACTATAATTTATTCAAGCAAACAACTGTATCCGAGTACGAGATGGAGTTGCGTAGAATTCAGTCGGAATGGAGGGTTTGGCCACGTCTAAATCAGTATGTAAGAAACAACTGGCTTATCCCGTACAGGGAAAGACTTGTGTCAGCTTAGACAGATACTGTTTTCACGCTTGGAACGTCAACGACAAACAGGTTAGTGGCCACGTCTGAATCTGTATTGCATTCTCATTTGATATATTTTGGGGAGCTTGAAGGTTGTTTGGTCATGTTCTGTTATCTGCATAAGTGACGAACCACTTATGCATATAACAGAAACATTCTTCTATGATCAAACTTTACACTCTTTTGTACTAAATATAGGATTGAAGGAGCACACTCTAGTTTGAAAGACTTCTTGACTACTCCACATGGCAGTCTAGACACGATATTCGGTCAATATCATTCAAAGATGATTAACCAAGTGAAGGAAACCAAGGGGACCTTCAACGAGAGTGCACAGAACATGATGACGCTTGTGACTGGGGCTGATGTTTTCAAGCTGTTGAAGTACAAAGTATCTAAGGTTGCACTTGACCGCTTGACTGAGGAATACATAAAAGGGGAAAATCCATTTTATGACAGTACCTGCACATGCCAGATGAGGGTGAGAGATGGATTGCCGTGTGTGCATGGTATCGCTAGATATGTGACGAGTTCAATCCCTATTAAGCTTTCAAAGTTGCATCCTTTTTGGAGACAATTGAGTTTGTCAGAAGTGCAAGATGAAGGTGAGGCTGAGGTGAAGCGCAAAGTCGCGAGATGTTTGATGGATCAATTTTATACTGATGAGTTCCCCAATCTGTTAGCAGATGATCAAGAAAATTGTGTCTCGCGGCTTTACGACATTGCTTGCCCCGAGGGGACCACTCTGTAAGAGCCGGCTATTGTGAGGCATAAGGGACGACCAATGGGAGCTCCAAACAAAGATAACACTAAAAGACATCCTTCTTCATGAGAATACACAGACAAAGAGAGATGGAAGGGACACCTCCCAAGAAGCAACGAGGTAGGCCACCAAAGCCCACTAGTACATCTTCACCAAGCCCTACAGCTCATATCACTCCTTTGAGGCCATCTCAGGTTAGAGCTCCCAAGAATCCAGTGGGTCAAATGTTTCCACCACCTTTTCATGCTCCACAATCCTTCATTAAATACTTTGAACCGTATATGGATATAGTTCCGTCGTGTATGCACGAACACATAAACGGTTACTTTAATATTGTTGGTGATGGAAACTGTGGATACAGAGCCGTTGCAGATCAAATAGGCATTGGGCATGAACAATGGAGGATCGTCTAACAATCCATGATTGATAAGGTGAAAGAAATCTTTCCATTGTATGCTCAGACTTACCTCTTTCCGATTACGCTGGATACAGTACTGGAACAACATACATGGTTTGACGATGGGATGGCCCCGAAGAATACTTGGATGGTGATTCCAGATATGGATTGTCTGGTCGCTTCTGCATTCAATTGTGCAGTTGTCGTGCTGGGTGCTATGAATGCTACTTACTTGCCTTTGCAAGCGGTTGCACATCATCTCGGGGGTGCTAAGCTAAAGACGATATGCATCTGCCATGTTCAGAAGGAGAGTCATTTTATTTCGGTATGTTACTAATCATTTAATCATTTTTTATTCACTATTTGAACTCATTAACTAGGCAAGTGAATAGGTTCTCCATTCTTTTGTAGGTGGCCCTATCAAAGGCGTCACCGTTGCCTCCAGTATTTGTCATGTGGGAGCATGCAAAGGATGCCTCTGCTGCTTGTCTGTATGATCCATTCACTACTCAGCAGATGGCGTATGGACCTTCCAGAAGAAAGAGACGAGGTTGCAAGCTGACTTAAATATTATTGTAATCGCACATTGTAAAGATATTGTTAGGGCAACTTAATATTCTATTTTCTGTATGGTTTTTTACGTAATCCCGAATTGGTTTTTTAGGAGTCAACTATAAATTTCATCGTGATGTAGATTTAGCTTCTGTAAAGAGGCACGGTTTGCAACAAACTGTGTCCTAGACCGTGCTCCCTTAATGAGACGTAGATTTAGCTTCTGTAAAGAGGCACGGTTTAGGACAATCCATACATGACGAACTAATACAATCTGTACGTGACGAACCAATGCAATCTGTACATGACGAACCAATGCACTTTGAACGTGACGAACCAATGCAATCTGTACGTGACGAACCAATGCACTTTGAACGTGACGAACCAATGCACTTTGAACGTGACGAACCAATGCACTTTGAACGTGACGAACCAATGCAATTTGTACATGATTTAGCTTCTGTAAATTGTTCATTACGCTGGTTTAGCGAAAAGATATGACACTCTTGTTGTTAAATTTGCTTGCTCCCTACAAAGGTTGATAGTTAAAAGATATGACACTCTGGTTTAGCGTTTGCAAATTAGTTTGATTATCATCATAAAACTAGTCAAGAAACTGCAAATTAGTTTGATTATCATCATAAAACTAGTCAAGAAACTACAATTACATAAACGGTGCGAAACTCCCTAAAATACAACCAAAGTAGCAATTGAAAACTTGAATGCACTTAATATCCGTCCTCCTCCTCATCATTGCCATGCTCGTAGGGTCTGAAGTCCTCGATGTAGTATCGCACAACGTCGCGCATGTTGTAGAATTGTTCTTCCTCCGCATCATGGAAAGGATTTAGACGCTGCAATGCTTGTCCAATGACCTACAGAAATACGTATAAATTAAAAAGAATCGGTTTAATTGTATATGTAAAGTAAAAAAAATATCCAACACATATTTTTACCTGGACAGGATCTCTTATGCCAGCATCCTGAGGCCTGACACATGGGTGTGTACGAGGTATGTACCACTCCATGTAGTCGGCACTACACTCATATCCTTCTAAAGCAAGAGGGCCCATATGTTTGATCCAGATAGAGTGTTCACTTCTTGCATCCCAACTCCAGTTTGAAGCGGGGTCATACTGCACTATATAACTCCTAATGCTGGGATGTCTGTGCGCTTTGATGGGCTCTATAACTGTTCGGGGAATCCCCTATACCACTCCAAATTGCCTCGATACCCGATTCGGCATATAAGGCTCGGTAATTCTCAGAAATGAGATGACCCCATGAAAAAAGGCAGGAGCCAACTCCGGGATGTTGTAATTAGCGTAGCCATAGGGTTGCCAGTCAACCTACACAAAAAAGGATGCAATTAACACAACAATAAGTAACTTTACACAATTGTAATACATTAATATGAGAAATAAACCACATCATATGATACTTACATGCCAAGCTTGCATTAAATCCAACTTTTCCCTGTAGTTTCTTCTCTGCCTACTACGAGTCTGCATAGGGTTCCATCGACTGGCATATGGCACAGCGTCTCCGAAGCAGGGATTTTGTTGTGGACGAAAGCTAGGGAAGTATAGATAGATCCAAGCCTTTACATAAATAACAACAACAAACATATCAACCTATACCTTAAATGTAATTAAATAATATAAAAACAATATGCAACACAATCCTTACCAGCAACAACGTGTAGCAGGTCGACATCTGACGACACTCATGCCGTGAACACTCGCCCAATGACCGATACATGAATGACAATGTGCCAGAACCCCAAAAAAGATTGCAAGTATCACCAATGTCACTCACGTAGGTCACATAAGGCATGAGCAGCATGTGTTGGGACTTGTCTGGAAAGAGGGTCGAGCCCATTAGGTACAGCAGATAACCCGACGCGATCTCATCATCATCTAGCTCTGTGTTCAAGCAGTGATTTTTCAGGTTGTCTGCAGTGAGACCATGTGTAGCCATTTCTTCCGTCAAGGAAAAGAACTGTATTGCCCTCAGCGCTTGTTCATTGTACAATTCATGTTTGCCCTTGCTGCGATCCTGGAGAGGAAGTCTCATTCCGTGCCCATCAATCTTGAGGCCCAAAATCATATAGACATCCAGGAGAGTGATCGTCATCTCTCCAAATGGCATATGAAATGAATTGGTCTTCGCCTGCCATCGCTCCACAAATGCAGAAATCAAAGGCTGATCTACATAAGTGTAGCTAGATCAGGTCCTGCAAATGTGTGATGCCGTTGTTTCTGGCAAGATCACACCATGGAGAGTGATCGTCAAGCCTCCATTTTCTTAGCTGCTCATGTCTGAGCTGAAACGTGAGAGTTTCTCGCTCCTATAAAAAGAACATGTTAGATACAAAAAAAGGATAATAGTTTAATAACAGGCTCAAGTTTTGATAACTTACAATGCCCTGATAAATGAAATATGCAGTGTGGGTAGTGAAACCAAACAACAGGTCTGGGATCTCCGGACCTCCCGGTACATGTCCTATCAACTTGGGATCGACAGCATCCCGACCTCTAGCTTGTCTAGCCTGCCTAGGCTCTCTACGTTGTCTAGGAGCAGCCTGTTCCTCCGTCGGTTCCTCGAAATGAGGCTGTTGAGCGGGCAAATATGCTTGCTCACTCATACCTCCTGGCCACATGGGCCAACCACTAGGCTCCTGAGGTGCATGAGGTACGTACCAATAACTAGGCTCCTCAGATGCAGAAGGTACATACCATGTCGGATCCTATAAAATAAATTATTATAACAAATATTAAATAACCGACAAGTTTAAGAATATGTATAGTTACTTACCACATTAGGGTCATTCTGGTATATAGGTGGATCATTAAGCGCCATGTTGTCGAGTGTCGGGTCTGCAAACACAAGTACAACAGGAGGGTCACGGACCGTACTCGGTCCTGCTTCGTTGCCTTTTTTGGATTTCTTCTGCTGCCTCCTTCGATATACTATATGATCGTCTACTTGTTCTTGTTCCTCACAGACAACAACAACAACAATCCGTGCGTCACGGACCAGATCTGGATGGCTCAATTTTGACAGATCTGGATCTGTGCAGATCGATTTTTTTTTTACAAATTTCGTAAGTGCAGATCCATATTCAAAACCGACATTAAATCAATTGAAACAACCTTCAAACATGTTTAAATCCAATACTAGACAAGTAATCCCTAAACGAAAATCATCTAAAATGTCTTAACAACTTCAATTATTTCAAGATAATTAAACTAAGTGAAGAACAAATACATATTTCACTAACCTTACGGATCGTGACGGACGGATTTGATCGAAACGTGACGGATCGAAACCTTTGACCTTGGGAGCGAAATCGCGAATGGGTTGCTGCAAATGAGAGATGTGGGTCAGGGGAGATGAAGTTGCTGCATTTATATGCAACAACTTCGTTCGTGACACACAGATAGGGTTGGTGCATCACAGACGGTTTGTTGTGGTCCGTCACGGACGACATTTTGTGGTGCGTCACAGGCGGATTTATTTGGTACGTCACAGACTAAACAGTGCGTTAAATAGAAATTTTACCCGTGCGTGAAATAGCAAGGGCCTAAATTTAAGTTATTTAATCCACCATACTGATTGAAAGATCAAATTAAAGGATAAACATAAATTTGCATTTTAAGGGGTGTAAAACAGGGAACAAATAGCTCTGTATTGAGTTTCTTTCTGTGTATTAGCTTACTAACCTTTTCATATAGATTTATTTGTATATATTCTTTACAAATCAGGAAATTATTTTCAACATTATTTTGCCTTATCTAAAAATCTTAACGTGTATTAGAGTCATAATCTCATAACACTATTTGTCTTGATGACTACCGAATCAAAACCTCGTGTTTTGGATGTCACTTCGTCCTATTATCTTCACCCCTTTGATCATTGGGGTCATACTTTTTGCCTAGTGGTTCCAAAGGGACAACTACCAAGAATGGATCATTGCAATGCGTAACTCTCTATGTGTCAAGCGGAAAATTGAGTTCGTTGATGGCACCATTACGAAGTCAGCTGGCGACACTCTTGATCTTGAAGAATGGATTAGCGCTCGGGCCCGCCAGCCCTCTACATTGCTTTGTGACTATGTTTGCAACACGATTCACAATAGACCCCCGCAAACATTTTGACCACCGTGCCCAACAACCCTCAATGTTCGGTACAACCGACACGCCCCAGAAATCATCCCATTGGTTGTAGATGGGCATACCGAATTAAGTACAAATCTAACGGTATTGTTGAGTGTCATAAGGCTAGATTGGTTATCCTTGGAAATCACCAAGTTGAAGGGAATGACTTTACCGAGACTTTCGCACCAGTTGCTAAAATGGTGTATGTACATGTCTTTCTTTCTTGTGCTGCAATTAAAGGTTGCGAACTTCATCAGATGGACGTCCATAATGCCTTTATTAAGGAGGACGTCAATGAGAAGGTTTATATAAAGTTGCCACCCCGTTTATTGACACGAGTCTGGGACAAGTGTTAGAATATAAGTCCATCCCACATCGAAAGTGAATGGATATCAATGCCTAGTATATAAGGTCGGTGGACTACTCCTCCTATTGCCGATTGATTTTAGGTTGGAACTAGGGTTGTTCAAAAGGGGCCTGGACCGGAAAAGACCAGACCGGAGAAATTACGGTTTGGTCTCCGGTCCGGATATTTTCCTTAATCCGGTTCCGGTCCGGTCCAAACCTGGAAAAACCGGTCCGGACCGGTTGGACCATTTTTTTTTAAATAAAATAAAAAATAATAAGTTAGGAGTTTAAATATTTTTTTGTAGATGTTTTTTTAAAATTAATAAGTGAGGAGTTTAAATGTTTTTAGATATTAAATAGGAGTTTAAATAATTTTTTTTTTTTTAAATCCGGTCTCCGGTCCACACTTTTGAAAAAATCCGGTCCGATCCAGACCGGATGAACACCCCTAATTGGAACCCTATTGGGCTTACATACTGGGCTTATCTGCGCCTATGCGCTCTTACGTGTCATGCCCCCAATCTATCTATCTATGTACCCTCCCACAAACTTTCACATGGTATCATAGTTGGTTTGGTCCTAGGTACGTTTATTGGGTTGATTGAGTCTGCTATAAAGAGACTAAGATGTTCACCCACACTCGTTTGTCCAAGTGTCAACTAAGCCAAGCTCGTTGTACTTGTGGGGTTGTGTTAGAATATAAGCCCACCACACATCAGAAGATACTCCTCCTATTGCCAATTTGTATGATGGAACCCCATTGGGCTTGTATGCGCATGTGCGCTCCTACCTGCACAACCCTCAGTCTACCTCTCTACGTACCGGCTCATGGACTTTCACATGGTATCAAAGCAGGTTCGGTCCTGACTCCTGGGTGATGTGATTAACACCCATTGATGCGCTCACAATGTACCCATGGACTTTCGTGTCAAGCCAAGATTGTGTCCTTGCGCCAGCGGATTCTCTTCACAATTGTACCAACGATATGGAACAAGTCACTCGATGTTGTCTTGGAATCATCGAACTTGTTCGAGCTATCTTGCACCAAGACTTGACGTGACGAATCTTCTTGACGCACACGTTAGTGCGACTCGGAATGTAGGATAGTTGGATCGAAATACTCAAACATGATCGAGGTTAACTAGGTGGAGATCAATGTGGTGATATTGGTAGCGAATCAAACATGTTTGCTTTAGAAAGATATAACCTATGGGTGGTGCCTAGGGCTTAAATAAGGAGATAGTCTCAACTAGAATATAAGCCAAAAACTAAATGTAATTTTACTAATGAAGCATAACAAGGTATATATAGAGAAAGAAACGCTAATGGGCTTGGACTAGCTAACATGACATAAATAGTAGATATGTACAAGTTTGGGCCCGAGCCGGGCTTTGGGACGATTTCAGTCTGGTTGATCGGGTTGGGCTAAGCCCGTCCGGAAGACCGGGCCGACCCAGTTTTGTATTATATAATATGTAATTATGTTTTATAGTATATAATTATGTTTTATATTATATAGTATATGTAATTATATATATTATATACTATATTAAGGGCTGAAAAATTGAAATATTATATAATAAGGGCTGAAATTTTAATAACTATACATATTTAGACTACTATATAATATATATATAAATATATATATATTTATATTTTAAAAATTTTAACCTAGTACCAAGTCGGGCCTAGAGGAGTGTCCGTGCCCGACCCGTTTATCTACCGGTCCGGGCCCAGCCCGACGGGCTACAATTACTGTCCAAGCCCGATTTTTAAATCGGGCGGACGGTCTGGGCTGGCCTGGACTTGTACAGGTCTAATATATAGTAATAATGTCTCAAAATAACATAAATCATTAAATTAAGACAAGTGATACCACAGGGCGCACGGTGCAGGGAGCACAACTCGACACTGGATGTCATGGATGCGTTGTTGGGGCGCAAAATGGAGCGCCATGGGGCGCGTCGCTGGGGCGCAACACTAGGGCGCACGCGCTAGCTAGCGCCTACGTAACCTCAACTCTGTCAATGGTCAAGAGTGTGACCAATGGAGAAGGGATAGTGGTTGCTTCAAAGCTGGTTAGCATCCTTGTGACTAGGAATTGAGTGGCTTGCGTGATGCTTCAAGTGTGTGCCCTAGTCACGAGTCCATTGGAGCGGACACTCATCACCTTCTTCCGTCATCAAGGGGGTATGTAGGGAGCTATCAATTGGTATCAGAGCCTAACTAATCAACCCCAAAGATGTGAATCTGTAATATCCCTCATTTTGTAAGGGTGATTTTGAATTTTCTAATGCCCATATTATAAGTCAGATTAAATTCAGAGAAGTACGGACATTCTATGAGATGTTTGATCTCTGTAATATTTTTCTGAGTAATATAAAATACAGTTAATGTGTTTTTGGGTTAAAACGTCGTTCGTGTACGAATATATTTAACCCGTGGTTAAAAATATCTAACCACTTGGTAAAAATGACAAAACGGGCAAAAGGGGGCAAAATTGGCCTTGACCGCACCCTGCCGCACCCGCGGCGAAGGCCAATGCCAGTGGCGGTCACGAGTCGGCCACCGCACCCCGCGGTGAGCCGCTGTCACTCGACAAGTTACAGTGCAACTTGGCTAGCTGCAGAAGGTAGGCTTCATGAGTCGTTGGGGCTACGCCTACTGGTCGGGACACCTCATGGTAGTTGTCTCCAGCTCGTGAGCTCCTTGCTTGAGCTATAAAAAGAGGAGAATCGTGGAGGAGAAGGCCCTAACATCAGCTGTAACTCCATCTTCCTCCTCAGAAAATCTCCATTAAAGCCCAAGCTTTTGAGCTTTGTTTGAGAGGTGATCGAACCCCTTTGAGCATTTAGAAAGGTGTTCCTAAGTGGTATTCTAAAGTCTAAGAAGGTTAGAAGTGGAGCCACAATCGAATCGGAAGCCAACGAACCAAACCAAGTGAGTTTCGCCATTAAAGTTGTCGAAAGCTCTCGCCTGTTGCCTTCACCGCACCCCGCGGCACGAGCCCAACCGAACCCGCGGCGAGCTTACCCGGGTTGTGTGTTCTTGGGTGTTTGGCTTGGGACGAGGCTTGACTCCTTTGGTCCTTTTGCTATTATTTTAGATTCATATATATAGATATTGAATCTAACTTAGGGTCTCGTTATGGGTCGTTTCAGAGGGAATTATTGTCCAGGATCTGTCCCAATTTCGGACTCGGAAACCGTTATCTCTAAGCTTGTTAAAGCTTCGTCTAATCTAAGGCAAGTGGCGGTTCGCTCTTGCTCATCATTCCATATTTCAATTAATTATCAATTGTTTAGTTGTTAATTAATTTGTGATGATTTACTGTTTTCGTTGGGAACAGTTTTGATAACTGTTGGTGATTTTAAAAGATATTATAATAGGTTGTATATCTGCTAGAACAACGCTATTATAGATATAAATGATTAAAACATGATATTATACTAGGTTGTATATCTGCTAGAACAACGCTAGTATAGATATATGTTTTTGATGTTGGCCATGATGGTTGTGATGTGGATTATTACTGTGTTGAACTGTTTAGTTAGCACTAGTAGTTAGGAACATTGGAATCGTTGAGGTCCAGTCGTTTCTTGATAATTATTGGTTGAGAGGGCATCGGAGACCCTGACACCAACTGGCGGATCATGATCGTCCTCTATCCGAGTATAGAGGTGATGCACTTAGCTAGTGTCATAAACCTTGGGAAGGATTCCCTTCGATATATGTCCCTCATGACGAAACATATATCTAAAAGCTTATAACGTGTGTGTTTTGGAATTAAATAAGGTAAGTGCCGTTGTCGCATATGATTAATATACCCTTGGGCGAGTAGTGCAGCTAGGCAATAGTGCAGCTAGGAAATCTCGTCTTGACTTTGATCAGAGTAAAGTTCTCTTTCCAATCTGGATTCGCCTTGGGCGGTGAGGTTGGTCGTGAGCCGAAACATCAAGTCGTTTTTGAACGCTTGTATGATATTATTAATGTTCCCCAACATTTGTCATGTTTCCGATAAGACTCAATTCGTTGGAGTCTTCTTTGGGATTGATTTCTGTGAGACTTGGTCTTTCAGAATCTTCTCTTGATCATGCCTTTTCATATGTTTCATTAGAGTATGGTGGTTGACTATCGTTATCGGTTTTGATTCGAGGAGCGATGAGTCTAACCTAATACGACTACTTCGAACCACTCTGCTTTGTACCCTTGCATAGTCTTTCATTAGACTAACCAACCGTAATTGTTCTTTGCATGGTTGGCTGGTGTCATCCGTTCGATTCGGCATATCAGATAAGTTGCCATCCCGTGAAGGCTAGAACGACTATAGAGGCGAACGGTGTTTTGACAAGTTTATTCAGGTTAAGATCCTTGGCGGGTGATCATTGCGATCAAGACCCTTTTGTTGGTTATTTAAAGTCTTCCGATGTGTTAAATATGTTTTGTGTAAAGACTTCCGCTGTAATGAACCTGATTTTGTATTTTGGTTGCATTTCGGATTATGGATGTAATGCCGAAATAATGATTTTAATCGAAGGTTATGATACTTTATATCATAATTGTTGTTTGATGATTTATATCAACTGGTAAAGCCTTGGGTGACATCGGACAGAACATCTAGGTCACTGGAGGTAATGCCTTCAAGGTTATATATTTGGGGGTGTTACGGATTTGGTATCAAAGCCGATTTTTTTTTACGGATCGGGTTTAAAATGTTTTACTGGAACAAAATTTTTAAACCGCTTACTCGTTTGAAATTGAGAAATATTTTCTAAGGCTCTAAATTTTCAAAGAAATTTTTTACCGTTCTAGTCGTGCCTTCTTCTTTAGTCTGATATGGAAACAAACTTCCATATTTAGAAAGACTAATTCTCTGTTCGTCACTCATAGATTCTGAGTGCTTTCATTTCTCTTCAGAAGGACTCGGAAGAAGTCGAGGTGGTTTCGCCATCTCCGATAAGGCTTGAATTCCCAGTTCCCTGGTTATGATTGAAGGTTGTAGATCCTAGTAACTCGGTTTGAAGTTCATCTAATGAAATTTACCTAGTTTGATCTCTTCTAAGTTGATTTCATTACGTTAAGTACATTGGAAGATATTAATGTATGAAATCCTTGGAATTTGATCGGTAAATAGATGGTGAACACGAGGAACACTATTCGTGTTGGTGTTGGGCCGAGTAATGACCCCAGACCAAACCTGAGGAATGTTGCGAACCATGTGGAGGAACACGAGTCTGTTTCTCACAATAATCCAGAGGGCAATGGCCAAGCTCAGGTCGACGCTCCAGTGGTGTTTGATGCAGTAGCAATTGAGGCAATACGGGGTATTGTAATGCAAGCATTTACGGAAATAATGCGACCAAACGCACCTCAGGCACAAGCTATGCCAGTTCCCCCATTAGTTCCTAGAGTTGAGGAGCCAAATGTCTATGTACACCGAGAAGAGGCAGTCAGGAATAGAGGTGATTATGGCCGAGCACTAAAGGCCATTAACTCTATGAGGCCTGACGGCTATGATGGAAAAGGAGAACCAGTTGAAGTAACGCATTGGTTTTCCCACATGGAGCGGTTGTTCCGCAGTGTGGAGTGCACTGAGGCTGAGAAGGTGCACATAGCTTCTCTTCAACTGAAAGGAGATGCTAGTGAGTGGTGGGAAAACATTAGTCTTGCTGATAGCCCTGATTTGAATTGGGCAATGTTCAAGACCAAGATGACTGATCGTTTCTTTTCTCGAGCTATGAGGGAAGAAAAGCACAAGGAATTCCTCTATCCAAAGACGGAGGGATTAAAAGTGACTGAGCTAGCGACCAAGTTCAATCACTTGTTGCAATACGCTGGGTCGGATGTGTCCAGCGAGGAGAAGAAGATCTGGTACTTCCATGAATGGATGAGCCCAAACATTAAACCATGGATGGTGCGTCACAGATGCTCTACCTTGGAGCAGTACGTGGATGCAGCCTATAAGTTGGAGGTGACTCTGGAGGAGTCGACCAAGAAGCGTAATAGCCAGAGGCAGGTGCAGAACCAGCCTCAGGCGAGTGGATTTAAACGTCCTGCGCCACCATATGATTTTGCCAAATCTGGCCGAGTAAAGACGAATATGACTCAAGGAGGGTCAACACAGCAGTCGGGTCAGGGCAAGAGTCCGATCCAATGTCACAATTGTGGTGTAACTGGGCATAAAAGCTTTGCGTGTCAGAAGGAAAGGAAGACGTGTTTTGGTTGTGGAAAGGAAGGACATTTGCAGAGGTTCTGTTGGCAGGGAAGGCAGGAAGGAGCGGAGTCACATAAAGGGTCTGTTAATCAGAACAACCGACCCAGGTTTAAACTAGCAGAGATTCCTAGTCCTTCTGTAACACCCCCAAATATTCCCTTGGAAAGGCATTACCGTCAGTGACCTCAGACATTCTGTCCGATGTCACCCAAGGCTTTACCAGTTGATATAAATCATCAAACAACAATTATGATACAAAATTGTCATAACTTTCATTTAAACCAAAGTCTCGGAATTACAACATAATTCCAAATACATCAAAAACACAGCGGAAGTCTTTACACAAAACATATTTAACACCATACTCCTACGGTTGGTTAGTCTAATGAAAGACTACGCAAGGGTATAAAACAGAGTGGTTCGAAGTAGTCGTATTAGGTTAGACTCATCGCTTCTCGGATTAAAACCGATGACGATAGTCAACCACCATACTCCTACTAGAATACATGAAAAGACATGATCAAGATAAGATTCTGGAAGACTGAGTCTTACAACAATCAATCCCAAAAGAAGACTCCAATGAATTGAGTCTTATCGGAAACATGACAAATGTTGGGAAACATTAATAATTACACACAAGCGTTTAAAACAACTCGGTTCACGACCAACCTCACCGCCCAAGGCGAATCCAGATTGGAAAGAGAACTTTACTCTGACCCAAGTCAAGACGAGTTCTCCTAACTGTACTACTCTTAGCTGCACTACTCTCCCAAGAGTACACTAAAATATGTAACACCGCACTTAACTTAATCACAACGCATCCAAACACGTTAAGCTCTTAGATCATCTCTACACCAGAAATATACCGTCGGGAACTCAATCCCTAAGGCGGAATTGACTCGGGAACTAAATCCCTAAAGTCGAGTCGAGAACTAAATCCCTAGGGGACTAAATCCTTAATTATGTGCATCACCGCACTTATCTTATCCACTTAATCATGGCTACCTTAAAATAGGAGAACACGCATCTCCCTCACAATTTCCTTATATACAAAATCTTAAAGTTCACCTCTTAATTCCTTACAATCCCATTATCAACTCTTAGTAACCTCGAAACATTACATCCTCTTAATTCCCTTAATGGTACTTTACACAATCCCATAATTTATCTTAAAGTAAGACTGGCCTTACGCCATCTCTAACTTAAAGTTCTGTAAGATTCCTTAATTTCCTCCAAGAACAATCACAATATCTTATTACTACATTCCTCGAAACGTATCACATAAGATGTTACTCTCATTTCCTCAAAGAGAGTGATACCTTAAGCCTTATAGATGACATACTCATAAGATGTCAATCTTTGACAATTCCCAAGAGTCCTAACTCCTCATTCTCTGGAAATTCCACTTATCGAGTCCAACGACTCGTACTGTCTTAAATGACTTATTTCCTTATTTTATCTCAAACGAATCTCAAATAGATCTCCCCAAGGATACCTATGATTTCGCACACTTGGTTTTCCCAAAAGCTTTAACCATTGGTCCTACATGGGTCATACTTTACTTATGATCCTGACCATCCTAACTCCGGATTTCACAGTCTTACTCAAGACCACAATAGGGAAAACGAGTTCCTGAAGAATTATTCCCTTAATCAATTATTCCTTCACAACACTTTATCCACACTAATGCTTACAACATGATTAAGAGCAGCTACAAAGCTTTAAATCTTAGGGTGACAATTATGTCCACCCAATTAGTACAACTACCAAAGCTTAATAATTATGGGCGACAATGGCACTTATCTTATTACAATACACACCCTTCTGTTAAGGCTTTTAATTATTATTCCGAGTAACAACGGAAGTTTAATACACTGGGTGACCTTACGTCCACCCCGATACACTGGCGAGGTGCTTAATTAATTTACCGCCGTTAAATTAATCTGAGTAACAACCGAAGTTTAAAACACAGGGTGACGTAACATTATGCCACCCAATGGCGCTAGCAAGGCACTAAAACCCCTCCTACCTTAGCGGGTGGTAGGAAGTTATAGGTTAACCCATTAAGTTATAAAGAAACGACTAATCCATAACCAGATTAGTGTTCCTACGAACATTAAGTTATGAAGAAACGACTAATCCTTATTTGGACTTACCGTTCCTACGAACATTAAGTTATAAAGAAACGACTAATCCTTATCTGGACTTAGCGTTCCTACGAACATTAATTTATAAAGAAACGACTAATCCTTATCTGGACTTAGCGTTCCTACGAACCCACGTGCTATTCTAGCATTAAATTCACAACAATACCATCACGGTAATTAACACACAATACTCGTGCTAACTAAACAGTTCAACACAGTAATAAATCACATCAAAGCCATCAAGGCCCACATCTATAATATATATCTACAATAGCGTTGTTATAGCAGAATATACAACCTATTATAATATCATCTTTTAATCAATTATTAACAAAGTTGTTCCCAATGAACAATAAATCAGTAAATCATCCCAAATTAATTAACAACTAAACAATTGATAATTAATTGAAATATAGAATGATGAGCAAGAGCGAACCGCCACTTGCCTGAAGTAGATTCGACGATGAATCTAGATGAGACGACTATCGAAAATATCCTTTCCAAGGATATGGCCTAAGCGCTCAAATAATTTTGGGTTAAATTTGGACTGAAAGGGTTTTGGGCCTCTCGGCCCAGCAATAATTAAACAAAGGGGGGGAGGGCCCCACCTTCACTATTCCTCCATCTTCAACCCATCTACTACCCTGCCTCCATCCCGACTGCAACAACAACACAACAGGGGAGCTCTTGCCGGGGAGGGGCTCGTCGACAACGCCGGTGAGCAGGCGGCGGCAGGGAGGAGCTCGACGACACCGGCTGCGACTCGCATAGGAGCTCGGCGGAGCGGCGGGGCGCAGAGGTGAAACAGGGGAGCTCACGAGAGAGAGGATGAGGTTTGATCTCCTCCTTACCAACCTCTAGATCGGGTTCATTTATAAGCCAAGGAGGTAGCCCATGGAGGGGGCAAAGCTCCGACAATGCTCTTGCATGAGGGCCGACCAACGCCCAAGTGGAGAGGCAAGTGGTAGCTGGGATAAGCTTGTACGTGGAGGATAAGATTTGGTATGAGTTTTAAACCCCGGAAATTATATGTTTGTATCCAAACAAATATTCTAAGTCCTGAAAATACATCGAATGTATTTTATACCACTCAGAGAATTATTACGGAGATCATAGATATTACTGAAAATCCAAACTCCACTGAAAGCGAAAAAAATTTATCGAACGAAGGATGGAAAAATTACCCAAATATCCTTACTAAAAATTAAGGGGTATTACACCTTCGATGCAGACAGCTGCACAGAACAAGGGAAAAGCCCCAGTGGCTTCTGGGAGTCAAGGTCAACGCCTTTACGAGATGCGTGAGGCCAATGGACCTAATTCTCCAATTGCTTAAAAGTACTCTATACCTTATGTTGGTATGTTGTTGATTCGGGTGTTACCCAGTCTTTTGTTTCGGATAATTGTGTTAGTAAGTAAGGTTTAGTTTGCAACAAGGTTTGTAAACCTTTCATTGTAAATCTTCCTATTAATGAATATATGGTTAAAACCAAGTGTCTGTCAGAATTTTTGATTACCATTCATGGTAAGAAGTTCGAAGCAGACTTGATCTGTATAGCCAGGGTTCCATGCGATATTATTCTCGGTATGGACTGGCTGACGCATCATGGGGCGGTAATCGGCTTTAGCTTAAGAACTGTGACGGTGTCATCTGGGGGCCAGTGTGTGTGCAAATTCAAGGGTCGGAATGACGCTGATAACGGCAAGCTTATCAATGCGATGGTTGCGTTTAAGCTACTTCGACAAGGTTGTGTCGGGTACCTTTGCTACCTGGATCCGCCCATGAAAGATGAACCATCAATTCTTGATATTTTTGTGATTAGTGAGTTTCCGGATGTCTTTCCGGAAGAGATTCCTGGATTACCCTCAAAGCGTGACATGTAATTTTTTTTTCTCTATTGATTTTGAGCCTGGTACCGCGCCGATTTCCGAGGCACCGTATCGGATGGCTCCTGCTGAGATGTAAGAGTTGAAGAAGCAACTCGAGGATCTTCTTGACAAGGGTTACATAAGGCCGAGTGCATCGCCTTGGGGTGCTCCGGTTCTGTTTGTCAAGAGGAAAGATGGATCGTTTCGGCTTTGTTCCGACTAGCGAGAGTTGAATAAAGTCACGACCAAGAATAAATATTCATTGTTGAGGATTGATGATCTGTTGGATCAATTGCAAGGAGCAAAAGTCTTTTCCAAAAACGATCTGAGATTTGGTTACCACCAACTCAGGACTCGTAAGGAAGATATTCCGAGGATTGCTTTTCGGACGAGATATGGTCACTACGAGTTCGTAGTCACCAATTCTCCAGTAGTTTTCATGGACCTGGTGAATCGATGTTTTCGCCAATACTTGGATAAGTTCGTGGTGGTCTTCATCGATGGTATTTTGATCTATTCCTTGAGCAAGGAGGCTCATGGGGGTCAGTCCTTAGACAAATCAGTTATATGCGAAGTTGTCTAAATATGACTTTTGGATTAAGGAAATGACTTTCTTAGGCCGTGTGATCAGTAAGGATAGGGTTATGATTGATCCCCAAAAGATCGAAGCGGTAGCTATTTGGAAGCGGCCTCAGGATGTGAATGAGGTGCGCAGTTTTCTAGGACTTGCTGGATGTTACAGACAGTTCGTAGAAGGATTTTCTAAGATCGCCCTACCAATGTCTGACCGAGATTACTTGGGAAACTTGGGAGACTGAAGAGGATATGCTTAGACGCTTTCCCAAGTTATTTTCGGCCTAAGTTTCGGGGTCGAAACTTCTTTTAAGGGGGAGGTAATGTAATATCCCTCATTTTGTAAGGGTGAGGTAATGTAATAACCCAAAAAACAGATTAAATTCAGAGAAGTACGGACATTCTATGAGATGTTTGATCTCTGTAATATTTTTCTGAGTAATATAAAATATAGTTATTGTGTTTTTGGGTTAAAAGGTCGTTCGTGTACGAATATATTTAACCAGTGGTTAAAAATATCTAACCACTTGGTAAAAACGACAAAACGGGCAAAAGGGGGCAAAATTGGCCTTGACCGCACCCTGGCCGCACCCTGCCACACCCACGGCGAAGGCCAATGCCAGTGGCGGTCATGAGTCGGCCACCGCATGCCACCGCACCCCGCGGTGAGCCGCTGTCACTCGACAAGTTGCAGTGCAACTTGGCTAGCTGCAGAAGGTAGGCTTCGTGAGTCGTTGGGGCTACGCCTACTAGTCGGGACACCTCATGGTAGTTGTCTCCAGCTCGTGAGCTCCTTGCTTGAGCTATAAAAAGAGGAGAATCGTGGAGGAGAAGGCCCTAACATCAGCTGCAACTCCATCTTCCTCCTCAGAAAATCTCCATTAAAGCCCAAGCTTTTGAGCTTTGTTTGAGAGGTGATCGAACCCCTTTGAGCATTTAGAAAGGTGTTCCTAAGTGGTATTCTAAAGTCTAAGAAGGTTAGAAGTGGAGCCACAATCGAATCGGAAGCCAACGAACCAAACCAAGTGAGTTTCGCCATTAAAGCTG
Organism: Rheum nobile; assembly: GCA_027886185.1. Classification (NCBI taxonomy): domain Eukaryota; kingdom Viridiplantae; phylum Streptophyta; class Magnoliopsida; order Caryophyllales; family Polygonaceae; genus Rheum; species Rheum nobile. The sequence continues at coordinate 699,838 of WOAB01000662.1, read as the reverse complement.
TTGAAAGCTCTCGCCTGCTGCCTTCACCGTACCCCGCGGCACGAGCCCAACCGCACCCGCAGCGAGCTTACCCGGGTTGTGTGTTCTTGGGTGTTTGGCTTGGGGCGAGGCTTGACTCCTTTGGTCCTTTTCCTATTCTTTTAGATTCATATATGTAGATATTGAATCTAACTTAGGGTCTCGTTATGAGTCTTTCCAAAGGGAATTATTGTCCAGGATCTGTCCCAGTTTCGGACTCGGAAACCATTATCTCTAAGCTTGTTAAAGCTTCGTCTAATCTAAGGCAAGTGGTGGTTCGCTCTTGCTCATCATTCTATATTTCAATTAATTATCAATTGTTTAGTTGTTAATTAATTTGGGATGATTTACTGTTTTCGTTGGGAACAGTTTTGATCATTGTTGATGATTTTAAAAGATATTATAATAGGTTGTATATCTGCTAGAACAACGCTATTATAGATATAAATAATTAAAATATGATATTATACTAGGTTGTATATCTGCTAGAACAACGCTAGTATAGATATATGTTTTTGATGTTGGCCATGATGGTTGTGATGTGGATTATTACTGTGTTGAACTGTTTAGTTAGCACTAGTAGTTAGGAACGTTGGACTCGTTGAGGTCCAGTCGTTTCTTGATAATTATTGGTTGAGAGGGCATCGGAGACCCTGACACCAACTGGCGGATCATGATCGTCCTCTATCCGAGTATAGAGGTGGTGCACTTAGCTAGTGTCACAAACCTTGGGAAGGATTCCCTTCGATATATGTCCCTCATGACGAAACATATATCTAAAAGCTTATAACGTGATGTGTGTTTTGGAATTAAATAAGGTAAGTGCCGTTGTCGCACATGATTAATATACCTTTGGGCGAGTAGTGCAGCTAGGCAATAGTGCAGTTAGGAAATCTCGTCTTGACTTTGATCAGAGTAAAGTTCTCTTTCCAATCTGGATTCGCCTTGGGCGGTGAGGTTGGTCGTGGGCCGAAACATCAAGTCGTTTTTGAACGCTTGTATGATATTATTAATGTTCCCCAACATTTGTCATGTTTCCGATAATACTCAATTCGTTGGAGTCTTCTTTGGGATTGATTTATGTGAGACTTGGTCTTTCAGAATCTTCTCTTGATCATGCCTCTTCATATGTTTCAGTAGAGTATGGTGGTTGACTATTGTTATCGGTTTTGATTCGAGGAGCGATGAGTCTAACCTAATACGACTACTTCGAACCACTCTGCTTTGTACCCTTGCATAGTCTTTCATTAGACTAACCAACCGTAATTGTTCTTTGCATGGTTGGCTGGTGTCATCCGTTCGATTCGGCATATCAGATAAGTTGCCATCCCGTGAAGGCTAGAACGACTATAGAGGCGAACGGTGTTTTGACAAGTTTATTCAGGTTAAGATCCTTGACGGGTGATCATTGCGATCAAGACCCTTTTGTTGGTTATTTAAAGTCTTCCGTTGTGTTAAATATGTTTTGTGTAAAGACTTCCGCTGTAATGAACCTGATTTTGTATTTTGGTTGCATTTCGGATTATGGATGTAATGCCGAAATAATGATTTTAATCGAAGGTTATGATACTTTGTATCATAATTGTTGTTTGATGATTTATATCAACTGGTAAAGCCTTGGGTGACATCGGACAGAACGTCTGAGGTCACTGGCGGTAATGCCTTCAAGGTTATATATTTAGGGGTGTTACAGAATCACCCCCGAAGAAGTAGCTTGTCTCTAGGGTCGATCTCATCTTCGAAGCAAGCACCTTGACTTGCTAAATAGAGTATAGCAAGCAAGTTAGGGCAAATTTGACAGGGCTAAAAGTCGTATGCCTAATCAAAGAAATCCTAAAGTACCTACTAAATAGAGTATATCAAGTAAGTCAGGGTCGAACCCAAGGGAATCAGGTTATCAATTCTTGTGCTTTTCAAGTCACCAACTAGGAACTGGGGGGGTTTGTAGTATTTCGAACCAAGTAAATAAAGCAAGAAAACAAAGTAAAGGATGTGAATATGATATGAGGAAGGCGCCACACTTGACAAAGATCCACACAACAAGAGATATGGTTGATCACTGAATTCTATTATTCTCAAGTTCTTATCTTTCCTTTAGTTGTTCTTATCCCGATCATAGGTAACTATTAGTTCTACCAGCCCTAATAGTACTTATTACTAAATCAAATCCGAAAACCTTCAAGACTCAATAAAGCAATAGCATTCAACCAAGGATTCAACAAGATACATGCAATAGAAATAACCCGTTACTATAGCATGCAATTAACTCTCTCTCACGATGAACACTCGCAACCCGCTTATGTAAATCGTGTTTGCTACTAGATATGCAACCCGAACCCGGAATCACAAGTCCTAGCAATTAGGAAGATATCAATAGACCTAGGTAGCTACTCTAGATAAATCAACATAAACCAATAAACATTCAAGCACAAGAGAATTAATCCAACTAGATAGGAAATCGAACAAGAGTAGAAAACTCACAACCAATCAATTAAAGGCTTCAAAATGTCAAGTGCAACAATGGAGGTTTAGTTCTCCATAGGATTTGTGAGAGAAAAACTAAGATAGGTGGCAACTAGGGTTATCTAAACAAAGTCTTAGAAAATAACCTTAAATACTAGGGAAAATAATCCAGAAATAAATAAAAGGAAATAACAAACTTGGAAACAAAGTTTCAGAAATAAAATAAAAAGGAAATAAAAGATCTCGGAAATAAGCCGAGAAAAGTCTTCAGCGCGTCGTCACCGCGGGTGCGGCAACACCCACCACGGGGTGCGGTGGGTCTCCAGAGTCCAGCTTCTCTGATCTTCTCGCCGCTGGTGCGGCAGTGCCCACCGCGGGGTGCGGTGGCATTTCAGAACTTCGTTCTCCTTTCTGCTTGCTCCACCGCTGGGTGCGGTGGTCTTCGGCGCGGGTGCGGCAAGGCTCCAGTACTCCTTTGTCTTCTCTCAAGGCTTCTCCTTGCATCCTTCGCACCGCTCCTTAACTCTTCTCTTCCATGTGCCTCAGAACTCTGTAAATCCTATGATTTCTTCACTTCTTGGCTTCTCATCCGGATCACAGAGTTAACACCAGAACACACCTAAAACTCATCTAAACCATGCTAATAACCACTAGATGCGCTATACAATATATCGCATATCAAATTCCCCCATACTTAGACCTTTACTCGTCCCGAGTAAGCTAAAAACTGAACTCACTCCATCAATCATGCTCTAAGGTCTCAGGAAGTACGAAAAAACATGACACTAGTGGTTACAACATATCAACAATAAGCTCCAAGACAACCAAAAACACAACACCAAATCACCACACACAACCAAGCTTAGAAGGAAAGCATAGTACTTCCCCCAAGCTTATCCCGAATACCATAGAGTGAGTAATAATCTAATCCTAGCTTCCATCTATCTTCTTATCGCTCCAGAGTGACCTACCTGAATCTTCCTTATATCACCTCTTCTTATGTCACCACGCCAGGTAAAATGATGATTCCTAAAAATCACTCTTCTTCTTTTCACTCATTTTGCCAAGGCGCCCTTTCGGATTTTCACCAAGCCACTCATTTCATTTTTCAATAGATGTGCTCACATAAACTCACGTCACTCTTGACCTCATATTACCCCAGCCTAATGCTGGTCCAAGCCACCTGCTTATTGCCTAGGCCGCCCTTTTGGGTTTTCGACCTATCCCAGGATTTCTATTTTAGCCTTTTTTTAAAATTTTGGCTTTTTTTTTCTTCTCAACGACTTAGCAAGTATAGAACTCTCCCCCATACTTAAACATTGCATTGTCCTCAATGTAATGAAAGACAAAAGAATAGAAGCACAGGGAAGAGCAAAAAATAACTCACAGACGCCGCTGAGTTGGCTTGGAGACGTACGTTGTTGCTGGCGGTAAAACAATGAACGCTCAGGTCTCTGGTGTTGCGCGGGATCTTCTTAATCAATAATCTTCTCCTACTGTGCAACCAAAAGGAAACCACTTTGGTGAATAGTGGTATATCAAAGAATTCGGGGCTGCACGACCTTCAATGAACACAAAAAATGGGCCCAGATGTGTTCGTGGTGTGGGCCCTGGTGTTCCTCCTATTCAACTGTCGACTGTAGGGCCATCATCGTTGCCAAATAATATGTGGGGCGAATGTCTCATCCTAGACAACATGATGCGCACCTTCTCCATGGGGAACTCCGGACAGCTGGCCTACGATAGAACTCTTTTTTGTTGTTTTTTCGATTTATTTTATTTTTAAAATCCGTTTAAGGTTTTTTCGGATTTTTTTTTTGAAACAAGAGAAAATGAAGGGGTGCCCACCGCGGGTGCGGTGAGCTCTCCAGAACCTCCTTTTGCTCCTTTACTTTCGTACCTGCATGTCAGAGTACATGCGAAACGAAACAAAAACAAACTACCTAGCTATGCTATGAAAACACAAAGACAGGAGAAAGAAAGAAAAAACAATACCTCGGGTTGCCTCCCGAGCAGCGCCTTGGTTAATGTCGTTGGCTCGACATGAGACTCAGACAATCTCAATCCACAACATCAGGTTCCTTAGGAACCCTTTCATTCAGCACCTCCTTCCCGAACCAATCATGGAAAAGTTTGAACCTTAGACCATTCCTCTTCTTCAACGGCTCTTTCACCTTGTCCTTCTTAGTTGCCTTTCCCCCATACTTAGATCGATCAAGGGGTTGTTTAAGCTCAACTTCAAGGGCCTGCACAATAGAGGAACGAGCTTCTCGCTCGGAGTTAGCACATTGGGGCCACTACCCCAAAAGAGAAGTAGGAGACTCACCCTTCTCATCCAATAAAGCCGTGACTTCCTGCAGATTAGAAGATACGGTAATATCGACAGGCAAGTCAACTATGGAATCCTCTATTATAGGTTGCAATTCATCCAAAGGGTTAGGACTCATTACATCAACAAAGTTCAAAGAGGTGTTAATGACGGGTTTCATATCATATATGTTATATTCAACTTCATCCCCATCAAATTCCATAGTTAATTTCCCACTTCTGACATCAATTGTGGTATTTGCGGTTTTCATGAATGGTCTACCTAACAACATATGTGCACCTGTACCACCACCTATATCAAGCACATAAAAATCAGTGGGAAAATCATCTTATCTACCATAACAAGGACATCTTCAACAACCCCTTTCGGGTAGACATTGGTTCCATCAGCTAATTGAATAACTAGCCTAGTGTCCTGTAATGGCGGCAGACCAAGAGACTCATAAAATGACAATGGTAAGACATTAATAGTTGCACCAAGATCTAACATAGCTTTATCAATCTTTGTCTCACCAATGACACAGGGGATAGAAAACATACCTGGATCACTGCACTTCTTGGGCAGGCGCCTTTGAAACACAGCAGATACTTGCTCGCTCACCTGGACCTGCTTCTTTTGCTTCTGCTTCTGTTTCCTCTTGATTGTGCAAAGTTCCTTCAAGAAACGAGCATATTTGGGAATACTTTTAACAAGTTTGAGTAAAGGGATGTTTACCTCGCACTTGCTGAAAGTCTCGAAGAGGTCCTTGTCGTCGATAATTCTCCTCTCCTTAAGCACCTCTGAGAATGGGGCGAGTGGCTTTTCGGAACCGAGAGGAGGGAAGTACGAACGAACGTAGGTGTCCACGTAAGGTTCTTTAACAGGTCCAAGAGATCCGCCGCGGGTGCGGTCAACATCCACCGCGGGGTGCGGTGCATCCCCAGAAAATTCTCGAGAAACGGTACCGTCACCGCGGGGTGCGGTGCCTCCCACCGCGGGGTGCGGTGGACTCGACATAACATTCTAATCCTCCTCTTCGTTCTCACCGCGGGTGCGGTCGTCTTGCCGCTGGGTGCAGTGAGAACGAAGAGGAGGATATACTCACATCAGGTTTCTTTGATTAGGCATACGACCCTGAAAGTCGTATACCTAATCAAAGAAATCCTAAAGTACCTACTAAAAAGTATAGCAAGCAAGTCAGGGTCGAACCCAAGGGAATCATGTTATCAATTCTTGTGTTTTTCAAGTCACCAACTAGGAACTAGGGAGGGTTTGTATGATTTTCGAACCAAGTAATTAAAGCAAAGCAAAGCAAACAAATTCGCAGGCAAAGGTTGTGAATATGATGGGGAAAAGCGTCACACCTGACAAAGATCCACACAACAAGAGATATGGTTGATCACTGAATTCTATTAGTCTCAAGTTCTTATCTTTCATATAGTTGTCTTTATCCCGATCTTAGGTAACTATTAGTTCTACTAGCCCTAATAGTACTTATTACCAAATCAAATCCGAAAACCTTCAAGACTCAATAAAGCAATAGCATTCAAACAAGGATTCAACAAGATACATGCAATAGAAACAATCCGTTACTATAAGCGTGCAATTAACTCTCTCTCACGATGAACACTCGCAACCCGCTTATGTAAATCGTGTTTGCCACTAGATATGCAACCCGAACCCGAAATTGACAAGTCCTAGCTATATGGATAATATCAATAAACCTAGGTGATCAGTCTAGATAAATCAATAAGATTCAATAAACATTCAAGCACAAGAGAATTAATACAACTAGATAGGAAATCGAACAAGAGTAGAAAACTCACAACCAATCAATTGAAGGCTTCAAAACGTCAAGTGCAACAATGGAGGTTTAGTTCTCCATAGGGTTTGTGAGAGAAAACTATGAAAGGTGGCAACTAGGGTCTTTTTTTTAAACAAAGTCTAGGTTAGAACCTTAAATACTAGGACAAATAATCCAGAAATAAATAAAAGGAAATAACAAACTTGGAAATAAAGTTTCAGAAATAAAATAAAAACAGATAAAAGGTCTCGGAAATAAGCCGAGAAAAGTCTTCAGCGCGTCGTCACCGCGGGTGCGGCAATACCCACCGCGGGGTGCGGTGATCTTCCAGAACTTCACGCCTTCTTCTCTGCTGGCTCACCGCGGGGTGCGGTGATGTTGCCGCGGGTGCGGTGGTACTCCAGCAGCTGCGACACTTCCGTACAAACGTTATAACTTTTGATTCTCAACTCGGATTGCGCTCATATTTTGAGGACTTGCAGTAGACTTCAAGATCTAACTCCTCGAATTGGAATCACTCCATTTGGATATCTGAGTAAAGAGAACGAATCAATTGAATTCAGTATATTATTCTTCTACTCTTCAATGCACTTCAAACCTCTGTAAATCCCATGATTTCTCCACTTCTCGTCTTCTCTTCCGGATTACAGAATCACCATCAAATCATATCCAAACATCATCTAAATCATGCTAATAACCACTAGATACGCTATACAATATATCGCATATCAGTCTCATCTTCGAAGCAAGCACCTTTTATGGAACCCTCAAAACGTGATTTGAGGTTAATTGGATAAGTAAGCAACCAATGTGATGATACCTAGGATATAATGATGAAAAATGCTTGTAGAACTTCATTGAAGTATATCACACGTGAGTGCTTTGATCGTAAGATAGTAACTCGCAAATAATCCTTGGTGTTAGTAAGAAAACCTCAACTTTAACTAAAATCCAAAACTAAATATTATTGATGTATAAAAAAAAATTCGTTCCATAATGGCTTGCAAAAAATTAAGAAACTATCTAATGTTATAAGATAAGAAACTTGCAAAAGAAGAAACGAGAGAACCAAACAAACTTGGGTCCTGATTTTCCATATCTAATTCTAATAATATTAAAAATAATAAATAATTATGAATTAAGTGATAGAAATGAAATATAATCTCGTCTAAATCTAGCTAATTACGGAAAGTGAATAATTTTTGTTGGAAATTGTACGAAATTGTATTGACTTCAGTAAAGCTGAATTTTGACTTCCGATTGTATTTTTGAATTGACGTAAACTATGGAGTTTTGTATCTTTGAATTAGTTTTCCAATGCATCTTAAATCATCCCGAGATCGATATTCTAGCCATAGTTATGGTTGGTTTACCAAAGACTATCCAAATTTGACGGGAACTAAAAAGTTTAAACTTTCACAAGAACTTTTCTTTGCTCAAGCCTCTTCCTTAGAGACCTTTGACTTTTCCTTCTATGGATGTTATCTTTCTCCTCTTCTTGGTTTCAAATCGTCCTCGATTCGACGTGTAGGAACCCAAATCCATGGAGGAGAAAAGCGGTGGCACTAGACAACATCTCATAAATGTGTTGTTCCTCCTCTTTGAGCATAAGCAAAGTAAGCACCTTGGTGAAGGAAATTGTTGCGTTTAGGGTGGTTTTGGAATGGAAAACACATTAGGAACAACTTGCAAAATCCCATAAGCAAGCGGTGGCGATGGAAGTGTTGGTGGATGTGGTGACGGGCTGCGAAGCGAGGCGACAACGTGAGAGATCTATTTTGCAGTTCATACACTTGATCAGTTCAATCTCCCACGGTCTACCACTGGGATGCTTCCTTATGTGTCCTTCGCTATTTATAAGACACCGGGGACAAGGTTTGTTACTTTCAGCTTCTAGCGCTCTTCAATTGATTGCTTTTTGTGACTCTAATTAGGCAGCAAATCAGAGTTTACGCTACATTGTCTACCATAAAGTCTTGTTTGGTTGATGTATCGGTTGGTTGATTGGGGTGTGTAACAAGTTACAACGTACAAGGATTGAGGTTGACTTGGGATAGAGAATTTCGTCGAGTATACTTCAAGACAGACTTGATATTCGCCATGTCGAAGAGGGAGATTTGCCAATATCATCCTTAATGTCAAGGCATTATCCTAAAGGGTCGAATTATTCAATTTCTTCATCCTTATCTTATGATCAACAATCTCTAAATTAAAAGGGAATCGAATTAACCATGCATGTGAAGGACTATCGGTAAATCGAAATTAATCAAGTGTAATACTAATCTATAATCTATATAATAATAATAATCTATATCTACTTAAAAGTTGGCTTTCTTGCCCTAATTAATGCTCCACTTCAATTTTCTACAATTGTTTTGTTATATAAATGTTGAGTGTTTTTACCATCATTAATGTTGCACTTCAATCTCTACAGTTGTTCTGCTTCACAATAGAGCTGAACAATATGTTTTACCCTCACATATTTACGTGAAGATGTCAGAGAATTGGATAATCAATAGCATTATTGAGGCATCGATTGTTTACATCATGTATGGGTAGCTTTCACTAGAAGGAGGACAAAGACAATCGATTTATGACGACTGATTGTTAGTAACGAATAAAGCAAACTATTTTATGGACGATGTAAACCCTTCAACTATTGGTAGCATAAATTCAATTAGGTTTGTATTTTTAGTTCTTTTTTTGTACTAAATCGATTTAGGTAAGTGTGTTGTTATTTTGGTTAAGGATGATTTTTATTGTTCTATTTTATACATATTCATTTTACTCATCGTGTATATATACTAAATTTATCCTCATTTGTCTTGGTCTAGAGGAATTAATCAAGGATGAAAGCCAAAATAATAGACATGTACTGACTCTCACATATCAAATGTACAAGGAAGATGTTATGAATTATTATTTCGCTAAGAAAAGTAAGCATGTACCGATAAAATAACTAATGTACTTTTATATAAAATGTAACAATGTTTATGAATATGCAGAGTCACCAATTATTTCTATTACTCCGTATTTAATAAGAATAAGAAGTAATGACTAATATATTTTAATTAAAATGATATTAATGTCTATGAATATGTAAAGTCAATGTGACTAATAAAACGATATATATATATTCCAGACCAAAAAAAAAATAAAACAATATATTAATGAATATTAATAACTAAAGCATAACAAAAAAAACATTAGTAAAAGGCAATAAATTTGTAAGATAAAGGCAAAAAAATAGAAATGTGGAGGGTAGTGGAGCGTGTAAGAAATGAGAGTTGTTGTAGCAAGTTTTGTACAAATACTTTAGTTCAAGCATAACATATAATTAGATAGGCAATTCTAAAATATTCTCCAAATATTTTCAAAGAAAAAAACGCATCCCTACAAAAAACAACTACCACCTAATTCAAAATTTAAAATAAACTTCTGACCAAAATAAATAAATAAAATTATACTTCGTACAATCATAACATTTTATACCTAAAATACTTAGATATTACATTTAAATACATATCAAACAATATATCGTCTAAGATAAAACATACTACAACAATCCATATATTACAAACTCACATTTAAACCGCGACACTACATATATACAAAAGGCACATGCGAAGCACAGGCTTCGATTTCTAATAATACATGAAAAGTTAGCATTTTGTGCAATAAATGTACTCATTCATTATCAAGCAAATTTTCTTTCTCAATAATAAACATTTTATAAACAATAAATATATTTAATATCAAGCAAAATTTAAAATTCCCATAAATTAAAGATGATGAGACTAAACAAGATATAAATTTAATAAACTGTAATTGTTTATGTTTAACTATAACATGTTTTATAAAATGATCTAAAGAAAAATAAATGGAAAAAATAAAAATAAAATATAATTCTAGAATTTTTCAAATTTTAGTTTTTACTATTGTGTTCATAATTTAATTCTTATGATTTTGTTTGCTAATGAAAAGTTAGTTTTTAAAAATAAGTGCTCAAAATTAAAATTAGAATTCATGAATAAGAATATACATATATAAACATAAATTAATAAGCAATATTAACCTATAATAAGGTGTTATAATATTCTAATTTTATTATATATACATTAATATTTTTCCGATATGTCATATATCATAATGCGCACATATTTGTTGTTTTTTTACAATATTTCAAAAAATGTTGAAATCTCCTTCATAATCAACTATTTCACAAAATTTTGAAAATTGTTTCACAAAATTACGAATATATATTACATACGTGTCTATTGAAATATATATAAATAATTCATAACAATATAATGAAGGTATTTATATTGATTTTTTAAAATAACTCTTAAATAATACTTAAAATTAAACAAAATATAGATATTATACTAACTTATAATAGTATGTAATTGAATATGGGATGAAAGATATATTTTTGTGATGTGGATGCTATATTGACTATAAATAATTTAATAAAATTACGCTAATATATCAAAAAGATCAACGAATCTAATCATAAACATAAATAAGAATTTAAAACTTGAATAAAACATCTTAAAATCAAGGTAAAAGTCCACTAATTAAATGAAAGCAACTCTTTAAAGAACACTTAAAATAACACATAAATAGTGAATGTTTAAACTACTTCTGTATAATAATTTATATGATATAGAATTATACATTTGTTGTTACAAAGTTGACAAAGTAAGTTTGCTCCATCTCATTTTACATTAATGACATCATGTTTAGTAATGTATAATGGAATATCTCATATATATCATTTCGTTATTTAAAATAGATTATAAATTGCGATAGATTTAATTGTACAAAGTTTATAAATTACACCACTATATTAAAAATATCAACTAGTCTAATTATAAATAAAATTTATTAAATTAAATATATCACGGATTGTGCATATCACAAGAACTCACATGTCACTATTTTTATTTTCAGTAAGATGTACCTAGTACCTTTTGATGAAAAACCTTAAGACAAATGTTAATGAGGTTGACAAATGTTAAATTGGTTGCTTTAGTTTTGATTGTTTTAATTTCGTGTGGTCCCGGTGATTATATTAAACACCGAATTGCAAAAATATCCCAAATGCATTAGTGAGTTGCATATATATCACTTTGACTTTTTTTTTGCTTATATACACTAAATGGGGTATTTTTGCAAAATATTTAATTTTTTTTTAATTCAGAAATGAAATAAAATAAAAAAAAGCATGAAAAGAAAAAGGAAACAAAAAGCCCAAAATAGTAAAATAATAATTTTTAAGATTTCCCTCTAAAACCCCAAAATATTTCCCGCCCCCTTCCCTCCCACTTCCCGCCCACTTTCCGGCCATCCCGGCTTCCTCCATCCCGTCGGCCGGTGCATCAACAGTTGAAAGTGAAAGATTTAAACCCATCCTCCCTCCCCTCCCTCTCCCTTCCATTCTGCAGACGTCCTTGTAACTGTTAAAGTGAAAGATTTGAACTGGTAGGTAGTTATATTCAGAGGGTTTTTTTCATGGCGAACTGTGCAACTGTAAAAAAGGAATGGCGATGTAAACAGGAATGACGATGTATCTCCATGGCGAACTGTGCAACTGTTAAAAAGGAATGGCGATGGGCGAGAGAAGGGTTGAACCTCAGCATATGAACCCGAAGAACTGTTGAACTCAGCAGATTGATTAAGAAGCAGTTTTCAAGGTGAACTGGTAGTTATATTGACAAGGTTTTTTTTCTGAAGTAAAGAAATGATTCTAGTCTGGATGAACTGGTAGTTAAAGAAATGATTCTAGGGCTAAAGCATGTAAAAACAAATATTCAGAAGGGAGCAAATGTAAAACCCAAGTGAAGAGATGAAGTGGAAATTTTATGAAGTAAAGAAATGATTCTAGTCTGGATGAACTGGTAGTTATATTGAAAAGGTTTTTTTTTCTGCTATAATAGAAAGTTCTTGTCGGACTTAGGAAAACAATTGTCATACTTAGAAATAAAAATGTCATAACTACAGCGTTGAAATTGGATATATGTCTACTAAGAAGGTGGATAGTTCATCTCACTAATCTAAATACAAGATGTCTTAATTAGATCTCCCGTTCCTGATGCTATACTTCTTTGGCAATTTTACTTTACATAGATATTAATTGCACTTCATCTCACCAATCTACTTTAAAGATATATTAATTAGAAAATGCTCCATGTTTGAGTAATTTTAGGTACATAGGAGGCACTTGTAGTGCTGGTGATTTCCAAAGCGTGACATTTTAAATTGTTATTGTGACATACTATTTATACTATTTTCACAGTGTAATAATGTATGATTGACAAATGTGACCGTATTCAGACTGATTTACTTCACAGAGGTCTTACTTTATGGAGATAGTAATGACACTTCATCTACCCCATCTCATTGGAGTGTGTGTTGTTTGACTATCCTAACTGTACATACTTCCAGTTCTACTCTCTCTTTGTTTCACTTCATCTTACCCATCTCTTTCCTCTCCTTAGAGCAGCTCGTGTGGTTGTTGGTGTTTTTTCCTGGGGAGTCACAAACTTCAGTTGGATTTTAATTGAGTGACAAATAGGTATGAACGATGAATACTCCACCATTGGAGACAAGGGAGAGGTTGGCTTCATCGATGTTCCTTCAGTCACAACATCATCGCCAACTGAGGAGGGTCCTGTCATGGTGTCTGTGCCGTTTCCATTTGTTGGAGGAAAGCCTCAATCGGTTCCTGTGAACGAGGTTGCCGTGGCGTCATTCACCATAGAAAACACCACAGATGAATATATTTTACTTTGGGGTGTGAAGATTTATGCTTCAATTCCTGAAGATTCATTTGTGTTGTCATTGATGAAACCTCCATCTGGCCAGCCAGATGACATACCCGAGGAAGATTTTTTCCCTTGTTTTGATATGGAGGAACGAAATTTGAACCCACATGGTAGCCTGACTATATGGATGTCTTGTGTGCCCAAGGAGATTGGCCTTTTCACATCTATACTGCATATCCAAATTGGTCAGGAGATTATTGAACGACTTGTCTTCCTCTTGGCTGAAGATGAGGTATCCAAAGCTTTGGCACCTCAGAGACCGTATAACATACCAACACAGATCAGGAAAGCGATAGAGTTTGAGGAAATCCCTGAAGTGGTCTTACAAGGCTTAACAGAGGAAAATTATGTGTCGTATTTCATTGAGTTGTTAGGGGTGGAGGAACTTCTGATTATGGTAAGTGTTATGTTTTCTATGTATGGGGGTTGGGGGACTGAGGGGATAGCTAAATGGCATCGTTCTGCCGTAGTACCAAGTTGTTGAATGACTTTTTTTATATATTTGTTTACAGGAGTATGTCAAAGCTTATAATATGAAGTTTGTTACTTTGAGACAAAGGTATAATGTCAGGCTTGTATCACTTAAAGTGCCAGGACTAGGTGAAAGAAGGCCATCAGTTGTCAGTGGAGATGTGGTGAATGTTTATGGAGAATATTCTGTCCATCAGGTATGTCAATAATGTTAGGTATCTTATGTTTTTTGTCAAAGTGTTATATACTATTGTCGGTATGAATTATGAAATTGCACGAATTATCGTTGTCAAAGTTATGTTCTCATGTTGAACTTGCTAATGTTCTTTGAACAGGGCGTGATCGACCGTGTTGAAGCTGATGAATTAGTATTGCAATTTAATGATGAATTTTACCAAAGGCATATAGATAGCAATGTGTATGAAATCTGTTTTGTGTTCAACGGGACAAATTTCCGTAAGCTTCATGAAGTCATTCTATCTGCAGAGGCATTACATGAAAACTTCCTCTTTCCCCATGAGTATCAGTCAAAACGGAGGATTACAACCAACAATTTTGTGCCTATCTCACTTCTTCTTGATGAGGAACAACAAAATGTTGTTCGGTTAATTTTAGGTTGCAGAGGAGGAGCTCCTTATGTGATTTATGGACCCCCGGGAACAGGAAAGACAAAAACACTGGTGGAGGTGATCCTACAACTCTATACAACTAGATGTGATTCTCATATACTGGTATGTGCTTATTCAAATTGCGCGGCAGATCACATATTAGAGAAAATCCTTTGTGAGTGTCCTTCACTTAGGGAGGAAGATATTTATAGGTTGAATGCCACACATCGTCCCTTACAAAGAATAAACGCTTCATTGTTGAGGTTCTGCACCTACAGTGTTGGTTTCTTCACTTGCCCTTCTCGAGATGCACTCCGCATGTACAAGATAATAATAACGACATACACGAGTGCATCTTACCTCTATCATGCTGAAAGGGTTAACCGTGGCCACTTCTCCCAGATCATCTTAGATGATGCAAGCCAAGTTTCAGAGCCAGAGACAATGATCCCCATATCAACCCTCATAGAAAAGAACACAGTTATTGTTCTTTGTGGTGATCCCAAACAACTTGGGCCTGATATTTTTTCAAAGCAAGCTGAGGCTTATGGTTTGGGAAGATCTTTTCTAGAGAGGCTGTTGGACTTTGAAGTTTACAGATCAGGGGATCCTAATTATGTCACAATGTTGTTGAACAATTACCGGAGCCACCCTGCTATTGTCAACGTTCCTTCAAGACTATTTTATAGTGGAGCATTGAGGCCAGATCGAGAAGACAGTAAGACATGTTTCTTACCTTGGGTGATATGCTTCCCAATAGGAACTTCCCTTTCATGTTCTGTGGCATCCAAGGCTTTGATGAGAGGGAAAAGGGCAGCCCATCATGGTTTAATAGGATTGAAGCTAGCAAGGTGGTTGAGCTCGTACAGAGGCTGATAAGAAGGAATGTGCCTGAGCAAGACATCGGGATTATTACCCCTTTCCCACAACAAGTACTAAAGATAAGGAAGGCTCTCATGTCTCTACGTATGAGGCATATTGAGATTGGCGGGGTTGAGCAGTTTCTGGGTGAAGAAAAGGAAGTGATCATCCTGTCAACAGTCAGATCGACCGCTAACCACGATGAATATGACAGGACTTTCCACACGGGATATCTGAGCAACCCGAAGAGGTTAAATTTTGCCCTGACTCGTGCCCGATCATTGCTTATTATAGTTGGAAACCCTTATATTTTAGAAAAGGTAATTCCCGATAAAAAAAAAGTAGAGTTGGTCATTGTTGTTGGTCATTGACAGGATTAACAAGGTTGATTAACTACGGTGTTTTTGGTCTTTGACAGGTTTGGCACTGGCAAGAAATCCTAAAGGATTGTGTATTACGTAGCGCCTATGAAGGCTGTGCATTCCGCGTGCATGAGTAGTTTGACAGTAGGTAGTTGTGATTCTAGTAATGTAATGATAGCATCCAGTTGACAACTATCCTTTTTGTAGAAATGTAATGGTAGCCCACGCTACAATATTGTAGGAATGTAATGATAGTATCCAGTTGACAACTATTCTAGTAAGGTAATTGTCGGTGTGTGTAGTGTCGACATTAATGTTTTGGCAATCTGACATGTAGATTACAAATGCTGAAACCATGCTTTCTAAAACTATTCGAAAATAAAATCCAGCCTCTTACATAAAAAACCAAAGTCATGAGGTACATACTTCATAGTCAATTCATCCTCAACCATGCCTACATGCTCGATTACAAATGCTAAAAGCACTAATCCCTAGAATCACACCAGCACCAAACGCAAAAATAGGAAATATTACATGGTTTCTGAAGTTTGCCTGGGAGTATAGTGCCTTGTTTTCAGCTTCAAGTTCAGCCACCCTTGCATTTAGTCGCCAAATTGCATGATCGAATTGCATCTCAGTTGTATTGAGTTCCATGATTCTCTGTCCAAGTTCATGTATCTCAGTACGTAGGCGTGTGATTATTTCACCCAACATGTTGGAACGTGGGCTATTCGTTAGCAACATGTCTAACTCTTCTTGCAACTTCTCCTCTAATTGAGAAGGTGTAGGAGATGAAGGTGGATGTTCATATTTGCGGGGGTCCCCGCTTTGAAAACTTGAGGTGTCGCTGGATGACATTGTACTCGAGTACTGCAGAAACAAAGAAAGATTTGCAGCAAAAAATAAGTGATACATGCTTACTGATCCAGTATGAAAACCACACAATAAACAAAGAGGGTTACCTTCAAGTTCGGCGTGGAGAGGGTTTAGGGATTGTTGAGGAAAAATGAGAAGGAATGGTCGGGGGTCCCCGCTGAGGTTTATTTAGCTGTTTTTGTTGGAGAAATATTGCTTCATACCTATTCACCTGATATGACTTCTGAAAATGTAGTACACACTTAGAGGGAAAACCTCAGTTTTCCCTCTAAAATTTCCCTCCAATTTCTACCCCTTTACCCACGTGTTAGGGATTGTTATCCAAGCATAACCCAACCTGCACAAAGCTTCCGTAACACCACAATACCTTAAATCCACAAAGCTTCAAAATAGATTGTGCAGCGTCTTCAATGTCTTTGGAATAGAAGAAGTTTAATAATGGGTGAGTTCTGACTTTCACGTTCTTATTCCTATTCTTCTTTACAATAAAATCTTTTGTGGTCTTGCTTACTCTTTCATGTCGGTGTTAGGGCATTGTCATACGGGGGTCCCCATTTGGCCCTAATAAAGTATTGAACTTGTGTTTGCTTTTTGTTCGTGTAACAGGTTCAACATCATACTACTTGACTCTGAAAACAGGTGGTGAATGGACATGTAAGGGAAACAAGTGGGTTTTTGATGGGATCACAACGACAACAGGACTTCTTTTGTATACAGATATGAATTACTCAAATCTCAGGAAAAAGTTAGCTGAGAAGATTAAATGCATCGACGAGATAGATGAAATGGAGATAAAATATTTGTCATCGTGGAAACCACTGGCACAACCAATCGATTTCAAAGATGACGAGGACCTTGGTGCGTTAAAGTTTTTGAACGCACACTCGCACGATAACATTTGGCCTATCGAGTTATATGCGAGTATGAAAAAGAAGGGAAACAAAGAGCCAGAGGTTGTGGTAGGTTGCCATCCAAGTAGAAGTGATGACGAGGACATCACAGTGTGTCTGACTCTGCCACCGTTAACACAAACTCAAGAGGCAGAGCCCGAGGCTGTGGTAGATCGCCATCCTGTCACTGATCATCCCAAATCCGACAAGAACAATAAGGTAAGCAACAATTATCCCACTGACGAAATACGGAATATCGTTGATTGTGACATGTATGAACTTAAACAAAAAATTTGGCGTGTAAACAATGGGGAAGTTCAAATAGTTGACTTGGTGAGCCAATCTGAGGCAGATTCGAAAACTAATGGGAGAAAAAAAAAGTCATCCACGGGAACGAAAAGAATACAGGACTGTATTGACATTGAGAGTGATTATGGGGAAGACGTTGGGCGAGATTTTGATTGGGATGACCTTGAGGAGGATGTTGAAGAAGGGACATTGTTGGATGACACTAATGAAGTCGAAAACTTATTCATAGACATTGATGAGGAAGTTCTACAACAGATTGAAGCCGAGTACTATCGTAGCAAACGGTTGTGTAAAAGGCAATTGGATGAGCCAATGGAGGATAATGGGGTGAGCGGTAATAATTTGGAAATAAAAGTTGGAGAGCACTTCAATTACAAGAAGGATCTTAAGGATCGTTTATCCTTGATGGCATTACAGAGGCGCTTCCAGATGCACGTCCAAAAGTCTGATAAGAAGTTATATGTGGTAAGGTGCATTGATCCTAGTTGCACATTTTTTTGTCATGGGACCGCTCTTGGCAGCACAGGATTGTTTCAAGTAAGGAAGTATTGTGGACAACATACATGTGGCATGAAGCTAAAGCATAATTACCACAGACATACAAGTTCAAGCGTAATTGCTGACCATATTATGTCAAGGTAAGTAAACTATCCTGTCAGTACGATCATATATGAGCATGTCTATGAACTAACCTTAGCATGTTATATATACAATCCTGTTACAGATTTAACACAACCGATACATGTCCCGGACCTCGTGTTGCCGAAATTCAAGACAGCATGAAGAAAATGGGAGTGGCAGTTGGTTACGACAAGGCAAACAGAGCACGTTTAACCGCCATTGACAGGATAAGAGGCACAGCTGAAGAAAGCTATAATAGGATTCATGGATACATGTACATGCTCGAAAGGATGAATACAGGGACAGTCACACATGTTGAAGTAGACTCTAATCATCGATTCAAGTATTGTTTCATCAGCTTGGGTGCTTGGCGCAATGGAATGAAGTTTTTAAGAAAGGTATATTTCCATATTGTCACGTTCTGTGATACTATTGTCAGATCGATACATGACATTGTAGAGCTGATTGAAAACTACTGCAGGTCATAACTGTGGATGGTACTCATCTAGGATCAAAGTACAGAGGCACACTTCTAGTTGCAGTGGCACAAGACGGAACCAAACAAATATATCCAGTGGTTTTTGCTGTTGTTGATAGCGAGAATGATAGTTCATGGTCGTATTTCTTCCGACACATATGCTATGTTGTTGCCGACGATCATGACCTCGTATTTGTGTCTGACCGTCATGGAAGTATATACAAAGGTTTAAGAGAGCGATATATCTTCGCAAAGCATGGTTGTTGCACACTTTACCTATGGGGTAACGTGAAGACGAGGTTTAAAAGAAATGACTTATGGATTCTGTACCAAAAGGCAAATCAAGCGTACACCAAACATGACTTTAATCGTGAATTTGCAAGACTTTGCAACCAGTCTCCTGAAGTCGGTACGTACCTCAAGGGTGTTGGATTTGAAGCGTGGACAAGAAGTCATATGCCCGCAAACAGATTCAACATTATGACGTCCAACAACGCAGAATCCGTGAATAGTCGCTTACTGGGCCCGCGTCGACTGCCATTGATTGGGTTGCTTCATGGTATACTGAATGTCATGAGTAATTGGTTTTGTGACATGCGATTTAAGGGAGAACGACATTTGGATATTCTGACCCCGACTGTTTCTACTGAGCTAGAAGGTAATTATTTGAAATCGTTGACAATGGTTGTGAGTAGGCTAAATCAATATGAGTTTCAAGTGCATGTCAATGGAACTACACTCTTGGTAAATCTGCATGCTCGAACCTGCTACTGCAACGTCTTCCAAGTTGACCAAATTCCATGTGCACATGCAATAGCGGCCGCGAAGGATTGTGGTGTGGATCCTGTCACTCTTGTTCATCCCTTCTTTACTGCTGAAATGTGGAAGGAAGTGTACAAGGAAACTATATATCCGGTTCCTGTATTTGAGTGTTGGGAAGTTCCTGACACGGTCTTGAATAGAGCATGTTTGCCCCCGGTTGTTAGGAGGAAATCCGGAAGACCAAGGAAGAAAAGGATCCTGTCACGTGGAGAATACAGGGGCCCGAGGAGAAGGTGTGGAAGTTGTGGTGCTGTCGGCCATAACTCACGAAACTGTCCTAATTCCTCAACCGGCCCATGATGCCGTTAATTGTGTTACCTCTTCAATTATGTATTTTGTTAATATGTGTAGTCAGAGTTCCAAACTCTTGAAGGATCTCTTACCACTCATATTAATTTTTGTATAAATGGTATGTATTTTGTTAATATGCATCCGTATGTTAATGTAATATTATCCTGTCGTCGTTATATATATATATCCCGACATAGAGTATTCACCATAGAGTATTATTTCATGCACCATTACCATCACCATAGAGTATTATTTCATGCGCCATTACCATAACATTCTATATTAAATAAAAGAGAATTACATAATATCACATTATGGATGAGGAACTTGACATATAATATTAATTCATGTGACATTACAACATACCATAACATACTATACCATAATCTACTGACTATATATAGTCGCTATATGACATTATCATCTTCCTACTTGACATACCTATCATAACATACCATAAAATACTACATTACATTGTCCCTAAACTAGATCACTTAATCAGATTCTATATATTTGCGGAGGAAACAGATGATTCTGGGCCATCACGCTACGGAAGTTCATCAACAATATCTCCAGTGACGACATATATGTTGATGAAGGCAACGGATCTACCTTGGGCGGCAAGGGCGACGGCGTCTCCGCGGCGCTGTAAGGCCCTCAAGGTACGAGGCCCATCATGGGTGGGCACAACTTCGAAGAAGTAAGAGGCGTCCCATTCGGAGTCGTTAAAATAAAATAGTTGGTTCAGCAACCAATGGATATCTTGTACCATTTCAGCCGAGGGCCTCCAGTTTTGCTTCCTCCCGCCTTGGTAGACATGGGTTGAA
The DNA here is from genome assembly GCA_027886185.1 of Rheum nobile. Lineage (NCBI taxonomy): Eukaryota > Viridiplantae > Streptophyta > Magnoliopsida > Caryophyllales > Polygonaceae > Rheum > Rheum nobile. Next base: position 679,002 of record WOAB01000662.1, on the reverse strand, counting down.
ATCCTGGCATCTTGTCCCCTTGAAGGGATGAGTCTCCCCCCGGTATGGACAGTTGTGTAAACCATGTGATCGTTTTGGCCGTTAGGCTCATAAGCCATGGTTAGTATGAGGAAACAAACGAAACAAGAGAAGGGAAATTTTTAGAGCGGATTGTGGAAGAAGTTTTGGAGCGGATTGTGGATGAGGAAATATGGTTTGTATGAGGGGGTATATAAAGAGGTTTTTGGGTTGGTGGCGGTTAGGGTTTCATTTATTAGGGTTAATTGGGTTAATATCCTAATTGACAGGATTTGGTGGGCATTTAATGAAAGTTCATGACGGTTGACTATTTTTTTGTTGTCAGTGAAGTTGTCATAAAACTTGTATGCAATCTAAAAAAGTTCAATTTCAAGTTGTCATATTATCCTGTCATTGATTGACAGGAGTTGGTGGGCACTTGGGCAGTTAGTGAAAGTTCATGACGGTTGACTACTTTTTTCTTGTCAGTTAAGTTGTCATAAAACACATTGTGATCTAAACGATGTGAGCAATCTAAACAAGTTCAAGTTGTCATAAAAAACGATGTGATCCAAATATCCAAAAATCTTATATCCAAATAAACTTTCTTGTAATCTAACCGATGCACACTCTCATATACTCAACCTCCAGACCCCATCAAACACGCTGTGAGCCATGTCGCTCCTGAAGCCGTCAATAAATTTGTCTGCCACAACGTCCAGATTTTTCCGACCAGCACTGAGCAACTCCATGTGTTTCAGAGTGTATATTCCACAGTCATGACTACGAACACAACATGCACTTTGTTACTCAGATGAAGTATGTAATAAAATTCGTAAGGGGATTCATATTTCGACTTACCCATGCTTGTTCTGCTTCAGTCCTTGAATTCTCTCAAATTTAATCTCTTTAGTACCCTGATGTTCAAATCTCTTGCCAAGAGGGGGGTACTGTGTCATAAAGTGAGGAAGAAACCGACAAATCGCATGCACGCAGTTCTCTATGGCCAAGTCAGGGTTCAAAGCCACATTACAATCATATACATTTGCCTGCCATTGCTGCAAATCGATCTCAACAGCCACCCAATGGTTGTTATCGATGTTGAGGGGGAAGTAAATGAAGTCCAGATCATCCCAACTGGACCCATAAGTCTTAGGCCGATATCCCCTAAAGTATGCGAGTGCACGTTCAGATGCAGGTGGAACAGTGTAGTCATTTTTCATATAGTATTTCAATGCATCCGTATAATCAGTAGTCCAGAAAACGTCCAATATTGTGGCCTTGCTTTTAACTTCGGAATCCAAAAGCGCCTTACGGATATAACCACAAACTTCATCGATATGCTTCAAAAAAATATAATTCATCCTGTCAGGCATTGCAATGTTGACATCATACTTAAATAGCTTACACCATCTTCCAGCCAAGCTTTTGGTTCCAGTATTAGGCCAATCCACTTCTTGCCCATCTCTTCACCACACAGTCCAACTATTGGCTTAGAGCTGAAAAACAAAGAAGGCGTAATTCAATCCATGAAAGATAGTTGAACATTATTATTAAATCCGTGGGATACTAACCTTTCATCATTCATCCATTTCAGCAAAGCAGTCATCTCCTTCACCTATGGATTCTTGGTTATCTTCTTCACAATTTTCCCCTTTTTCTCATCTGTGTAAGGTGTTTTTTTTTTGGGCGGATGGCTTCACCATACGACTAGGAAGAAACCTCGTCGGTTGGAGATGCTGCTCTCGTTTATTTCTGGGTTTCGCCTTCTTGGATGAAGCAACCACAGCGGCTAGCACTGAAAGAGGTTCCTCTCTTTCCTCTACCTCAGCTTGGGTAGCCTCCGGTGCTCCTTCAATGTCGTTAGTAAAATCCTGCTCCTGGTCCTTTTCCCCAACGCCAGCATTTTCATTTATGTCTTTGACAAGGGCCATAACACCATACGCACCCTCAACATCATTGTTAGCCTCAATGGAATTATCAAAATCCTGCAATCATAATAACCATGTCATGCATGCGTACAAATCCTGTCACCATGTCTTTTCTTGTAAAACATAAAAACTCACAGACTATAAACTATAAATTTTGTCACTTCGTACAAACAATAATGTCATAGTAGGGATGATAAATTGATAATTTTCATACCTCTTTTCCTTCAACCTGTACCTTCTCCACCGCAGCCTCCTGAACCTCAGCCTCTACCTTCTCTACCTTCTCCAACGCAACCTCCTTAACTTCCTCACCATCAGTCTCATTATCGTCATCAGAAACTTCCTCCTCCGCGGCCTCCTTAACTTCCTTACCATCAGTCTCATTATCCTCATCAGAAACTTCCTCCTCATCAGAAACATCTACCTTGTCATCCTCCTTCGGTTTGTCACCACCATGCCGAAGTTCTTCATTGTCATTAGCCTCATCACCATCACCAGATTCATCATCATCATCATCATCATCATCATCATCATCATCATCATCATCATCATCATCATCATCATCATCATCATCATCATCATCATCATCATCACTCTCAACCTCATCACTCTCAGATAAAACACCCTCAACTTTCTTATCATCCACCTCATCATCCTTATAAACTTCCTCCTCTTCCTCATCAGACTCACCATAGGATTCATCCTCATCCGAATAATTCTTTGATTTCCCAGTACTCTTGAGCTTACGCACCTCCTCCTCCTTTGATACCCTCTTTTCCAGCATTCTCATCCTGTCAAGCACTCTTTTTTCCAACCTCTTCATCATTCTGAACATCTGACTTATCACCTCTGATGACTGCACAGATGCATTACTCGAGCTCGCTCCATCTTTTCCTTGCTTCCCCTTCCCCTTCTTTTTCAAACCCTTCATTGCTTCCTTCACAATTTTGTCAAAATGCGGGTCATCCAATTCAACAACATAGTAGCAGTCGGATAGCTCATCCTCATCGGGAATAAGAATGGGCTTAACCACATGTGTAGGATCAGCCAAAGACAACTCCAACACTCCATGTTCAGGGGCGTCATCTGAAAACCAACGAAGACCTCGAGGCATTGCAGATTCACTCAACTTTGATGCAAAATGGAGACCAAATGTTGGCACAGCTTCCCATACCCATATCTACAATAACAAGCGGTTTGAGAATTAGCAAATTAAGATACATTATTTCATTTTATCCTGTCACCCTATAATTTAGATCAGGTCATCCTAAAACAATCTGGAATGCAATTAAAAGTATGTTGGAAAACTACTATGTAGTGTCAATCAAACAAGAAAAACTTCGGGCATATTCACCACGATCCTGTCACCCAGTACTCAAATATCCTGTCATAGTATAGCATAAAGTATACTACTATGCTGCAAATAAAACACATTCAGTAATTAATATTTCAATCATTACACATTTAGATCAAGTCACCCTAAAACAATCTGGAATGCAATTAAAAGTATGTTGGAAAACTACTATGTAGTGTCAATCAAACAAGAAAAACTTCGGGCATATTCACCACGATCCTGTCACCCAGTACTAAAATATCCTGTCATAGTATAGCATAAAGTATACTACTATGCTGCAAATAAAACACATTCAGTAATTAATATTTCAACCATTACAAATTTAGATCAGGTCACCCTAAAACAATCTGGAATGTAATTAATAGTATGTTGGAAAACTACTATGTAGTGTCAATCAAACAAGAAAAACTTCCTGCATATTCACCACGATCCTATCACCCAGTACTGAAATATCCTGTCATAGTATAGCATAAAGTATACTACTATGCTGCAAATAAAACTACCTGAAACACAACTGGCATGCCTTGAATGGAATATGGAATTCTTGGTGTGTCGGAGAGTAGTTTTGTCTTCTCTACTGTTTGCATCCTTTTGGCCAATGTTGTGGTCAATGACTTGTGAAGCTCTTCATAAGCAACCCTTCCCCATGGATAATCCTAAAAGTTATCCATATTCTCCAGCAGCCTAACATGCAGCGGCTTCACTAGCCTCTTCTTATCCCCTCCCAGCAACAGACCCTCAACTATCAACAACAGTGCCAATTTCATTTTGTAGTTGTCCAATTCACGATGTTCTTTAAATCTGTTGTACACATCTTGTATGGTCGTCTTAGGACCACCAAGACTACCAAAAAAACGCTCCATTACTAGCCCGTCTGCTTTAGTATCCACAAATGGAAGTTCCCCACAATTCAATCCAGTTATGAGAGAGAACTCCTTAATCGAAAACCTCAACTCTTTCCCTACCACCTCATACCAAGACTCCCACTTCTTTTTTGTTTCAAGTTGCTTAAATAGAATTGCATGCACTGTCTGTGAAGAAAATGATACCTGCTGCAACATTTTCAAAACTTTTCCAAACGGGCCATCCAAAACCCGTTGCCAATCCACATGTGTCAACTTGTTTTCAATCTCACGAACAAAGTGCACCCTACAGTTTATGTTAATTCTGCCGTAGAAAGGTACACCTCTGAAATAACTGTACCTAATCTGCAAGCCAAATGAAAATAACCATAAACACACGCAATCGAACCATTTCAGAAGCCTCAGACGACAGATGAAAAAACATAAAACCCTAAAAAAACACTCCTGATACAAAGTAAACCATTTCAGATGGGTGACAGGACAATTGAAAAATTACGCTAAGCCCTAAACAAAAAAATTTAGACAACTTACATCCTCTTTAAAGATTAAGGGTTTATTCCCCTCTTCATCATTCGCTTTTGGCCTCGACCTACCCTTCGCGGTTTTTTTCCCTATGGAATTGTTAGAAGTTTTCCGCATTTCGCCTGCACTACGCCTCTCTGCTTCTTCTTCTTTCGAACCTGGCTGTCGTCTTCTTTTCTCTTCCTTTTCTCTCCACTCTTCTTTGGGGTCGATTCTTTACGGTCTCTAAGCACTACCATTTTCTAGGGTTCTTTTGTAACGCGTTAATGGAGAAAGATGGAGGATGGAGTAAGTAAGAAAATGTGGAGATGGACTTCAAGAGTAAGTAAGCATAAATCGAGAAAGATGGAGGAGTTGAAGAGTCGCCTTCTGGGGAAGAAGAAAATGTCTGATAACAATGATGGATGTTTGCAGAGTCGCCTTCTTGGGAAGGAAAAAGAATAAATGTGGAGGGAATTTTGTAAGGTAAACACGGAGGGGCTTTTGGGAGAATTCGAACTTCGAAGAAAGGTAAATCGGTGTATGTCTTACACTTTTTATTCTAAATTAAATATTATTAAAACGGTCAAATCGGTGAACAAATAATATTACAAAATAATTTTGTACCCTAAAACAACAGGAAAAAAAAGGATATTTCCGACAATAGGAGTATACAATGTGACAAATAACATATGTGCAACACTGGCAATTACCCTAGATTTCCAAAACAACACTGACAGGAATTTTGAACAACATTGGCAGGAATTTTGAACAAGAAATGCAACAACCAATATTGCTACATTTCCAAAACAATCTCAACACAACTTATTGTCAACAATACAAGTCAATTCTAGCGAAAACCCCCCAACAAGGAATCATACAACACTAGCACTATCCCAACTACAGTGAAGCTTACATGAAAGTGAATAACATATCCTCCACTAGTCAAACCAGTTCATATCGAATATACTATCGGCTATCCTTTTTCTATACTCATCCACAAATTTGTCACCCACGTTCACGATGTTTTGACGTCCGAAACTTAGCATTTCTATGTACTTGATCGTGAAGACGCCACAATCGCCCCTGCACACAAGCAAAAAATTTAGTTGGTTTGCTGATATTATAACCAATTTCACACAAACAAATGAACAATTTATGTAAACAACTTACCCTCTCTTGTTTCTCTCCAATGTAGGAACACGAGTCACATTTAGGGGATTTCCCCGCCTATGTTCATAAATTGTTGCCAAAGGCTCATATTGTGCTATCATGACAGGAAGAATATATGTCAACTCTACAAGGAGCCTATGGACTTCCGACAATTTGAACAAATTGACGCCGGGATCGTATACAGTGACACACCATTTACTTAGTTGTATCTCCAGAGTTACCCAATGTTTGTCCTTGAAATTGAAGGGGAGGTATATACGATCCACATCCTTCCAATCCTTCCCATAAATTGCAAGCAGTTCCCCACGTAGGTATCTCATCTTACCTCCATTAGCAACATAACTTTGCTTATCTGATAACCATCTATTCATTTCCTTGTCCAAATTACGCTGAAACCAGGTGTCCAATATTGTCACTGGTTTGTCACGCATACGACACCCAAGATAATACATACATTCGTCCAAGTGCTACAAACCAAAAATATATGGCATACCACAAATTTGCTGCATGCCACGATAATTTATATAAAAAATGAAAGGAGCTTACATTAGATTTCAGCCACCCCTTTGGTTGCAACAATGGCTCAAAAAACTCCCTCTTTAGATATTCTCCAGTTGGAAAAACAATTTCCTCACTGCATCATAACATGGTTTAATTAACACCTCAAACACGCATTCATATCTTCAAGACAGGTTCATATAATCAAGACAGGAGGGACAACTTCCTAACCTTTCCTTCGAGTCTAACCAACACTGCAATTTATTCATGTTTGAAAATCCTTTGGGCGTTGAAACCTTGTATCATTTGGGATTATCGGCTACTCTGGACAGTCCTCTCTTCCTGACAGGATGGTCCTTTAGTTCACCAGTTGTATCAATTGTTTTTGTTGAGCTGCTTTTTCTTGTTGAGAGTCCAATTGATTCTTTGGTAGACTCTCCTTCCACCTCAGCTTGTTTTTGCGTCTGTAAATAAGTTTTTTCATAAATAACATGTTGGTGATCTGAGGGACCATCCTGTCAGGATGGTTTATTGATGCATACCTCAACTCCTCTTGTCCTCCCTATTTTATTTTTCGCCTCATTCTGAACTGCGCCATCTTCATCACCCATCTTCTTTTCTGAGCGAGTCTTCCTTGTCACTACTTTTCCTTCCTTGCGATTACTTTTCCCCTCATCCTGTATTGCACCCTCAACATTATCTCTCTGAACTGCACCATCTTCATCATCCTTTTGCTCTCGATAAACAATCATGCTTCCTAAATTGCCATTGTCGACTTTAGTGGCACCTTCATCATCGTCATCTTGTAGGGGATTTGAATCAGACCCCCCCATTCTATCCATTCTGACATCCTCATCACGATCATGTACACCATTCTGTTTCAATAAATTACAAGTTAGATTTAACTCAAAAGAGTAATCAGTAAGTGCACCATTCTATAATGTTTGTCAAAAACAGAGTTTTGTGCATAACTAAATTACAATTCAAAATGACATTACTATTCTACACAAGTACAAATGCTTGAGCTTCCACGACATATATATATCTAAGTTCCCAAACATAACTTAATAACGATTGTTGACAGTTATCTTACCTCCCCTTCCTCTTGTTCATCATTTGTTGAACCTGACTTGTTGAATACCCTCTCCTTGATCATCTGTTGCATTATGCCCAAGGTTTTATTCATAGCACAAAACCCTGCGTCCACTTGGTTTTCCAAATTAATCATACGCTCATGAAGCTCTTTCATAGCGCACATCACCTGTCTTGCATCCAGGCCCGAGGACTTTATAGCAGGGGCAGAGTCCGAATCATTTTTTCCTTTTCTTCTACCATTGATAGACCTCTTATTACTTAGCTCGGATTTCTCAACTGCCTTGTCAAAGTAAGTGTCCTTCACTTCCCCATAAAATTTGCATTCTTTTAAGACCTCCACCTCTGCTTCTTCCTCTATCAACACCACATTTGGAATAAAACGGGATGTGGCCTTCCCTAAGAAAGACTCCACAGTCGTCGCATCAGGTTGTGAATCTGATGACCATCGTAGACCGCATGGGTAGGCCTCCTTATCCACCAAATGTGCAAACGCTGAAGCAATTGGTTTAACAGCTTCAAACAGCCAAACCTGAACAGCCAAACCATCAATATATTGTAACTACAATACCAACTTCAATACAATATACATTACATCCTGTCATGTTACTTGAAAGGCCATTGGCAACCCCTTGAGTTTGTAACCCAACCTTGCACTTGAGTCTCTGCTTGTTTCAACCGTTTCCAATCTATTCTTCACCGTTGAACTCAATCCCTGGTGAGTTTCAATGTAGCTAACCCTGCCCCATGGGAATTTCGTGAATCGATCGATATCAGCCAATAATTTCACATGACCTGTGCTTATGCGAACTTTTTTCTCAACCCCAAGAATGACGCCCTCTAATATAATCAATAATGCCATCTTATATTTCAAAGGGCTATCAAGCTGTGTACGCATAAATAAAGACTCGAGCTCAGCCAACGTCAAATTCTGTACATCAAATAACTCTTTCACGGCATTTTTATCCGGGTTCAGCTCATTATCTTTCATTCTGTGGCAACATAACCCCGTCACAAGTGCAAATTCCTTCATTGAAAAACGCAGCAGCTGTCCTTGCAGGTCATACCACGTCTCCCACAACTTTCTCGTTTCTACTTGACGGAATAAAACGTAATGTACAAGCTGGCATGAAAAGTTTTGGCGACGAACCATCTTCACAGTAGGTCCAAATGGACCATCTATTATCCTCTGCCAGTCCACAGGGGAGAGGCATTTCTCAATAAGATTCAGCAATTCGGCATTTCTCAATAAGATTCAGCAATTCACGCCGACAGTTTTGGTTGACTCTGCCGATGAACTTTTTCCCTTCAAATCTCATTAAATGACCCTAAAAAATACAAATTATACAAGGTCAATAAATACAAAATGAACTTAGACTTAAACACAAACTGACAGGATGTCAACTATGGAAAACTACACACAATGAGCTAAACAAAATTTACCTTTTTACCCATTTTAATCTCCTCCGTTTCAATATGGAGAACTACACCACTTCAGCTGCACTGAGGGAGATAGACAAACAACATAAAATATCAACATTTAAGCTTTTTCTAAGCACCTAACTCAACATACTCAGTTGTAGAGATCACACGAGAAGACAAGGAAGTTGCAAGAGTAAGAGACTATAATGTCAGGAAAATATAAACATTATAATTTCAAGTAAGGAAGATAATCTGACATTCATGACAATCAAATTGATCATTTTAACAATAACACTATACGATGTGACAAATATTTCATCAACGCTGACAAGAAATGTTGAAACAATGGTAATTCCTGCAATTGTGACAAAAACAAACATAATCTGACATTCTCATTTTACAAACACGGATTTCACAGGTTTATACAATTCGTTGCATTCAACCTCACTTCATTTCAGCTCAAACAACAGCGAATCAACCCTAAAAACCAAATGAAGAGCAACGGAGCAACCCTAAAATGGCGTTACTTGACTTGAACTCTGAAAAACTTGACATACCTACCTCCAACAACAAGGGCCTTAATCGGAGCAACCCAAATGAACAACAAGGCTCGAAGGAGATAGACAGAAGAGGCAGATGAATCGGATTCACGACCGAATTGCAAGGGCCTTAATCGGAGCTCAAGCGGCGATGGGATTAAGCTACCTCGAACGGTGAAGAAGGGTTTAAGCTACCTCGAACGATGAAGAAGGGTTTAAGCTACCTCGAACGGTGAAGAAGGGTTTAAGCTACCTCGAATGGGTGAAGAAGGGTTTAAGCAAACAAACCTGGAAGAGAAACCTTCACGCCGGAATCGGTTAAATTCGCCGGTAAAAAAACAGATCTACACTCCGCCGGAGAAGATGGACATTCCGCCGGAAAATATCAGATCTGGGAGAGAGGTTTGGTTTTTTTTCCTGTTGCGAAATTTTCAGATTTCATTTGGGATTTCAAAATTATTTGGGATTTGCTTTTTTTTCGCATTTAAAATAGTGTCATATCATATTTTATTTTCCAAAAGAAAAGATAAAGTCAGATTTTAATTTACCTTTTTATTTGTGGGATATTTTTGCAAAAAATAAGCCAAAAATAAGTCAATAGGGTATATTTGCAAAGAACAAAAGTATTAGGATAGAATTGCAAAGCCATATATGATTTGGGGTATTGGTTGCTATTTCTCTATATCAAATCAGTGGATTCAATTTCCACAAGAAATCAGACAACCAAAAGGAAAGCAACTTCACACTTTTCATGCATAGTGCAGCACTCAACTCAAAATCCGTTGCCAGGGACTAGAGAGGGGGTTCTCCCTTTTCTCTAAAACACCCAAAAACCAAATAAAAAATCTCACTCAATCCAAAAGGTAAACCCCTTCTAACAACAATAATCAACAACAACAATACCAATGACAATCAAATTGAGAATGATGAACACCGTATTAGGGGTTCTCCCTGTTTCTAAACTTTGCATTTAAATCTCCACCCGACAGTACAGGACCAACCCTCACTTTTTCAGATCTGAATTTTCTCTCTATGTTCTTCTAGATTTGATTTTTTTCTCATATCTACCACCACCTTGATGAATTTGTGCTTGCTGGCTCGATCCTTTCTTGATCCCGTCGCTTGCCGGTTCAAAACATGCTCGAACCATTCATGATAGGGTTTTTTTTGCTTTGAACCCAAATCCCTCGATCTTGCACCAGATCTAGCACCATCGACTCAACCGCTGCTTGTCGGCTTGAACGATGCTTGGACCATCGTTTGCCGGCTCAACCTGTGCCCGAACCACTCTCGACGTTCTCGTCGTCCTTGTCGGTGCAGAGACCCAATCCCCTTCTGAACAAGCCAACCCATTAGAAAAATGAAAAGTAAATGCTTCTTGCTGAACAAGCCAACCAAATACTCTATCTATTTGACTTTGGAGATTATTTTAATAGTAATTTCTAAAGCAAAAACAAACTAGCAGTAAATGCACATAAACAAAATTACAAACTGATGTATAAAAAAGCCTAGTATTTTTTGTTATAGAACAAAAACGAGAATACCCAACTGGATCAAATACATTTCTGCTCTTCTCAGTAGATCAATGACCAACACCAAAAACAACTTCAAATTTCTGAAATTACTTTCTCAATAACGGTACAACCCAGGACACTAAAATTCAACCCTTACTCAATTAGTGTGACTAACCTGAGCATGAACTGATGGTGTATTAACCCATAATTAACTTTTTCCACCAAACTACAAGACTATTAGATGCTTTTCTCATCATCTTTTTTAGGCTTGTTTATCCTAGATGATCTATGTTTTGAACAAACCTGGATGGTATGATACTCTTTGCATTCTTGGAGTTGTTTGAAGGTGGTAGTTGAGTTCCCGGTTTTAGTTGTGGTGGTAGTTATGGCTCAATGAAGACCCCTTTGACATTAGGGCAACGTCATTGTTGAGACTCCTGAAGACCCCTCCTATACGCGAGGGCAACGTCAAGGCAGTCCGTTCAGCTCCTCCGTAGGTTTATCCTGATCGACTTCTCCCAGTGGCACATTTCTCCTTTTTTGTGCCTTCTCTCCTTTCGCCTTCATTCTTTCCATGTCTTTGTTTTGCTTTGATGTATTTCCTTGCTTGTTTGTAAGTATCACTGTCCGGTTTTGACCGATGCCGATTCTTCGGCCTCTCGATCTACCCGATGTTGTTATGTCGGGTACGTCGAATTCTTTCCTCATCAAAAAAAACTCAAACTTCAAAGAGGCATCGCCAATTCGGGGTCCAGTCAAACCTCTCAACACCAAAAAGAATTTTAAATTAAAAAAAATCGAACACTAAATTACATTTTTACAAATAAATATGTATACACTTAAAAAACTCGGAAACCCTATTTTTTCATAAAGAGAAAATTATTAGAGTGATTGGATTTCCACGAAGCCAATAATATTATTGTATTTCAAAAACTTCTTTTTATACAAGAAAAGTAATCTGATAGGCATATATATATATATATATATATATATATATATATGGGAGATCAGCATATATCAATAATCGGATAATCTAATAAGAGAAAATACAAGATAACAATTAGTGAAACAAAAAATAGAGAAATCATTGGAAATGAAAAGCTAACTCTTGAGTTTTGGGTGAGTAAAACAAAGCACACACTGTCAAGTCGGAAAACTTGTCTGAAACTACAGCTCGGTTCAACGCTAAAAAAAACTCCATCACCGACAAATAGAACTCAACACCTTTCATATGAAAAACGAGACACCTTAATACATTAAAGCCATGAAATGTTGCCTTTCTCGATAAACTAGTGTATTGTCACCAAAAGATTCGTTACATTTTCAATCAAAACCAAGAAATTTCAATTAAAACAATTGAATTCTTCTATTGTCAATTCAATTAATGAGAAAACAACTGAAATTTGAGATGAGCCCCTTATAAAAACCAAGAACTTTTGGGTGAGTAAAACAAAGCAAACACTGTCAAGTCGGAAAACTTGTCTGAAACTACAACTCGGTCCAACGCTCAAGAAAAACTCCATCACCGACAAATAGAACTCAACACCTCTATATGAAAAACGAGACACCTTAATATATTAAAGCCATGAAATGTTGCCTTTCTCGACAAACTAGTGTATTGCCACCAAAAACCATTGAAATTTGTCAATCATACACACAGTCAAGAATCCTCTCCTCGTGCAGGTGCACATTTGAGTTCTGTGGAAAAAAATGGATGCTTTTTGGGTGTCGCAGAGATGGCTAGCGACGAGACAAATCCAGTGGTCAGATGGAGGATATGGGGTTGTGGTGACTGGTGGTTATAGTGGCGGTGGCCTCCGACTCTCTCCCTCCCTTCGATTTTATCTACACAAGGAAGCAAATGGATGTAGATGTAGGTTGCCATGGATGGTGTTAAATAGTTGATTCTGCCATGGTGGTGGATGTTTTTTTTTGGGAAAAGCGGAACCCATACTATTCATATGCCAATACAAATTACAAAAATCTGAGAATGTTTTCAATTAAACCCTAAATCAAATTGGAGGATTTTGCTGCCTAAAATTCAAGGATCTGAATGCTTTTACAATTGAATGGACGTCGTTACCGGGGAAGATGGTGGCCGACGAGATGCTCGAACATATGAGGAGATGCTCGTACAGACGAGGAGATGCTTTAGAATGTGGGAGTGATGACTAGGGAGCACTGCATGTTTTGATTTTTGGATAGAGTTTAGGGTTTAGACTCTCTTCCTCCCTTCGATTTTATCTACATAAGGAAGCAAATGGATGGAGATATGGGTTGCCATGGATGGTGTTGAAGAGTTGATTCTGACTATTTTCAGCTTTCATCTAGTTTCATTTCGAGGGGTAAAAGTCGTCAAAATTCAGCTTTCATCTAGTTTCATTTTGTATAACCTTGCTTGGGGGTAAGCTTACTAATTTCCTCATATTTCCATCTTTCTTCATCTCCTTCTAGCTATTCTGGCTAGTTTCAGCTCCTCACAAAAGAGTCTATCCGGAGATAAAAATAACTGAAAATTTAATTTTTCAGTTTCCCCCAGCTATACTGAACGGACACTAAGGGTCCGTTTGAATTCTCAATAATAATGTATTAAATTAAATTATATTAAATTATCAATTTAATACAAGATAATACAATTTATTATATTTTTTCGAAATCAAACGGACCCTAAAACCTAAAATCTTATTATTAAAAAAATTAGCTAATTTTTGGACATTATTTAAGTTACTTTAGGGGACAAAGGTAGCGTGTCACGTACCGTAAATATCACACAAAACACGGGGCGTAAAGTTACCCTCGACTTTTATTTTCGTCCTTTTCTTCTGCACAATCATATGCAAAATGTAAGAAAATGGGACCCACACCCGGTCCTCTCTACAGGTGGGTCCCACCCGCCTCCCACGACCCACATTACTATTACACACTGTGCTCTGACATCTCTCTCTCTCTCACTCTCATCAAAAACACTTCACTCTCTCTCCCCCAAGAAATCTCGACAAGGACGAACGACGACCATTTACAGTCTTCTAGATCTGAGCGAAGACCCCCCACTCTTCCTCCTTCCACAAAAAACCCTAACTCTGATCACAGGTCCATCTCTGTAAGCTTTTCTTTCCTAACCCCCTCTTCACATTGTCGTTTTTCTCTACTTCTCATTTCTTCTCTCTGCTTTTGGAACTTAATTAGGGATTTCTGGAGTGGGCGGGGGATTGAGGAGATCTAAGTTTGTGTTTTGCTTTTACCTGGTTGCACGATCTGTAGATTTCTTGTGCATTACGAATTCTTTAGTTTTTTTCACTCTCTCTCTCTAGACATGGTCGAACTCGTCAAGTGGAAATATTTTCTCTGCTGCACATCCTTTCTATGGATTGATTGTGATGTTTGATTGTTCGCTGCTACTCTTATCTCTTGTACTTGCAATGGTGATTTGAGGTGTATCTTGATGAGACTTTACTTGGTACTTTTGACTTGTTGTACTGTGCAATTTAGCTTGGATTATGTTAGGATCTAAGCTGATGTGCCAGCAAGTTCGTAGTTCGTATAGTCGTACTAGATGTTAGAATGAAGTAGTTTCTGTTTGTAGCTTAGAAAATGCTGGAGTATTCACACTTCTAGTCACGTATTTTTTTTATTTTTAGCGGAGTCATGTATTATTGATCTATGATTAGTTACCGTGTTTTTTTTTTTTTTTTTGATTCTAGGTTTATGTTCATATGTACGTTCAATTGGCTCCTTGATTGTGATTCTAGGTTTAATTGTCTGTGAAAGGGTTGAAAAGAATGTCTCTGAATACAGGTGAGCTTCAGGCTTGGTTAGCTGTAAATGGCGGTATCAGATGCAGAAAACCCACTTCTAGGTGACATCACTTGCGGGTCTCTGCTTCAGCAGCTGCAGGCAATTTTGAAACCTTTGATTTGAACTTCCAAATCCCTGCCTATACTTAATGGATGATCATTTTGTTAAACTTGAGAACTGTCTGATATGCTGATATATTATCTGCAACCTGTGCAGCAAATTTGGGATGAGGTTGGTGAAAGTGATGAAGACCGAGACAAGATGCTTTTGCAGATAGAGCGGGAGTGTCTGGATGTTTACAAGAGGAAGGTTGATCAGGCCCTTAAATCAAGGGCACAACTTTATGAAGCATTGAAGGATGCTGAAAATGATCTCTCAACTCTCCTCTCTGCTCTTGGAGAGAAGACTGTTGTTGACCTGGTAAAGAATTTCCGGCATCAAGTTCTAATTAAGTTGTAGTTAGGATTTTTGAGCTTAGTGGTTTTGTGCCGTCCTTGTCCATTGTGCCAATTTCTTATTGGTTCTTCTATTTAGCCTGAGAAGACTTCAGGAACCATCAAGGAGCAACTTGCAGAGATTGCACCAACACTGGAGCATTTGTGCAAACAGAAGGAAGAGAGATTGGAAGAATTCTCTGATGTGCAATCACAAATTCAAAGAATCTGTGGTGAAATTACTGGAAACTTGAATGATCAGGCACCCGTGGTTGATGAGTCAGACTTATCCCTGAAGAAGTTAGAAGAATATCAAGCTCAGCTTCAAGAACTTCAGAAAGAAAAGGTGGAAATAGTTCTTATAAAGAGTCTGTCTAGTTTCATTTATCTGTATCCATATAATTGGTTGCTGATAACTTCTGCATTTGGTGAGACAGAGTGATCGGCTGCACAAGGTCTTGGAATTTGTGAGCACTGTGCATGATCTTTGTTCTGTCCTGGGCATGGACTTCTTAAACACTGTCATTGAAGTTCACCCGAGCTTGAATGACTCGACTGGTGTACAATCAAAAAGCATTAGCAATGACACACTTTCGAGGTTGGCTCAGACTGTCTTAGCACTGAAAGAGGATAAAAAGCAGAGGCTTGAAAAGGTGAATGAAGCTATGTCTCACTGATGTTAAGGAGCTAAGCAATTGTTGATAATTGATATAAGGTTTTTGTTATGATTGCATCCTTGTCTTCTTTGTCTCTCAATATTGTGCATCGTTCTCCTTCTTCATTTTCATATGTTTTCTACTCCACACCCGTGTATGTTCTCAGTAAATTTGGGCAGAATCTCTGTAAGATCATTTAAAGCTTGAAAGTACACCTGTTTAGTTGGGATGTGACAATAACTATCAAAGAAGAAACACTTTCTTTCCCATCTATGCAAAAGCTGCTCTTTGGATTCTGATATGATAATGTTATCTCCCACAGCTGCAAGAGTTAGCGGTGCAGTTGATTGATCTGTGGAATCTAATGGATACCCCAGATGAGGAGCGCCAACTTTTTGATCACGTCACATGTAACATATCAGCTTCAGTGGATGAAGTTACAATTCCCGGGGCTCTTGCCCTTGATTTAATTGAGCAGGTAACTCTTGCTTTTGCTTTTACTCTGCATTTTTAAGCAATTGATGATCCTTTTTCCTTATTTTATGTTTTATTTATCAAGGCTGAAGTGGAAGTTGAGAGACTTGATCACCTGAAGTTCAGCCGGATGAAGGAAATTGCCTTTAAGAAGCAAGGTGAACTTGAAGAGATATATGCCCGTGCACATATAGAAATTGACACTGAGGCTGCTAGGGGGAAGATCTTGTCACTGATTGATGAAGGGAATGTTGAGCCTTCTGAGCTGATTGCTGATATGGATAATCAGATCACAAATGCCAAAGAAGAGGCTCTTAGCCGTAAAGAAATACTAGACAGGGTTGAGAAATGGATGTCAGCGTGTGAAGAAGAGAGCTGGCTCGAAGACTATAACCGGGTAATAGTTTCCTCCTTCACACTCCCTCTATGTCATTGTCTCTGGGAAAACTAGATTAGTGCTCATATGTGTTGTGAGAAATTATTTACTTCTGTTAGCTGGATCTAGCTGTGAGACAGATTACTTAATGGAGTTTATACTTCTACCAACTTCTTGGGCATGCTTTGAATTTTTCCATTACATAACATGTACTCAGTAGTATTTATTTAGCCATACCTACCCAAAGAAAAAGGAAGCAATTTGTGATCATGCCTCTTGATGGTCTGTCATTGAGCATTTATGCAACTGAATTCCCATCTGCTAAAGTGCATTTTAGTTGAACAAGAAATTAATTTGAAGCATTTAAAGTGCATTTTAGCATGATATCCCTCTTCCTAAACTTTTTTTTATATTAACTAACTCTTTGTTTTACTAGAACGTATTTTGTTGGATAGCCTTCTTTAACCTCTTTGTTTGTTGTCACTGACTCACTGCTAATGTTTTATACTTCTCTATGACACAGGATGACAACCGATACAATTCAAGTAGAGGTGCTCACTTGAATCTCAAGCGGGCAGAGAAAGCTCGTGTTCTGGTGAACAAAATTCCAGGTGCATACCTCAACAGGTCTAAGATAAGTAATTTTACATTTTTGTTGCCTTTTTTTTCTTCTATTTGACTAAGTTTATTCTTTGTTGACAATGTAGCTATGGTTGACTCCTTGGTTTCCAAAACTCGAACTTGGGAGGAGGATCGTGGCGTATCATTCACATATGATGGTGTTCCTCTTCTTGCCATGCTGGATGAATATGCCATGCTCAGGCAAGAAAGGGAGGAGGAGAGGAGGAGGTTGAGGGTAAGCTCAGTTAGTCACTATAAAATGAATGAATTTGCACAATGGTTCATCATTCAGAGTAGCTTTAAGAGAACTGTCAATTCTTCAATAAGCTATGATCAATTTCTAAGCATCACAAAAGCTTCTACAGCAAGTGAATCTTGAACACAAGACAACTTTGTTTACTTGACAGGAGATGAAGAAGTTCCAAGATATGGCTCCCACAGACCACCAAGAACCCGTGTTCGGCTCAAGGCCAACCCCAAGCCCAGGCAGGCCCCTTAGCAGTGGGAGCAAGAAAGTGGTGGGCCCACGTGCAAACGGGGGCAGCAATGGCACTCCAAGCAGGCGGCTCTCCCTGAATGCTGGTCAGAATGGGGCCCGCTCATCGGCCAAGGAAGGTAGGAGGGATTCCCGAACAGCGGCACCAGCAAACTACGTGGCAATGACAAAGGAGGATGCAACATCTCATGTCTCTGGCACAGACCCAGTTCCCTCTACACCTTAATAATAAGACTGGGCGCCCTAGAGAAGGGGAAAATATCTGTAGAATTTTCATTCACTTCAGTTTAAAGCTAGTTTTTAGTAGCTGTTCTAGAGAGGAGAATACCCAGGTTGAAGAACTGTTGAGATATGTAATGATAAAAGAGTAAAACTAGTAAGTACTTTCATTGTCTATTTTTGTGTTATATTGTTAAGAGTATTTACTGAGCTCTCTTACTAGTATTCGTGGTGCTCTATTTGGCAAAATTGGCTCCTATCAAAGCTTGATTTGGCAATGTTTTCTCCTAAATAAATGAAGATGATCTTCGGTCAATTGTTTCTGGATTTCAAACATAATCAAGAATAAAGGAGCAAGACCGAAAGAGATGAGGAGAACATGTAATCCAAGAAATCTAAATTCATGTTGTCATGCTCTTGTCTTTCTTATGCCGAGTTGCTGAATAATTTCATAATTTTTGTTGAACATTCATAATCAACAAAGAAAAACTTTCTTCCACAATAGGCTGGAATAATGAATTCTTCATGTTTGGATATTCACCGTGTAACGAAAACGAAATGGCATGAGGCTATGCTTGACAATGTCTTTATAAAGACTTTATTTTTCAATTTGTACAATTTTATATATCACCTAAATTTTACATTTTAAAAAATATTTTTTCACAAAAGTACATTATAAGTAAAAAATCTTTATAAATACATTAACCAAACAAACTCTAAGACAACAAGTTTCTAGAGTGGGATAATTATGGCTCTGTTTGGTTCATCAAAAAAGACTTCATTATTTATAAAGATTTTTATTTTATGAATGTTGATAATGTGTTATGAAAGCATTTTTCACTAGGAACTTTATAATAAAAAAACACTTATCTATAAAAAAGTTATTTTCTTACGAAACACACTTTATTACACAACTTTATTTTTCAACAATGAATGGGTCTTTTTAACCTATGCTTTTAAGAATTCTCGTTTATGGAATTGTTACTCTAAAAGAAAATACTATGCTTTTAATGTCTCTTTTATGAAATTGCCACTCTAAAAGAAAATGCTTAAACTCTATAAAAAAAAATATATTTAAATAAATAATATCCAACAAAAATCTTTCCAAAACAAGTTTTTACTAAGACATAAGTTAGAAAAACCGATTATATATGTCCTTAAAATCTTGGATAATTAGATACATATTCATGATTTTTTTCGGTTAAATATCTATCAAATAATAAAAATTTATTATCAACAAAAAATATAATATAATTTGATAAAGATATGACTAATAATTTATCTATTAGTTATCAACTAATTTACACAAATCAGATTTTAATTAAGTATTACAAAATTAAAATCTTCTTTATTTTATAAATTTAATTTATAGACAATAATCCTTTATACTATATGTTTTGATTCTTTATAGAGTTGATAAATTGATTTAATTTATATAATATAATACAATTTTATTTTATTTATTAAACATTTTTCTAATTTTAAATGGTTAAAAATTAATTCGCGCTGAAATATACCGTTTATATTAAACCGTGCAAGGCCAGGCCGGGGTTATAAGATAGTACTCCGTATCTTCCTAATATGTTAAAGTTGTTACCAAGTCTTTAGAGAAGATTGTGCCACTTGGCTCATTTTACTGATGGCACGTATCCACCGTTTTGTTTAATAACTTCTCACCTCCTCACCCACTTTACTACTCCACCTACCTAAAAATCCGTGTTTACATCCGTGGCTTTTATAAAAAATAATACATATGTCATATGGTATTGTAATTGGTTTTTTATTACATCAAAATTACACTTTATTGTAGTGTTTATTCAGGGTATGTCATAGTATAAGTTATGTCTTGTCGGGATTGCAATGATGCTTTTCTACTAATTACTAATTTATCTATTTTTATATAATTAATAGATTGATTTATTTTATATGATATTTTTTATTATACATGTTTAATTTTAGGAAATTCATGTTGGTGTCCATAAATTTAGAGTTATTCTTGTTGGTATTTCATGATTATTATTTTTCCGTTTGGTGTATCTAAAATTTTGTGTTTGTTTACTTCATAACCAAGTTTTTTCATATTCGTACTCTTTCTGTTCAGACTGATCAAATTCAAGCCCACAATTATGTTCTCAATCAAATTAGTAGGATTTGAGTCTTAAAACACCAAAATCTATATCCAAATCATCCTGATTTGAATTTCGAAAAAATAACTCATTTTCGACCTTAAGAATTCAAATCAATATGATTCGAGTATGGATTTGAGTGTTTTAGGAGTCAAATGCTATTAATTTGAGTACGACGAACATAATGATGGTCTTAATTTGACCAGTTCAAATTGAAAGAGTACGAATATGTGAAAACTCGGTTACAAAGCAAACAAATATAAAACCTAAGGTGCACCAATCGGGAAAAAAAAATCATGAAACACCAACAAAAATAATCTTAAACTCAAAAGCATCAACAACAATTTTTCTTAATATAATATGTTTAGAATTAATTAATTATTAAAACAAATAATTTGTATTTAACCAAACTCGTGTATATCATATATATATTAGTTTCTTACACACTTTTATTATTTTAAAGGGTGTTAAACTGTTAATTGATGTTTTATAGATTGAATACGATTTTTCTTCTAATTTTGTTCTGAAAATATATATTTTCGATGTATAAATAAAAGTTTCACAATTTGGGGATATATATATATATGACCTACTTTTAAATGTTTGATGGGTCTAAAAATAACGGGGATCTTGTTTGCACCGTTTTTTTTTTTCGCACCACTTTTAAACGCCACGATGTGGCGTTTAAAATAAAATAAAAGTTGAACGCTACGTCGTGGCATTTAAACTGAACCGGTTCAGTTTCAACGCCACGACGTAGCGTTCAAGCTTTTATATATAAAAAAAAGTAAACCGGTTCAAAAAAAATACTGAATCGGTTCAGTTTAAACGCCACGACGTAGCGTTCAAGCTTTTATAAAAAAAATTAAAAAAAAAGTAAACCGGTTCAAAAAAATAAATAAAAATAAAACGCAATGTTATGGCGTTTAAAATTTTATTTTAAAAAATAAATAAATTCTACGTTATGGTTTAAACGCCACAGCATGGCGTTTAAACCTTGAACCCTAACCATAGTATATAACTATACGATATAACAATAGTATATACTATACGTTAGAACCATAATATATAATTATAGTATACAACTATAGTATATAGCAATAGTATATAACTATACGATATAACTATACGATATAACAATAGTATATAACTATACGATATAACCATAGTATATGACTATACGATATAACAATAGTATATAACTATACGATATAACCATAGTATATAACTATACGTTAGAACCATAATATATAATTATAGTATATAACTATACGATATAACCATAGTATATAGCTAAAGTATATAACTAAATAATATAACAATAGTATATAACTATACGATATAAAATTTGTATATAACTATACGTTAGAACCGTAATATATAATTATAGTATATAACTATACGATATAACCATGGTATATAACTATAGTATATAAATGAACGATATAGCAATAGTATATAACTATACGATATAACAATAGTATATAACTATACGATATAACCATAGTATATAACTATACGATATAACAATAGTATATAGCTATAGTATATAACTATACGATATAACCATAGTATATAACTATTCGTTAGAACCATAATATATAATTATAGTATATAACTATACGATATAACCATATTATATAACTATACGATATAACCATAGTATATAACTATACGATATAACAGTAGTGTATAGCTATAGTATATAACTATACGTTAGAACCATAATATATAATTATAGTGTATAAATATATGATATAACAATAGTATATAACAATACGATATAAGTATAGTATATAA
Organism: Rheum nobile; assembly: GCA_027886185.1. NCBI lineage: Eukaryota > Viridiplantae > Streptophyta > Magnoliopsida > Caryophyllales > Polygonaceae > Rheum > Rheum nobile. Next base: position 657,121 of record WOAB01000662.1, on the reverse strand, counting down.
CTATACGATATAACCATAGTATATAATTAAGAAATATCCACATTGATTCCATTTTCAAGAATTTCATCCAAAATAACCCTGAACAATTATAATTATACAAATATTAGATTCATTATAATCTTTAACGAATATTACACTCACTATAATCTTTAACGAACAATTATGCATTACTAAGGTTTCAAACTAACTACGTACGAAATTTATATATATAACTATGACAAAAAGTTTCTCTTAATTTTGTATACATATATAATACTCAAATATAAGCATACAAAAACCTTCCAATCGACCGATCGATATATAACGTCACAACCTTGTATTACACATTACACGATGGAAAGACAATGCAAATCACCGATTGCTACATATATTCAAACAAAACCTTTACAATTCTAGCTAATTCTATAAATCATCACAATTGTACACTAACATAATGTTCAAAACTAAAACATGTGAATAACGGCCAAAATTTCATTTTTTTTAAAACGCTACGTTGTGGCGTTTAAAATTTAATCGACTCGATTAAACCGAGTCCATTTTAAATACTAGCGTTTAACTTCGATCCGATTTAATCGAGTCGATTTTGTTTCTTTTTTTAATCTCAATAAATTTAAAAAAAAACTCTCACGATATGACGTTAAAATAAAAAAAAAAAAGTTAAACGCGCCGTGCGAAAACAAAAAAGAGAAGGGTGCAAAACCGAACCCCAAAATAACTGAGAAAGTTGTAAACTGTATATACATAATCAAAGAAGTTCAAAATTCTTCTGCTCCGAATTTTAGAGCAAAGGAGCGATTGAAGTACAGCCATGGCGAGCGAAAACGAACCAGCAAAGCTATTGCTTCCGTATCTCCAACACGCCGATGAGCTTCAAAAGCACGAGCTCCTCGTTGCCTACTACTGTAAGCCTTTTTCTCACCATCTGTTCAACTTCATCCCGTACCGACAAACCCTAGAGTCTCGCTTCTTCTTTTGATCGCCAAATTGGATTCTTTTCTTCTTAATTTTGAATTTATTCAAACAGGTCGTTTGTATGCGATGGAGACTACCAACTCCCTTCTTGTCTAGCTCATGAAACAAACTTGAGAAGGTTTGATTCTTGCTTTCCAGTTTGATCGTTTCTTTTGATTAAATTCTTCATTGCTTGATTTGCAAAATTTAAAGTTAGAAGTGCTGATTTTGTTTGCTGTGAGATAAGACCTTTATTACATTTAATGAGATGAAAGAGTATGTTACTTTTTTCTGTTTGCAACTGCCATTGTCAATAGCTTCTGACGAATTGTGGATTAAGGTCACTGCTAATCTTCAAACACTGGAAGAGTGCAGGACATTAATAAAAACAGAGCTTTCTTTACCCTACATTAAGATGAATTCCAGCAATTATTTGAGTTTTGTTTTTAGGTAAAATTTTGTAGGTGGTGATTGGTGACTGCACTAGTTTGAAATCAAGTATGGGTGCTGTGATTAAGTTGGAATCCAGTGATTGCTAAAATTGTGAAATGTTAACTATTTTAACTGTCACTTTTGATAGATCAATCTATTTAGTACGAATGTGAATCATCTCTCTATATTTGGACTGCAGTTTCTCAAGGCAGTTAAAAAGATCCATTCTGTGATTAATTTGATAGAAGTTTAACCTGCCTTGCCAAAGTTTGCTTTTCTAAGAGGGGAGTTTTTTTATCATCTTATTTTCATTCCTCTTCTTTGATCTTTAGCCTTAGGCCCTTAGGACGATTAATCATGAGCCAACATATGTAAGAATTAGAGTATGGTTCTTCTGGTTTTGTGTTACATTGTTCTGTATGTGACTATGCAAAGGTATGACTGTGCTTAGATGGTACTAGATCGGATAAGATTATCCTTCAACAACAAGTTACTTTTGTACTATGGTTGTTGCCTTGTTGGCAAGTTTTACAAGTAAAGACTGCTGATCTGATTAATCTAAAAGAGATAGAGAAAGGGTCATAACTCATAAAATTAGATGCACTGAGACAGGAACGTATGTACTTCAATCTTGTTGAGACTCTTGACAGGATGTATGACCGCGAATATGAGATTTTGTTTCATGTTTATAGCTATTTATTGTTTTCCAGAAAATATTTATTATCTACAGTCTATAGTTTTTTTCCCCTTATACATAAAGCTGTAAATTCCATATCATAGGCAAAAATGAAGTTTGCCTATCTTGTTCGTATTTGCTTTATTTGCACATATACTTGGAAGTTTGTCTCTGTGTTCGTCCTTAGTTGCAGTATTTTTATGGAAATGATATTTTTACAGGACAAGAAGTCCTTAAAATTAGGGCCTGATGATCACTTGCAATTGGAAGGATTTGCAGTGAATGTGTTTTCAAAAGCAGACAAGCAAGATCGTGCAGGACGAGCAGATATGTAATATATAAATTCTCAAACTATTTTGCTGGAACAGTTTGTGTCACATTGTTTCTCCTTTTGTTGTTAATACTTAATAGTAGTGGTATGTTTTGTTAATTATGAAGCATGGATGACTGCAATTTGTCAATATAGACAATTCCCTCATGTGCTGACTTGGTTTGCCATGGAGAAATATCATGCATGTAAGGAAAGGCTGTGAGAAGAAAAGTTAGCACTATACAGATTACAGAATTGATAAAGAGACAATAAAAGCATTATGTTGACAATATGCTAGCTTGTTGACTCAAGGCTACTAACATTGTAGCACATAGTAAAATCCAGGATTTTGGAATACACTAGGTATGTCAGAAGCATATGGCAAACCTTATCTTCATCATTAATTTTCTCTTTTAATAAATTGTTGTTCACTTGTTCATATAATTTCTTTCTTAAAACTTCTATTCATGTATATGTTGAGTTAATTTGGGTAATGCTTTATGTAAAACTGAATTTAGGCCTATGACATTGTTGTTCACTTGTACACTCTCCAAATTTAACAGGCGGGTCAGAAAATTGTAGCTATTCTCACCCCCCTCCCCTTCCTCCACAGCATATGCCACAAAACAATTATCCTTCGGAGGAAATTCCAGCCTCATACTCCTACATGAACTTCCAAGCCTCTGATGCTTGCTACTCCCACCAGCCAGCTCAATCATCCACGAATTATCCGTCACTTCGGAAGTACAATTCTAGCTGTGCAATTGGGATTACCACAGAACCCGCATCAGTTTCTCGTCAGACGTATCATTATGACAGCAGTTATCAGCCACCACTTGAGAAAATTGCAGAGGCAGACAAGGTGGCATGGTTTGCAGTTAAGGCATTAGCATCTGATAATGTCTCTGCTGCTGTGGACTACCTCAGGAAATCCCTTGAATTGCTGACAAATCCATCTGCAGGTCAGTAGGTTTGTCCTTTCACCACTCTAGAGAAAGACTTTAACACTATCTGTTCATTTTGGTCCCCTGCTAATCCTTTGTGGGACTGCATATTGATGTGTAAATATCACCCTGAATTCTACTGAACAGAGTAATACTTTTTTTTTAGACACCATGATATCACAGGCTTTTATGGTATAATTCGGCTTATTCGTTGATGTTTTTTCACTTGTGTTTCCTGTCTTTGGCTGTTTCCCCATAAGAATCATGATGAGTGAAACATTTGGCTGAAAATTGTTCCTTATCTCGTCTCCTTATGTGGAAGATAGCGGTGATGAAGTTGTCTTTTCTTTTTGAAGCATTTGCTTGATTGAATGCATCCTTGTTTCGTTGTCGTTTGAAACAGCATGATGATTCGTTTTGCCTGCTTGCAATTGGAACCTCATCTTTCGGAGGGTTCACTGTTATGCTTAGCAGTCTGGCATGTTCATTCAAATGGCTGCATGCATAATTATGTCTGAAAATTCAACCCACTAGACTCACTTTTTATGTCTTGGAGAGTGCTATATTTCTGCTAGGTCTGAATGTAAGAATCTGCACAGAGATTTGAATAGTTTTTCTTTATCAAAAGGGGTGATAAGATTTAAAGATAAAGAAGGGTCCTAATGAACTTTGACATTCTTGATTAAGAAAGCTATGGACTAAATACTTCCTGATCTGTTATAATGAATAAAGTTATGGGGATTGGGGAAAAAGTGGGGGAAAACTGTTGTTCAATGTAAGTTCAAATATATTATATATATCATCTTTTGACCCTGAGGAAAGTAACTGTTAATTTTTGCCTCCATAATTGCAATTAGTGGAAAAGTAATTAGGAGTACCTTTTTTGGGATATAACTGAAATAACTAACCAAGTAATTTATATTATTTGAACAGGGAAAGGGATAGATAAGTATAGAAAGACAAACTAGGTTCTTTTACTAGTTAGCTAATACGGTAAGATAACAGAAAGATCATGAGACCCACAAACCAAATTTAATACACACACATAGACTACTAAAAAGGAGCAAATGGGATAGTCCTTTTCCTCCTTTCTGGTGTGTCTCCTACTATTCTATGGACTGTGCAACAAAAGAAGGTAGAAAGTAGGGCATAAAAAATAAAAGATTAAGCGAAATTGCTATGCAAAAGACAGGGATGCCACTATATGATAAAACTGCAGGTTCTCCACTAACTCCTTGGCGTGGCTGGTGCCTCGGCGCTCGACCCGCAAGAACAACTCCTCGCTGAGCCGCTCCCCAACGTGAGCCTCGACTAGGACTCCCGCCACACTCTTGCAGCTGCTGGCTAAAGCCCGTCCCACCTCAACCGGGTCATCCGGCTGGCTCACTACCAGTGGGCTTCCCCCTTTGAAGACTTGAAGATCGTCTATGGTGAATGACCCGTTCGCCTCAAGAACTTCCTTGAAGTCTTGCAAGCTTGACGCGTACACCGGGATGTTGAACGTGTCGCGCTTCTCGCTCGTAATCAGGCCCTGTGGAAACCCGAAAAAGGTTAGCAAAAAAAGACAAAAGGAAAGCTTGGTCTTAGCTAAACACTTGTTTCCATCAGACATGGTATGATTCCCATCCTTTTCTATACAGAAGTGTCATCCCATCTTTTGTTTCAAATTCGATTTCCTTTTCCTTTTTCTGGGTTATGCAGACAATTGTCAAGTTCTCTCAAGAACCCAGAAAGGGAAAAGCTTGAAAAGTGCACAGCAATGTGATGATTCTAACCACACAAGTTTTGACTGAACATGTTTGTATTGATTTGCAGCTCTCAAAGCAGGGTTTTTTACCTCTTGGACAAGGTCGTTCCAAGCATCCTGAAAGTGGGTCCCGAAGAGGAGGCCGGGGCCGCCTTGGTCGGTGGGGTCCGCAGCGGTCCTGCCCAGGCAAACAAGGAACATGGTCCCACCTCTCTTCATCTCCACTGCCCTGGCTCTGAGGAATGAAGCCAAGTCTGCTTGGAATTGCTTCTTGTAAGCATTTGCGGTGCTCCCACTTGCTCCATGGATGAACACCTTCCCTTTGTTGTATGCACCTGACTTCTTGTCCAACACACACTCCGGCACCTGCACAAAAAAAGAAGAAGATAATTCAAGATTAAATACTTGTCATTTGATGAGATTCAGAACTACCAAATTAGAACATGGTCCGTAAACTCACTACTTGGCATGTTAATGTACCATATTTTGCTATAAGGTGGTTGATTCAGCTTTGGAATTTTCAAGCGTAACTTTCACTTTTAAGGGTCAAAAAGTTTGGATAAAAGAACGACTGAGATGAAAAAAGATGGACAAGAGTCATTTTGGCACTCGAATCCTTTGACTAAGAGCACCCTTATGGGGGCTCAAATGAGAGGCTTAAATGAATGGAGGTTTTTTGAGTTTAAGCCTTTATTTAAGTCCTATATTAAAAGAGTATTTTAAAGGATTTATTTTTGAACCCATTTTATATTTATATTAAATATATCTAAAATGGATGTCGATAGAAAAAAATGAAATTAGAATTATGGTATTTTTTATTTTAATGTTTAAAATTTTAAATAAATAATTTTTGCCTTTTAAAAAGCCCATTAGAAGACACATCTCCAATAATGGAGCGACACGTGACGCTCCCTTTAGTTTAAGCCCCATGGGTTGGGACTTAAATTTTTGCCTTTTTTTAAGTCTCAAGAGAGATGCTTAAACTAAAATTCTAATATTTTAATAAAATATATTATTTAAACCCCATGAATAATACCAGTAAGGGTGCTCTAAAGAGAAACTTGAGTTCCACAACGTCGGCAATTCTGGTAGCAGTTTGACTATGACTACTCTGTAGTTCTTTTTTTATTACTATGACTACGTTGTAGTTCAATTTACTCTTTAAAAAAACACAATTATTACGTTAAAATACTATAATTTTTTCTATTATTCACATTATTTTTATGCAATAAATAAAGAAAACTTGTTTATATTATATTAATACGTACAACTTTCAATAACACATTTATAACTCATTAATAAATCATTACTTAAAATGAAAGGATTTTTAACAAAAATAATTAAAGATTAAAATGACTTTGTTTAGCAGAGGGAGTGATGACTACTAGGGTGTAATTTAGCAAGGTCCGTCTTTTGAGTTTTAACTCATCAATAATTTATTATCTAAAATCTTAAAATATCATGTATTTTTTAACAAAAGATAAAAAAAATTAACTGAGGAAGTAATGACTACTAGGGTATAGTTTAGCAAGGTCGATCTTTTGAGTTTTGACACATATCTTACATGAAAAAGACTTTATCAATTTTTTTTTGAAGTATTAATAACTTGTCCAAGCTAGGTAAAAGACACACTTACCTAGCTAATCGTACGTATCATTTTCGATTTAGAAATAAACATATGGATGCAGGATTAATGTCCAATATTCAAATCATTTTTCTCTCTAGTCGAAGAACAGCACTTGACTACAGAACATTTCGCAGCGAAAATAGTAATTTTCTATAATCAGTAGAATAATGATTTATCGATCGCCTATATAAAAACAAGCTGAAATAACATAAACTAAAGAAGGGCTGGATTGTAAACGTATGTCTTCATCTTAATCAACAAGCTAACACATCATCGGAATCCTACATATATAATTAGTATTATTCAAAGCGTTTATAAACTTATCTTGCATTAGGTAATCTGAGAACGTACATGTTTCATGCTGTTGAATTAAACAATCTAATTAATTTTCTGATAATATAATTTCACCCCACTAGATCCGAAATCAAAGCATGCATATATATGTAATATAGATTTTGCTATTTATCGTCATGGGGCGACCAATAAAATGTCAAAAATAGAAATATTTTCTATAACGGGTTTATAATTTTCATTCTAGAATTTTAGTTTCTAATAAATTTTAACAAGTTATTTATTAAGAAAATATGTATTTATAATAATTAAAAATAAAAAATTAATTAGATAAATTCCTATATTTAACATGTGTATAATATATGAACGAAAGAACGTACCTGAGAGAGCCAATGCAAAGAGAAAGCAGAGTGAAAAACATCGACGGATCTGGCCGGAAAAAGTCTCCGGTAGAACGAGCCGGGCACTCCGGCGGCGAAGTAGCTCCGGTGAGACTCGGCGGCGAGGCAGTCCTCCATGTTGGCGGTGGCTTCCTCGAGAAAGGGAGGGAGGAGTTGGAAGAGGGTGTTGAAGTCGTTTCCGGGGAGGTCGGAGAAGAAGGCGGAGAAATCCGGCGGGGGGTGGGCCCCGGCCGCCTCGTAGCGCTCCGTCATGTGCTTGACGATGACGTCGACGACGTAGAGGGTGTTGGAGCCCGACGAGCAGCCCAGATCCACCACCACGAACGCCGCCTCCCGGTACGCCTCCACCTGCACCCTGTCTAGGGTTTGCTTCAGAAGGTGCATCATGGATCTTGCGTGTTTAGCCTAAACACACATTTTTAATTAATATTTAGTCCCATTAATTTAACATGAAAAATGATCATATTTGTAATAAATCTTTTGCAAAAGTTGTATAATGAAAGTGTTAATTAATCCTCTATCTAAACATCTAGGTTTAATCGAAGGTTATATTCAGCCATCTGTGACTCGACCCAGACTCAAACTCCATTAATTATGTAAGTTTTATATATATGGAGATTTCTATATATATATATATATATGATTAATGATTTGTTAATTACCTGGGCTTGGGAGTTATTGGCATAGCTAGATTCTCCGTTGCCACCTTTCATGCTAAGCATCCTCTCAAGCTTCAAATTGGACACCACCAATTCTTCACCCTTGGATGCCATTTCCACCATTTTTCAAGCTTTAAAATGTGGTTTTTGGAATGTGTTGCAGAGGAGAATAGTACTTGTGGTTTGGTTGGGAAGAAGAGGTGCATGAAATGTGTGAAACTTCAAGGGTATTTATAGAGGTAATAGTTTTTTTTTTAATTGTAAAAAAGAGAAGTATAGACAAAAAAACATAAAAAAAGCACAGAATTGTAAGTCTCTGCCACAAGGAATATTAAGTTGTTACTCACAGTAGGACCCCCCAAAAATACTGTAGTTACTCACAAAGTTTTTTTTTTCTTTTTTTTTCTATGGGCTAAAAATGTGAGAAATTGCAGTGGTCCTCTTTGCTGCTGATTTTGTCTTGGTTTACTTCTATTAGTGTTGGACAAGACGGAAACTTCGGTTGCAACTCGTATTGAAGAGAAAAAAATAGTTATTTTTTCTTGATTTTACTATATTTGTACTTCTTAACAACGAAATTTATGAAACAGATGGATTATTTACATTAGGCAATGTTTAAATTGATCCGTAAAAGAGTGTGAGAGTGTCTCTTTTCCTTCGATAAATAATTAAGAATCAATCGATTCATTTAGTTGCACCTTTAGTATTAATTAGGAATTGTGTGATAGGTGTTAATTAATTTATCATTTTATTTGTTTTTCTCTTCTTAAAAAATAATTGGCTATTATAACGTGGAAGGAGGTTTGAACTAATTATATAAATGTCATCACCTATTATTATTAACTAAGTTATATGTTAATCTATATATTTGTTTCAAATTAAAAGTTTTATATGGTAAATATTTGTGAGGGAGAGTACAATTAATATTAAAGCTATGAAAAGAGCCTATACAATAAGTGTTATGTTAGGTTAAAAATTGGGGTATGGAGGAAACACAATAACCGATGTGTTTAATAAACCTAGCCTATGCACTTCACATGCAATTTAACAAGAAAGCATGACAAGATTGACGCAGGATTTCTCATTTCCCCCCCCCCCCCCCCCCCCTTCTAATTTGTAAATCTAAACTGCAATCAATTTTTTAAGATTTTGAAGTTGATTCTTGAAATTAAACAAACAATAGTATAGTTTTATTGAACACTTAAACAGTAGTACGTACTAGTTATAAATAGCTGGTTTATAATAGACACATATTATACTCCATATATTAGGCCTGTAGCTAGGTGATTAGTCAAGTTCAATGACATAGATTGGGTCATCCGTGATTAATTCACTTTTGGAGGATTCAAGATCATGCTATACCCATTTGATTAAACCAGTAGAATGTGATTATAAGTCGCATTAGCTAAACTAAACTGTAATCACGTACTCGTAGAGTGGCGGATCCAGGCGGGGGCTTGGGAGGGCTGTCGCCCCCGCTTGGACCCAAATGAATAGCGTATATAAAATAAAATTGAATAATGTATCACTGCTTTATACTAGCTCAGCTGGCGCTTGTACTTGGATTTTATTACTCTCTCCATTTTGTCTAGTGTTCGAGTCTCTCAACTGAACATTTGCCCCAGTTTTTTTCCTAATATGCGTGGCCCCACTCATTGCTTCCTTATGTCTTAACTTTAGCACTTTTCATTTTTTAAATAGAAAGAAAAACATATAACAACTACGTTTTTATTTAACTATCAGTTACTTTTAGCTATTGTAAAATGGATTATAAATTTTTAATATTTTTTTGTCAGATCTAAATTTTGGAATTGTCAAATAGTATAAAATGTTATCAACTTATTATATATTTATTTTTTAATATACTTAATTAGTAAACTATACTTTATAATATTGGTAAACTATAATGAAAGTAATGACATGATGAATCTTAACCATAAATTAGTATTGTAATTATCTAACAAGTAAGTTTTTATATCAAAATATATGTTTACATTTATAAATAAGTGTAAATTTTATAAATCAGTATAAATATTTATTTTAATAGGATCTAATATATGATTTGAAATCATTAACATGCCAAGTCTCTTCTATTGAGCGAGTTGGGTTTTTAGCTCGTCAACCTTTTCAATAAAGAGGTTTGTCAGGACGGTCCCAACTCATTCATTAGGCCACTGGTAACTCTATAATTTTATTGGTCCCCCAAACAAACTACAAAACTCAATCCTAAAATTTGTTAACTACTTTGCCCCTCCTTCATTAAATTTCTGGATCCGCCAATAGGATACGTAATTCACTTTTGAACTATATGATACCCATTTAATTAACGTGTCTTCTTTGTCAAGTCTTCCTAGTTTAGCTAACAAATGTGACATTCCATAATCACGAGATTATATTTTAAATTTCTATTCTCTTATTGTAATGGCCTAATATTTTTAATGAACCAAAAAATTAAAGTCTCTTATTTGTTTTTTTTATTAATGATCTAGCATTTTGAACTTTTCGGTGAAGAAAAAGTGTTTCTTCCCACTAATTAGGCATAAGACCTAGGGTATTTCACATTTTTATTTTTTATATTAAAATATCGTTTTATTTCATACATATTTTCAATGCGCGTTCGTAGTACACATTTGAAGTATGATCAACTATCAATAAATATCTCTGCACATGAAAATGACGGTTTTATGTTACTATAACATTTTGACTGTCTACTTTTTCTCATATAGGAGACCAAAAAGTAAAACCCAAATAAAAGAGTGGTAAAAAGAACGTGTCCACACAAAAAAAAACTCTTAAGGAAGTGAATTGTCGAGAGGCCAATATATCTTTGGGTTAGGGTTTGAGGAATTATGGGGGTTGAATTAATATATTATATAATATATATATATATGCATGGGTTACTTTCAAGCTAGCTAGCTAGCATGCATGCATATATTATAAATTATAATGCAGCTGCAGCAGCAGCAGCCTAGCTACAACTACAAGACATCAAATTATATAAGTAGAATACAACAATTTGGTTGCCTTGTTGGAGTTGTTGCTTTTGCTTGCCATCCAATTGCAAAACAATGATACCAGTACCTGCAAACTCCAACACTATTATTTTTATCCAAATCCATTTTCTTCTTTATTCAATTAATTAGCCTGTCATCATCAGCATGCATCGATCACTCTTTGGCATTTTATATGCTTTGCTTGCAGCCATTTCCATGAGATTTGTTATGATTACTATTATTAATTGGACAATGTCATTGTGTATATGCATATGTATTATTGGATAATAAAAGGTTAAGTTGAGAATTAATATACTATTTTGAGATTATTATTATTTTTTTGGAACAACTTTTTTACATGTCAATGTCAATTTTTGCTTGACTTATAAATTCAAAATGCATATATAGTACAATTTAAATGCACATATAAATTAATTCATTGTTAGATGCACATCTAAAGTGAAAACAAGCGCATCCAATTAAATTCAAATGCACATATAGGTTAAAATGCATTTGCAGTTAAATTTAATTGAGCATCCAATAAGATTCAAGTGCATATATAGTTCAGATCTGATATAACTCAAATGCACATACAAAATACATCCAAATGCATGTATAGTTGTTACAAATGCACATATCAATTTTAAATGCACATGAGCATAACTTAAATGCAAGTATAAATGACAAATGCACATCTAATTATATTCACTACCACAAAATTAACTTTTTAATCCGGGCGTAAAATGTGATATAACCCGGATCTGGCACAAAATAGGTCTAGGCTTCAGAGTGAGTATAATAGGTTATATAACACGGACCCCTTTGGACACGCCCGAGTTAAATGCATGACTATAGACCGCAAAGAAAATAAGCTATATAACCGGGACCTGAAAAACACGCTCGGGTTAAAAAGTGGTTATATATCCATGATAATTTGATGTTCGGGTTGTAATATCATGTCCAAAAATCACGCTAGCCATACTTTATAACCCGTAGATATAAAGGACTCGGGTTAAATAGTACGTGTCATCAACATCACATTTCAAGACATACTTAATACCCCGGATATTCCTACATCCGGGTTATATTGTCATGCTTTCAATATGTTATATAGACTGGTTATTTTTTGTTCGGGTTATATAATTTTGTTTTTTAAAATATGTTTTTTCATATTTTTACCCTGTAATTTACATGCACCAGTGATGCCTCTTTTCAACGCATTAACCATCTATTACTCCATACAAAAAGATGTAATAGCCATGATAAAATCCAATGTCATCACATTTCAACATAATAAATCAAATATTACAAAAAGGTAAACATTCTTCACCTAATTTGACAAAGTATTAGAATAAACCAACTCAATAAAAAACAACACTAAAATTCTAGTAAAGCGTAATCCATACTTGTCTAGAGAAAGAAAAATCAACATTCACGACTTGTCACCTATAAAACTTAACACTTGAACCAACAAAAGCACCCTTTATAATTCTTTATTCCAACCGCCAACCTCTTGATCTCGAATCAGTCTACCCCTTAAGCTTTCAAGGGTAGGCTCTAAGTCTCCTTTGGTACTCCTTGTCGTATTCCACTCCCTTTCATAGAGACAACACATTCTTCACATAAGCCCAAGAAATTAGAGATTTAGATACATAAAATTTCACTCAATTTTCCTTTATACTTAAAAGTTTATCTTGCATATTCTATTATAATCTCAAAATCAGTTTATAGCTCACTGATATAGTATGCCATGAAATTTATAATGTGCATTTAAGTACTTTCTATGTATTATCATTTTACATAATTTTCTATCAAAATTTCCAAGGGTGAGACAGTAAAAGTATAATGCAAAGGAGATCATGGAGAAGCAAGGGATTACCATAGGGTCTGAAAAGGATCCAGTGTAGAGGGCAACACAAACAAGTCATAGTGAATTGGGAAAGTTTGGGTAATTTTTGTAAATTGTGAAAAGTGGTTTGAGGGCATTTTTGTCACAAATAAAAAATACGATGAGTCCGATTGTAAATAGTGGAAAGAGTCGTCTCCTTCCTCCAGCCAACCATGGCGCGCACGGCAAGCTCCTTTCAATGACGGATGAGGCTTGATTTATGGTCGATTGGTCCAATTAAATCATGGGCTTCGTAGGAGGGATCAAAACGCATATTATCGTTGTGGAATCGGAAAGAATCATCCCCGTATAAGATCGAATTTCGTCATTTAAGGCAAGTGAATAATCCAAAAATGCATTTTGGAAACTTGGCAAAATCGGGATCAAATTGAGATCGTTTTTAGCCAAATTTGAGTCCATTATGGAGTGCTCTCCAAGCTCTTCAAGACCCCTATAAATAGGGATGCAATCGATGAAGTTTGAGCACTCAATTTCACGTCCAAAGTCAAAGAACCCTAGCTCTCGTCTGCGGATGTTCATCGAATCAATTCGACCGCCACCGAGCTCCATTGCAGCAATTACCACCACCAATAGGACCGCCTGGGAGCTAGTGCTCTTCAAAAGCCCCAAGGTCCCGCCGCCGGACAACCACCGTCGGGCCTCCAATTTTGACGATTTCCGTCGGCTGTCGCCAACGCTAAAGCAATTCGGAGCAGGGATTCAAGTTGCTACTCGGAAACAACCATCCCCGTGATACCATTCATCTCTCTGTGATTCAAGGCAAGTGACGGTTCGCTCTTGCATATTTATTCCATTTTTATCTTAATTGTCGATGAATTGGTTATACTATTAAGTTGGGATATATAATTATCTTCTTGTTTGGGAACTTGTGTGAATAAATGGTGTGATTAATTGAACCTTATTATTATGTTGTATAATATGCTAGCTACGACCCTTATATATAAATTATAGGGTTCTAGATATACTTGGTGTGGATTTGTTGTACATTTGTGTGGATATATATATATATATATAAATGCTAGTTTAGCATGAGTATTCGTAGGAACGCTATTTTCTTGCGAGGTTTAGTCATTTCTATATAACTTTGTGTTAGGAGGATAAATGCCCTAACGCTTTTGGTCATGACCTATCCCTATCCGAATATAGGTGGTGGTGCACTTAGCTAGTGTCAATCTTCAGGATTTATTCCCATTCTATATCTCATTGCGAGATCTGTTGTGGAAATTAAAAGCTTCAACGTTAATGCACGTTTTGAAATTAAATAAGATAAGTGCCTTGTTGCACATAATTAATATACCATCGGGCGGGAAGTACAACGTGGAACCCGCCCAGACTCTTGTTTTTGTAATACCCTTCATTTTTAGTAAGGGTAATTAAGTAATTTCCCAAACCCTCGTCAATTATTCGGGACGCGTTAGGCGAAGTTCGGAATTTCTGTAACTCGTATAATCTCTGTAATAATTCCCTGAGCTTTATATCATACATTCGATGTATTTTGGAGGTTTAGAATATTTGTTTAGGGTACAAATATATAATTTCCGGGATTTAAACTCAGGCCAAACCCTTCCCCGGGCAAACAGACGCGGAAATGCCTTTTCCGCGACCGCGGAATAATAGCCCTCTGAGGAGCTGGGCATTGGAGTTTTCCGCGACCGCGGAAAAATGCAGGCGTGCGACGCTTCGTCTTCCGCCGAACCTCGTCAATCGCGTCACCGTTGATCGTATGAGCGGCCGTCGATCTGGTCGGGGAGCTGCTCTTTCCTTTGGCTATAAATGGAGGTCGGATTGGAGGATTGTTGGCACCCAAAATCAGATTATCTCCCTCCCTCTTTCTCGTTTTCCATCCTCGCCGGAGTTCGTACCCTTGCCGGAAATTCGTGGTGTCGTCGGAGCTCTCGCCGGAGGTTATAGTGGCCGTGGGGTGGTGCATTACAGGCGCAAGGAGGATTGGAGTCGAAGCCCCCTCGAATCGAGCCCCCTCGTATCATCGCCGGTGAGATTTCCTCCCAATTTGTGGTCGCCGAGTTCACGGCCGCGACCACGGACATGAACTGCCGCGACCGTGGACGCTGTCCAGTCGTCCACGACCGCGGAATCCAAGCCGCGACCGCGGTTTGCCTTAGCAAACGCGATCATGGCCTTGGACGAACCGGTCTCGGACGGGACCCTCGTTCTTTCGGTTTCGTTCGTTTTTCCTTAGATTCGTATTATTAATTGTCGAATCTAACCTAGGGTTTCGTTGTGGATCGTTGTCGTAGGAATCTGTAATCCGATTTCCGTTCCCGTTCCGAACCCAGAAACCCGTCGTCGCTTAATCGTTCGTCTAGACTAAGGCAAGTGGCGGTTCGCTCTTGCTTATCATTCCATGTTTCCATTAATTATCAATTGTTTTTAATTGTTAATTAAATTGCGATGAACTATTGCTTTCGTTTGGGGAACATATTTTATAAATGATACGGTTAAAAATGATATTATAATAGGTTGTATATATTGCTAGAAACAACACTATTATATCTGTTATTACCATGATGGTATTGGTGTGGATTTTGCGTGTGTGAACTTAAAATGTAGTTAGAACGAGTATTCGTAGGAACGCTATGTACCTTGCGAGGTCTAGCCGTTTCTTTATAACCGTGGTGGATAGGATGTCCAAGCCCTAACACCCTTCCCTGGTCATGACTGTCCCTTATCCGAGTATAGGGGAGTGTACACAGCTGGTGCCAAACATTCGGGAAATATTCCCAAGATATCTCTCGTATCGAGATGATGTATTTATATGATAAAAGCTTTAACGTGAATATACGTTTTGGAATTAAACAAGATAAGTGCGATTATGCACATGATCAATATACTCTCGGGCGATGAGTACAACGTGGAAACCGTCCGGACTTCGATTAGAGTAAGTCCTCCTTCCAAATCTGAATTTGCATTACGCAGTGAGGTTGGTCGTGGACCCAAATGGTCAAGTCTTTTTAAACGCTTGTGTGAAATTATAACGTTCCCAAATATTTGTCAGACTTTCCCGTAAGACTCAATCTTTTGGAGTCTTCTCTTCATACGTTTCCCATAAGGCTCATTTCCTTTGAAGTCTACTTTTCAGTGCATGTCTAAACTTTAATCATTCCGTGAAAGTTCGGGGTTATATATCGTCCCTTCGGTTGTTATTCGAGGGACAATGATAGTAAACAGTTACGATCACTAGAACTATTCTGTTTGCACCCTTGCATAGTCTTTCATTAGACTAACCAACCGAGTTTTATTCCTTGCATGGTTGGCTGGTGTCATCCGTCCTATACGACACATCAGTGGTTGGTCCCCGAAGACTCGAAGTAACCAATTGAAGAAGAGGCTTGCAGTTGCAGATTTAAGTGTCGGCATTTCAAGGTCGTTAAGTATTACTCTAAAATGTATTTTTATAACCTAGTCATGTAATAAGTTTATTCTTAAAGTCTTCCGCTGTGTAATTTAAAGTCTTCCGCTGTAATTTCACTCTGTTGTAAAAACACTACTCTCGTTTCATGAGAGATCTTCTAATAAGAATGGTTGAGTTTCATTTAAAAATGTCTTCCGCTGTTTGTTTATTATGTTTATTTAAGATTAATTGTTCTGATTAAAGCCTTGGGTGACATCGGACAACAACGTCTGAGGTCACTGGCGTGTGGCATTTCCGACAATAAGTCGGGGGTGTTACAGTTATGCTGTTACAGTTATGGTATCAGAGCAACGATTTTAAAATTCTTGGCCTATTGTTAGGTTTGAGAATTTTCGAAAAATAATTTCGAAACTATTTTCAACCTATTTTCTATTAAAAAGAATTTTGAGGATTTAAGTGTTGGATTTAAAAGTTTTATTTACTCCTTGGAATTTAAAATAATGATTTAGCTATTTGAACTTCAAAAGCTATTTATAATTGATTTATAAAATGTCGTGTTATAAGCGATTAAATTAACTTTATGATTGTAACTTAAAAGTGTGATTTTGGTCTTGGTAAAAGTTTGTGGTAATCATATCACTGGTTGAGAAACTAACTTTATAATAATTACTTTTATATAAAAGGGTTAGTAGTATAAAGTATGAAGTTTGAAAGTATGAAACTTTATAATAAGTGGTTTTTAAACTTCTGCAAGATTCAAGTTGTTACTTATTGCTTAGATCCGTTCTTAGGAATATCGTTTCTCCTTAGGTTTAATGTCATTTAAAGGTTGATATTTCTCCTAGAGTTCCCACTTTCAAGTAAGTCAGAAGAAGGTCGTTTCTGCGGTTAATGGTGGTGGGCCAGTCAGATTGATATAGATTTATTAGTTTGGACCCTTATAAATCGTATCATAATGTAATTGACTCAGTGTCATGTACAAGTTGGAAAAGTTCTAAACTAACGTTATGGTTCATCAACAGATAATGGACACACGATCCACCAACCAAGCAGCTAACGAAAGTCCTAGCAACGATTCTCGAATTCGATTGAGAAGTGTTACTCCACAAGGGGAAGATGCGGGATCTGGCTCATGTAATAGTGACCCTACCCTGCGGCAGGATGTTCATCAAGGACAAGCGGACCCCCAAGCTGCAAGGGGAGTTCCACCTCCTGCCCCGATCGTGCTAAGTACGGCGACCATTGGACAGATAGTAGGGCTAGTGGTCGAAGTATTAATGGCCCAGGTGACACCGCAAGTCCAAGAGGCCCCCTTATCTCAAGTCGCAGCTAGTGTGGAGGCACAGATTAAGGCAAAGAGTGGGCAACAGAATCGCAGGGCTGGCTCGTTCAAGCGACCGTCGTCGCCCACCAAGTTCGAGAAATCTGGTCATATTAAGACCAAGGCGACTCAGTTTGGTTCCGCCAAATGCTCAGACCGGAGTAACGGCGTGATTCAATGCCACAACTGTGGTAAGGCTGGGCACAGGAGCCCTAGTTGCCAAAAGATGAAGCAAGTATGTTACAAATGTGGGAGGGAATGCCACATGAAGGCATACTGTAGGAAGAAGGGCCTAAGGCCAACTCAAGCAAATCAGGCCTCAAAAGTTGGCAGTGGACAGAACCCAAGGGCAGAAGTATATGTTCCGGGGCAGTCTGCTACTCGTGATAAAGGCAAAGCGCCTATGGAATCTTCGGGTCAAGAGCAACGACTCTTTGTGATACGTCACCCCGACGGAAGGGAAGCTTTGTATGAATGGTAGTATTTTGTAAGGCTTTTTAGAATAAGGAGCGATGGCTCGTGTCGATAGTCTCCATAGTTTAGTAATCTGTCTATTTGACTTTCTATCAGTTGTTTTATGTAATGTTTCGAATAATAAAGAAGTGTTTCCTTGTTCCGGAAATTACTAAATTCGTTACTATTACAAATTGTTCGTTCATACGAGACTCCGTGAGTGCCAAAAACAGTTATGTCACGTGTGGATGAGGGCTGTCAGGACTCACAAAGGAGGGGTAACGTATGGAGCATTGGTGTTCGTTCCCTACATGGTTAAACACCAGGGGCGACTCTATTACTGAGTTCCTAGATCCATTCTTAAGAATCTCTCTTTATTCTTAGAGTAATGTCACATCGGTATGACATTAATTACTCCCTTCGTTGAGCGGACGAGCGTTATCTCGTGAGTTGAGTTTTACCAAAATTCCTTATTGTAAAGGAAACAAATGTACGTGGTTAATGCTCTATGGGATTAAGAGTTTTTTTCTCATATGTGTACCCTAAACATTTTTTTTCTGGTAAAAATACATAAGAATGAACTATAGGAAGTTCAGAATGCCTGGTTGTGAGGTCATACTGTAGTCGTCTATGTAGATAGATTGCTGAGAAGAGAATAAATGTTTATAAGAGATAGTTCATAGGGAATCCAGTTTCTCTAAACATATCGTACTCTATTACGACCTTGAGTAAAACCTTAGGACCCAAGGGTGTAATTATGGAATGTGTAAGTGGGTATATGTTCATTGTGAGCCAGAGGGTTAAAACTTTCAAAAAGGCTAAGGGTGTGAGACCATAGGTATTATTTTGGAAGTTTATCTGAGGTTTCGTTATGGGGTTTTCTTAAGAGAAACGACATAAGGATTGGATAGAGAGTGATCGATGTCTTTTAAGGCGATTTGGTGTCACGTCTAGGAAAATAAAGTGATTAGCCACAACTGTGCTAATCGATTTATCACGATCTTGTTTTGAGGAAACTAGAGGTTTGAGTTGGAAGTGAGCTTTAGGGCCAAATTTAATTGGGCCAAGGAACTGAATCAGTGAATTGTACCTTCAAGGGATATGGAGTTATGATATCTGGAGATTTACAAGGTTTGTAACGTGTATTTTAAGAGAGTGTGACGTCTATAAGGCCGATGCTATAGCACTTTTTGGAAAATTAAGTTGTGAACGATTGTATTGGGAGAGAGCCCACTTGAAAGTGAAAGGTTATGGTGTAGGGCATAGTTATTCGGAGGATTTCGATAAACAAAAGGATGTGGCATGGGAAATTGTCATATGTATGTTTAAGGAGTAAGGTAACAAATGTTACTCCTAGATACCCATTGAAGGATTAGGACGTAAAGTGATTGATTTTGATGGCAAGGCATCGTTCATCGATATGGTATGTTTGAGTAAATAAATCGAGGAACCTTAAAGGTTTAAGTTAGAGATTGAATAATGGAATACGTTAAGTTAGTCTTGAGTAAACAATAAATATCAGTAAAGCAAAAGGGTACTTGATTTGGGATAATAAATCGTATGAGGACAACGGGTTGTTTAAGGATTTATGGATGAATAAAAAACTCAACCGATAAAAGTTTGTTATGATTTTTGAAGATCAATAGTGTGACATAAAGTAAGTATGTGGACGATACCAAGTGAACTTGAGGAAAATGTGACCCATGTCTATTAAGGTGATCGTATGGAACGTTTGGGTAAAACGAGAGTATAATCTTGTGGAATGGATTATTAGATCATGTTGAGATAATCGGACATAGGATGTGGTGTGCTTAATTGTGGGATCACATGCGTAAAGATTTTGAGTTAAGATATGGCACAAGGGCCAAATGTAATTAAGGTAACCAATGTAATAGGTGAGCCGTGTATGTAAGGAGTAAGGCCTATATGACAAGTGGAAGTAATAAGTTACGGTATAGTTGAATTCTATGCATGTACTTTGAGGATCTGATCATCGAAGGAAAGTTAGTAGAAAAATGTTGTATTCTTCTGTTTGAAGACATCAAGGTCTTTATGAGGAATGGGGCAATATAGCGAGGTTATATTAGAGAGTATAATGGATACTCTGATCAAGGCAAAGGTAATCTTGTGGACGATCACATCTGTTCTAGTAAGAGAAAGGAATGTAGGCAGTATGTTGCGAGAAGAATCATGATCGAGAAATAGTCGATTTTGGTGATATAGGTTACGAAGACCAAAATTATTTAAGGATATCAACTTAAGGAAGATAAGGTATGTACTCTGAGAGAGGCTTAGAGAAAGGTGAAAGAGAAATGTATGTTCTCATGCTTAAGGTTTAGCGAGTCTATTGTGATGGTTTTGGGAGACTATTATCCTAAGATAATTATGACCTTGTGGATATAGTCACGCGTTGATACAAGTGTAGCACGTGGGAATAAGAGATGTGCGGTAATAGTATGGTCGAGGAAACAGATCGTTTTCCTAGGAGAAAGTACAAGGATGAGATGATTAAGGATATTAAGATCAGGTAGTAAGATTATGGTGAAATCGGACCCCTTAGTTTAGCAATGCTAGTTTCGGGGTCGAAATTATTTTTAAGGGGGTAGTAATGTAATAATCCTCATATTACCATAGAGGTAATGTGATAGAATGCAGGTCTGGTGAAAGCAATTCGCTTAGGTTGTGGAAGATCTAAATTATGGCTAACCTTACGTTAGCGGTAATTTGAGCCAACTTATAAATTTTAACTTAGAAATGTCTGCACCAATTTTTACAAAGTGTGAAAGGGGTTAGACATGGTTAAACTTATACGGTTGTGTAGCTTAGTATTGGGTCACATCTTCGGGTTGTTATCAGCCAAGTTTCGGGGTCGAAACTTCTTTTTAGGGGAAAGTGATGTAATACCCCTCATTTTTAGTAAGGGTAATTGAGTAATTTCCCAAACCCTCGTCAATTATTCGGGACGCGTTAGGCGAAGTTCGGAATTTCTGTAACTCGTATAATCTCTGTAATAATTCCCTGAGCTTTATATCATACATTCGATGTATTTTGGAGGTTTAGAATATTTGTTTGGGGTACAAATATATAATTTCCGGGATTTAAACCCATGCCAAACCCTTCCCCAGGCAAACAGACGCGGAAATGCCTTTTCCGCGACCGCGGAATAATAGCCCTCTAAGGAGCTGGGCATTGGAAATTTCTGCGACCGCGGAAAAATGCAGGCGTGCGACGCTTCGTCTTCCGCCGAACCTCGTCGATCGCGTCACCGTTGATCGTCTGAGCGGTCGTCGATCTGGTCGGGGAGCTGCTCCTTCCTTTGGCTATAAATGGAGGTCGGATTGGAGGATTATTGGCACCCAAAATCAGATTCTCTCCCTCTCTCTCTCTCTCTCGTTTTCCATCCTCGCCGGAGTTTGTACCCTTGCCGGAAATTCGTGGTGTCGCCGGAGCTCTCGCCGGAGGTTATAGTGGTCGTGGGGTGGTGCATTGGAAGCGCAAGGAGGATTGGAGTCGAAGCCCCCTCGAATCGAGCCCCCTCGTGTCGTCGCCGATGAGATTTCCTACCGATTTGTGGTCGCCGAGTTCACGGCCGCGATCGCGGACATGAACTGCCGTGACCGCGGACGTTGTCCAGTCGTCCGCGACCGCGGAATCCAAGCCACGACCGCGGTTTGCCTTAGCAAACGCGATCGTGGCCTTGGACGAACCGGTCTCGGACGGGACCCTCGTTCTTTCGGTTTCGTTCGTTTTTCCTTAGATTCGTATTATTAATTGTCGAATCTAACATAGGGTTTCGTTGTGGATCGTTGTCGTAGGAATCTGTAATCCGATTTCCGTTCCCGTTCCGAACCCAGAAACCCGTCGTCCCTCAATCGTTCATCTAGAATAAGGCAAGTGGCGATTCGCTCTTGCTTATCATTCCATGTTTCCATTAATTATCAATTGTTTTTAATTGTTAATTAAATTGGGATGAACTATTGCTTTCGTTTGGGGAACATATTTTATAAATGATACGATTAAAACATGATATTATAATAGGTTGTATATATTGCTAGAAACAACGCTATTATATCTGTTATTACCATAATGGTATTGGTGTGAATTTTGCGTGTGTGAACTTAAAATGTAGTTAGAATGAGTATTCGTAGGAACGCTATGTACCTTGCGAGGTCTAGCCGTTTCTTTATAACCGTGGTGGATAGGATGTCCAAGCCCTAACACCCTTCCCTGGCCATGACTGTCCCCTATCCGAGTATAGGGGAGGTGCACACAGCTGGTGCCAAACATTCGGGAAATATTCCTAAGATATCTCTCGTATCGAGATGATATATTTATATGATAAAAGCTTTAACGTGAATATACATTTTGGAATTAAACAAGATAAGTGCGATTATGCACATGATTAATATACCCTCGGGCGATGAGCACAACATGGAAACCGCCCGGACTTCGATTAGAGTAGGTCCTCCTTCCAAATCCGTATTCGCATTACGCGGTGAGGTTAGTCGTGGACCCAAATGGTCAAGTCTTTTTAAACGCTTGTGTGAAATTATAACGTTCCCAAATATTTGTCAGACTTTCCCGTAAGACTCAATCTTTTGGAGTCTTCTCTTCATACTTTTCCCATAAAGCTCATTTCCTTTGGAGTCTCCTTTTCAGTGCATGTCTAAACTTTAATCATTCCATGAAAGTTCCGGGTTATATATCGTCCCTTCGGTTGTTATTCGAGGGACAATGATAGTAAACAGTTACGATCACTAGAACTATTCTGTTTGCACCCTTGCATAGTCTTTCATTAGACTAACCAACCGGGTTTTATTCCTTGCATGGTTGGCTGGTGTCATCCGTCCTATACGGCACATCAATGGTTGGTCCCCGAAGACTCAAAGTAACCAATTGAAGAAGAGGCTTGCAGTTCCATATTTAAGTGTCGGTATTTCAAGGTCGTTAAGTATTACTCTAAAATGTATTTTATAACCTAGTCATGTAATAAGTTTATTCTTAAAGTCTTCCGCTGTGTAATTTAAAGTCTTCCGATGTAATTTCACTCTGTTGTAAAAACACTACTCTCGTTTGATGAGAGATCTTCTAATAAGAATGGTTGAGTTTCATTTAAAAATGTCTTCTGCTGTTTGTTTATTATGTTTATTTAAGATTAATTGTTCTGATTAAAGCCTTGGGTGACATCGGACAACAACGTCTGAGGTTACTAGCGTGTGACATTTCCGACAATAAGTCGGGGGTGTTACAGTTTTAAAGTAAGTCCTCTTTCCAATCTGGATTCGCATTATGCGGTAAGGTTGGTCGTGGACCCAAATATTCAAGGTCGGTTTTCAAACTGTGTGTGAAATATAATATTCCCAAACAAATTCATTAATTTCCCATAAGACTCATCTTCTTTGGAGTCTTCTCTTGTCCCATACCTTTTTCTTTATTTCAGTGAGAGTATCTGGGTTATTTATCGTCTATCGGTTTTTATTCAATAGACAATGATAGTAACTAGATACAATCACCAAAACCATTATGTTTGAGCCCTTGCGTAGTCTTTCATTAGACTGACCAATCTTCATTTTTCCTTGCATGGTTGGTTGGTGTCATCCGTCCTATGCGGCAAATCAGTGGTTGGTCTTCGACGCCTTGAAATAACAAATCGAAAACGAAGGCTTGCAGTTGAAGTTAATTAGTTTGAAGATTTCAAGGTCGTTTAAGTATAAGATTTAATTTTCTAACTGATGTAATATGTGAAGTTGTATATCATAGTCATGTAATTAGGATTTATTTAAAGTCTTCCGCTGTAAATTTCAATATCATTTGTAAAACTTATCTCATAAATTTACGAGGGGAATATTAATACAGATTTGTTATTTATTTCAAAAGTCTTCTGCTACTCTTTTATTATATAATGTTTATTTATTCATTTACGTACAATTGTTCCGATTAAAGCCTTGGGTGGCTTTGGACTTTACAGTCTGAGGTCACTGGCGTGTGGCACTACCGATGTAAGTCGGGGGTGTTACATGGTGTACACTCCAAATTCACATAGTATACATTACAAAAGAACGTTTGGGTTATGTGTGCATTTGGGTTATGCTAGATGTGAATTTTTAACTATATGCTTGTTTGGTTATTGTGGTGTGTACATTTAGTTATAATGTGATGTGCAAGTTGATATAATTGGATGTGCAAGTGTATATAACAATATGTACATTTAGATTTAATTGGATGCATGTGCATTTGGATATAACTTTATGTATTTTTATGAACTATACGTGAATTTGAGTTATACTAGATATGCATTTGAACTGTATGTGTTTTTTAACATAAGTGTAGGTGCATTTGAAAATGACTAAATGTGCTTTTTTGCATTTTGAATGTGCATTTCACAATGAATTGTACTCCAAGTGTATTTCAGAATGTATTATATATGTATTTCAGAATGTATTGTATGTTCATTTCAGAATGTATTGTATGTGCGTTTCAAAGATACAAGGTAAACTAAAGTTGGCTGGAAAAAATGGCTGGAAAAAAAGACTAATTAGAGAAAAAAGTGTCACGTCTGAGCACGCGGGTGAACGCTCCCCTATATATAATACTTATAATTCATGGTTAGGATTGATTATGAAAATAATTACATAATAAAATATCTAATTGAAATTATATGACACTGATTAATCAAAACCATAATTAGATATCATTAATAATAATGTTAATTGAGTGTGTTTTTGTTTGATGGTAAAAGGCCGAACACCCTCACTATATATATACTAAATTAGGATCCCTACTACGCCACGTGGTACACCCAAAATAAACCAACTCTCTCTAATGCCATGTAGGCCGTGGCATCACGCCATTAATTTTGTCAAATGACAAACTATCCTTTTTTTGTTTTTATTATGAAAATAAAATAAAATTAAATCAAATCTCTGCCCTAATTAACAAGTTATGCATACCATATTAATATTTTTATAATCCATTCTTTCCAAAACGTAGCACAAAATATTCTCTGTCATATATTGTCTGTACTTAAATAAATCTGTAATATTGTTAACATAAGTTCTTTCCAAAATGGACCAAAGAATATTCAATAAATCTGCATTGCAATAACAAATGCGTTGGAAACAAATGATTTGTTTCCAAAAAAATGAACCTGCAAATCTACTACATATCTACTAAAGTAGAACCCCAACTAAGTCACTTAGCGCCTCCACAATAAACACACCCTTCCCTACTGCCACGTGGCATCATGTCATTAATTTTGCCACGTGGCAATCTATCCATTTTTTCGATTTTCATTTGAAAATCAAATCTTTGCAATAACTTACAACCTATGCATACTATACAAAAATATATTTGTAATATTTTTATAATCAATTATTTCCAAAATTTACCACAAAATATTACATTCTATGCAGATTTGATTTCTCTGTTATATATTTCTTATGCATTATACAAAAATAAATCTACAATATTTTTAACATCAATTCTTTCCAAAATGGATCATAAAATATCCAATAAACCTGCAGTGCAATAACAAATTCGTACCAAACAAATGATTTGTTTCCAAAAACTGAACCTGCAGATTTGCTTACAAATCAGTGACATAAGAATACGGGGGAGGACTCGGAGGATTATATAGTGCATGTGTTTATAATTGGTTTTTGTATTACTATACTACTAGCTAATTACAGATTAATTAACATTTTAATTATGTAGTGTTTTATCTACTTCAATTGAGTAAACAGAGGTGCGATTACATGCAAATATGCATTAGTGGCAATTCTCAGGGCAATTTGTAAATTTAGTACTTAACTATCGACATTCCCATGCCACACATGGTTTTTATGTCATATATGTTGAATAAAAAATATTAATAATTACTAAAATTAATCTATGTATTAAAAAAAATCTGGATAATATTAATATCAAAATCATATTCGGATCATAATTTCGTATATGAATCATCCATATAATTAGGAAATTTTGGATTTGTATATAATTAGGAAATTTTGAATTTGTATGTAATTAGAAAATATTTGGATTTGTAATATTTGTGTTTGATTTGTAGTTAAATTAGAAAGAGGGATAAACATATCCAAAATTTCCTATGTCACCTGTCACTCTAAGAATAAACCATGTCATTATATGCCACTTGTCATCATCTCAATTTTTCAAGTAATAAAAATTTATTTTAAAAATCAATATATATCTTAATTCTTTCTAATTATATTTTAAATCTCTAAGATTACTAAAATAAAATATAATATCAATAAGGAAATTTATAATCTTAACAATAATCCACCTAATCTCTTACATCTTTCCATCATAAGCTAATCTTATATAAACAAATACACTTGGACCAAAAAAATAAAATAAAATAAATTTCCATAATTATATAATATTTTTGTCCTTTTTAATAATTATATCTCGATCTTATTAGGACCTTAATTTATACATTCATTTTCTAAACGTTTTTCAATATATAGTAAGTGATTAATTAGTAGCTTATAATAGGTCAATTATGTGCACTTTTTATTTGCACTGTAAAATTGCAAATATTTACAATAAAAAAAACATTATACAGAATCTTAGAAATAAATGTTTTGTAAAGATACATTATTACATACTCTATACTTAAATGAAATAAGATATAAATTATTATATAGTAATGCAATTTCTAATTATTAGTTTAGTACGAAAATAAATTATTAAAGGAAGTTTTCAATATTGAGCTATAAGTGTACTAACATTAATTTCATAAACCTATTTTTGAAAAATCTTATTTATTGTATCTATTTTATACGGTCATGGTCTGTGAAAGGACGCATAGAAATATATATATCTAATTTAAGATACAATTATATTTTTTTGGTCAAAGTATTATATTATAAATAATATACTATATATCTACTTAAACAAAACTTCAATATGTCACATTGCACCCTCACAATAAAAATGCGACATGCTATTTTTTGAGAATTTCATTTTTTTTGTAAATCTAAATTTGTATAGAAAAAAATATGTATCATAAAACTAAACTAATTCCTAATTTACATACAAAACAATCAAAATAATCACTTCCTAGTTTACATACAATTTTTTAATTTAGATACAAATCAATCACATAAATAAACTAATCACTTTCTAATTTATACACAAATGAATCACACAAATCAATAACAAAGATTACCAATACAAAACTTCCACAACAATCTATCATATATACGCTAAACTAAAACCTAACTAAACCACAAAACACCCCCTAATCGATCAAAACACCTCATCATTTGCCATGCGTCATTCTCTCATTTTTTCACTTTGTTTTAATATATTTAATTACAAACAAAAAATCTATTATATATCTACAAAATCAAAACCCCTCTATGCCACATGACATCCCCCTATTAAGCACACATCCTCCTTATACCACATAGCATCCTCCTATTTTTTCTGTCACATAGCATTTTCTCATTTTTTAATTCAATATAATAAATAAAAATCAGATTTTCCTATTTTCTAAACTAAACATGTCAATCAAAATCATATAGCTTATATATATTATCATATTTCCATAATTAAAAATACTAAACAGTAAAAGCATAAGTCAAATTCTAAGCATCACCAATAAGTAGTTTAATGAGGGATTATCAACTACATTTGGAAATATGCAATGGATAATATTTCAATTTAGTTACCATGAAAATATGTTTCTATGAATGTATTCTAAAAATCCGGAAAGATAAGACTAGGACCCGGAAGTTACACTCGCTAAAAGTAAACTATACAAAACAAAGGTGAAAATGTGCTATAAGTATAATGATTTATAACATTGTCAATATATTTTATGAAACATATTATTGGTATGCATAATTTTTTTTAAATTCGTTCAAAGCGCAAAGTGTAATCTACTAAATAAAAACCTTATGTGTCGTCACCACATTTGATTTGCCTATGTGTCATCACTCATCTAACCATCATCCAACTATTAGAAAAAAATAAAAAAGAATTATCAACTACAAGAGCTGCCAAAAATTTCGAAAATATATGAAAAGAAATAAAAATTTACTTTTCCATGTATAAAATAAGATACGTTTTGATTATAGTAAGTAATCACAATCAATAAGATAATTTTTTATTATAGAATCTCAATGTGTATGCGTAGAGATTTTTTAACCATTTATTTTCCTAACTAATCTTGAACAGATTGAAAACTCTATTTTTCATATATCTTATTTGATGGTGTAAGTAAATATATATCAACTAATCTTGCCATATCATCTTAAAATACTTATTGTTTTTACAAATCTTCTCTATAATTTTTCTACACATTGAAGCTACACAATATTTTTTATATTAATATAAATTTATCAATTTTGTTAAATGCAGTGTTTATGTTGTAGTTGTGTAATGATCAAGTCCACAAATTGCTTGCAATCGTAGATTTTTATCAAGAATATGTATAATATTATTGAAGAGATTTTCTCAAAGTCAATTAAGATAAATCCAGTGTTTATGTTGTAGTAGTTAACTTACCAATTTCTATAATTAATGTATTTCGTAGAGTCTATTGAAATTCATTTAAATTCAATTTTTACGAACTAAAGAGCATATATGATGTTGTATTTATCAATTGCATTGTTTATATATGTATTATATTAGATTATGATATATATATATATATGTTCTTTCATAATGTATTTTTAGCTTAAAACAACAACTCTATAAAATAAATAACTCACTCTAACACAATTGTAAATCAAATTGCATATGGGTCTAATCTTCACAGCATATTTGTTATGTGTAATTTATCATTATTAATATTATTTTTTAAACTACTTGATGGTCGTAGTTACTTAATATAGTTTGATCATCTTCACAAGTTAGGATTTTGTTAACTTTATACCTTAAGTTCAGGTATAAAACTATCTGAATTGATTTGTGCTGTCAAACTTATTATCTGAGATGAAGCTCCAATGACGAATAGATTCTGTTTTGAAGCATTATACATGACTTTAAGAGATATTTTATGGGCTACAAATCCCCTTAGTTCAGTACAACCTTTTAGAGGGAAAATCATAGTATTTGGTGGAGACTTTATGCAAATCCTACCCATTATTACAAAAGGAAGCAAGCAAGATATTGTTTTTGCCACCATTAATTCCTCTTATTTGTGAGAATATTGCAAACTTCTTAATTTGACAAGAAACATGAGGATTCAACAAGGTACATCTGATTATGATATCAAAGAAGCAAATCAATTTTCTGAATGGGTATTAAGCATCGGAGATGGTATTGTAGGTGATGACAAAATGATTGAGAAGCAGAAATACAAATTCGTGATGAACTATTGGTGAAGGATTATGACTTAGATCTGATTCCAGCAATTGTTAAGTCTGTTTATCCATCTCTTTTGGACAATCAGTTGTCTCCGAAATACTTTGAAGAACGAGCAATTCTTGCACCAACACATGAAGAGGTAGATAGAGTTAATGACTATATATTGTCTTTTGTTACCAAGTAGTGAGAAAGTCTATCTCAGTTTGGATAGCCTTTGCAAGACAGGTTTTATTGCAGACAGCGATGCAAGTGTTTATACGTCTGACTACTGGAACAATATTAGATGTTATGGTGTCCCAAATTATGTATTGAAACCAAATGTTAAGGTCTCTATTATGTTGCTTTGAAATATTGACCAGTCTTCAGGTTTATGCAATGGGACAAGATTGATAACCACGCAGCTCGACAGTAATGTCATACAAGGAAGAATTATTTCAACAACAATACTGGACATAAAGTTGTGATTCCTCGCATGCTCATGTCACCATCAGACACTTTATACTCGTTCAAGTTTCAGCGAAGACAATTTTCCTTGAGTATATGTTTTGCTATGACTATAAACAATAGCCAGGGCCAATCTCTTACAAATGTCGGTTTGTATCTTCCACGCCCTGTTTTTACCCATGGTCAGTTTTATGTTGCATAATCAAGAGTTACTAGCAAGAAAGGTTTGAAGATTTTGATATGTGACAAAAACAAAAAAAAAGATCTAATACTGTTGATCAGCTCTACTTTGTAGGGCATATCTAGGAGTGTTACCGGTGTTTAGGGTGCCATTTGTATGGGCGACCAAGGACGACAGCGGATGCACATGGAGTTGATCGCGGCAAAGTCGAAGCAACGAAGCAGAAAATGCCAATTTCCGCGACCGCGGAAAATCCTTTCAGCGAGGCCAGGTCGAGAGTGAAGTTGAATTTTCCGCGACCGCGGAATTCTTTCCGCGATCGCGGAAATGTGCGGCAGCGAACCCGGAGTCCCACTCCGGAATTTTCGCCCGGAGTCCTACTCCGGAATTTCCGTCTGAAGTTGCTTTTACGATTATTCTTTTATTTTATTTTCTTTTCGTTATTTTGTTTACTTTATATTATTTCCTTTTAGGATTAGTTTTGTTATCTTTTCACTAGAGTTTTAGGGTTAGGTTATTTAACCTAATTTTTCCTAGTATCGTTCAACATTCAGATTCAGTTTTCATTGTTGTTTTTCGTACCTTTTGCTCAGGCAGATAATTGAAGCCTTTGGTTGATTTGATTGTGAGGTTATTCCTTTACTCTTTCTATGATTGTTTTAATTCTCTCTCGTGCTTAGTCTCATTGATCGTATATCGATTCCCCTTCATTTGTTGATTAGGATATCAAATAGATTGATAATAATAGTTCCCTCTAGCCTGACAATCTAGAGAAAAATAGTATTACGCTATTGGTTCCCCTTTTCTATACAACCTGTTGAGATTGTTATTGATCATACTATTAAGGATTGGATAAGACTGTTTGAGAATCTTGATCCCTTAGTTTATGTAGAGAATTAATTGCATGCAATTGTATGACTGTTTGCTACACTTGCATGTACCTATCTATTCCTGAATTCATTGTTGTTGTTAGATTTATCTTGATAGTTTCTTGATTGTTTAATAGTTAGGGTTATCAGGACTAGTTGGACTGGTAACTAATTTAGAACAGGGATTAGGACATCCATGAGGATTGAGAATTAGGAATAATCAACGATTGATCAACCAAACTAAATGTGGATATTTGTTTGTCAAGCTTTCTATGTTTTATTTATCGTTTTCTTAGTTAGATTCATACAAAACCCCCCCTTTGTCTTTGTTATCGATTGGTGAATAATTTTGCAAACAGGATATATGACTTGATTCTCTGTGGGATTCGACCCTTACTTACCAGACTACATTAGTTAGGTTTTTAAGGATTATTTTGTTTAGGTGTCACGACAACACCTATTAACTGTCTACAACCAATGTAGTATATAAGGAAATTTTTCATAATTTGTAGCAATTTTGAACGTCTTACGAATATTTATGTTTAGGGTTTCATTTTCATGTATTAGATGAACATTTTGATTATGCTTTATCATTTTAGTAGTATTGATGTTAGAGATGTGACTATCCCCGTTTCAAAACTACTTAGCCAATTTTTACTATTAATAAAGTTACGGAGAGTTTCGTCTCTCTTTCAATAATGTATTTTGTTAATCTCTTCAATATTTTATATTCAATTAGTCATTTTTTATATTAGCATTCATCTACTTCTATAACAATCACTACCTACATATTTCTATATCAATTAGATATATAATTTTTATATACTATATTTTTACATGTAACAAAAACTAAACAGATCTCGTTCAAGGCACGGGTACTACACTAGTTATATTAAAAAGATAGAGAACACGAAGAAAAATCTCATAATATATTATGAAGCAGTAGTTTGTATACGTATATTGTTATCGCCTTCTTACTTTTTGATGGGTGATTAAATGGTAATGAAATCTTCAGCAATTGTACATAAAATTAATTGATTTTTCTAATTTGTGTTCATGGGCATAAGCTAAGAAGTTAAGTTTGAAAATTATTTCTAAATTATTTTTTAAAGTAAAAATGGTGATACCTTTTTAAAAAAAGTTAAATTAATGGCTAAAAAAATATTACTAAACATGGAAAAGTTATTGTGTGTTCATACACACACTAGAAAAAATCATAGTTAAATGTGTGGATGGATAAAAACAATAGATGTCTGATAGTTAAATAGTTAACACTTCAAATTTCGTGTTCTCTTCTATGTTCCATTTAGGTTTTACTTGCTTATTTTATATCTTAAACCTTATATTATGTTTAATAATTAAGATTTAGAGTTTATAGTTTAAGATTTAGGTGTTAGAATTTTGGGTTTAGGGTATAGGGTCAAAGGTTTAGGATTTAGGATTTAAGATTTAGGGTGTATGGTTTATATTTAGAATTCAGAGCTTAGGATTTAGAATTTAGGATTTAGGGTTTAGAATTTATGATTTAGGTTATAAAATAAATAAATTTAACATAAAAAAGTGTAAAAAGAGCAACAATTCTCATTAAACCATGCATACTTCAGGATTGTTGATGTGTTCAATCTGGATAGATCATTTGGTTTAGTACTATTTGTTCCACATGCACTGTTCCTCAATATTTACGGCAACAATTTTTTCACTTAAATTACTTTCCTAAATATGCTTGAGGATAGATCGATAATCGACCAAGAAACATGGCATAATTGCACAATACTCTATTTATTAGGTTTTATTTATCTTTTTAGAATTTTATAAACATATTAAGAAATTTATTAAATCTATTTTTTTCAAAATTTAATCACTCACACCGTCCTTTTATACAATAAATGAATGAAATTAAAAAATCAGTATAATCAAAATTTAAGATACATTTTATGATTTATATGTGATAGGTATATTATCGATTTTAAAGTGTAAAAAGACAAGTGAAACTTATTGGACAGAGTATTAATAAGATAGGATGCTAATCGAAGCTGATGGTTAAGAAACACTAGAAATCAGAGTGCGAAACATCCATTTGCGTAGATGTAGTATCACGATATAATAAAGAATTTGTAATATGTTTTTTGTTGTTGTTGTTTGTAATATGATATATATATATATATTCTTTGTTACGTATACAAATGTTATATGTAATTATGTTAGGTATTTATTTTTGTGTGATAATCTGTTTTGGAATAAAATTACACTTTGTAGTAAATTAAAATTTCGTGTTTGTAGGGATATGTTTTTGCGTAATTTTTTTTTCCTGTAATGTGTAGTTAATAATAAGCATGCATTTTTTGTGCACTAAATGTGTTAATTAAATATCCTAAGTATTTCATGTTTTGTATGAAACCAATTTGAGAGTATTAAACATGTTTAATATGAAGTAGTGAAATACTGGTTAAAAAATAAAGCAACTGTAATTTTTGTAAAGTTTAATCTTTATGCTAAAATACAACATATCGTGTAAAACTATTGCAAAGAACAGAGCTATATCGTCAGGACATTTGCCAAAAATTTGCCATGGTTGTAAACCAATTTTACATGAACCTCATCAGAAGATAGAAAGAACAGAGCTAAGAATAAATTTATGCTGATCGATGTAATATTTAAATTAAATCACAACTCCATATAAGCTACATAACAAATATTTATATTTTTTTCTCACCAAGGAGATGGTATCAGCTTCTTTCATTTCCAGATCCCTCAATGAAGAGTCTATAACCTGATTAGAAATACACACAGAAGCAATTAGACATGGAAAAAGCAAGCTGCAAAAACTACTATATTTTTGTGTTTAAACCATTCTTATTCCATAATGCATATTATGATGTAGAGACATGCCACACACACAGAAACTAAGTTGTGTCCTCAAATTTTCAAGTTCCCTTGAATAAACAACAGGGACAGCCTCCAGAACCTCATTGCCATACATTAATTGTCCGCATATGTCAACTCATGTTTTAGCAATATCGATACCATGATTTTTACCTCTTTTAGCAGCAATTTTGTTGTCCTATGATGAGCTTCATCCTCCAAATGTTGAACCTGAAAAGGTGTAATGGCTCTCAAGACACACTTATTTTATTAAATTTTAAATAAAAGAAATAGAAGTTGTGTCAATGAAAATTCATACCAGAGTGCTCCTGCTCTCAAGTTTCGCTTCCAACTTCTTAACAGCAGTATGAGCCATCTTTCCCTTTTGAATGAGCAAGCTAAAGCAGATTCCAAGCATTTGATCTGCTCCATAGATTTAGGAAGTAATCAACACGCTAATAGCTATTAAGTTGGATAACAACATATTATATACCTTTTCATTCGCATTTCTCAACTCCTGTTTGTAAACAACGTTCACATCTACTGAAGGATCAAACTTTCCAAGAAAATCTTCAAGGCTAAGTTGTGTACTTCTGTGACTGAGCAATTGCTCCGTTGGCTGTCTTTGATTATTTAACAAGTGGGACAACTGCCATTGTTGAAAACAGCCTTTTTTTCTCAGTACCACTGTAATATTTTCATTTTGGCAATTTAAAGTTGTATTCTTGCCTTTAACCGTTGAACTTGTTCTTGTAATGCTGTTACATCACCAGAAGCATCTTCATTCACCTTGGCCTTACAAAAAGGAAGCACAAAATAAGCAGAAAAGTATATAAATCTCAATTAGGGGAGAAAGGTACATAAGTTATATGTAAGTACATTGTTCTGAATAAGTTTGGCACGCTGAGCAAACTTGAGAGTGCTTAGTGTTTCAGTTGCAGAGCTACAAGTTGAGAAGTCAAAACATGAACAAATAACATGAAATGCGAAAGTAGAGGAGATGTTCAAACACAACTGACCAAAAGGATGGGCTAACATTGGCAATAATTGTTGTCTTTGAGTTTCCACCCAAAGAATCCTCCAATTGTTATCAGTTAAGAAATCTCAGCTAGGTAAAAGCAGGAACATCCGAAATTATAAGCTTCAGTTATCAAACCTGAAGGAGGAAACACCTACATAAAACCTTCTGGATCGATGAGATATATCAATCAACTTCAAAGAACAGACAAAGCATTTACCGTAGATGTCACAGTTCTTCCTTTCATGGAGCATGCACAGAAGGAACTTGGGAGCTCCAGGGAGCTTGGATTGTATTTCCTCAAACATCTTCTCTACCCTGACAACTGGTGGTGCTCTTCTCATCTGTGGGTTCTCCTCAAAATAATCAAACGGCGCTTCAATTTGGTGAGGAAAACAATGAAAATATCAGTTACTAACTTAACAACAAACACAAAAGAGAGAAAAAGCTAACTACAATAGAAGATTCACTTACAACACCCTTCATGCCACCAACTTTAATCAAGTCTCTAACAATATTCCTTGGATCACAACATGCAAAGAAGTTGACAACAACCCAGCATTCAATCTTGGTCCACCAGTCTCTACAGAACCAAATTACGGATGTGAGACACAGTAAAAAAAAGACGCTTCCAAAATGTTGGGAGAAGATAACCTTGTTGTTAAAGTTGTTAAAGTTCCAACGGCCATTTCTTGGAAAGAAGTCATCATTTCCTGATTTCAGCTGAATTATAGTCAAAAGAGAAAGTCATGGGAAAAAAATCAATCAGGACAATTCTCAGGCAACAACATAAGTCACCAATACAAAGAAGGCTAAATTACCTTCGGGGCTTGCAAAACCCGACCTTCAATCTGAACAAAATCTTTACTGATGCATGGCGGTTCTTTCGAGTACCGCATTTCTATTTTGCGGGCATTAACAAAATAGTCATAGACTGTAATTTCTACTTCTTCAGGATCACCACCGCCTTCCCTGTTTCTCTGCTTCATGGTAAATCTGCAACAAGAAAAATCACGAGCACATCAATCTTGGGAGAACACAAGGGAATCCAACCAAACAAGAACTTTAGGTTGCAACAGGAAAGAAAGCACACGTCTGCGAAATTCTACGGAGAGATCGAGTGTACCGCGGCGTAGGCTGATAAGAGGGGTGGAGACTTCGGGGCGGGAGGATAGGCTCAGGTGTTTGGAGAAGTAAATTAGGGTTAGCTTGAAGGTGATTGAAGCAATTGCCCATCCCCAAAAGCTTTGTGGTGTCTTCTTCTTCATTTCCGCCTCCGACGACCGTGAGTTGCTGAAATCCGCCATTTTTGCACGGTTCCGAGCTCTTACGATAGGAGCGATCGAGGGGTTTGACCAGCTTGGACCGTTGTGGCCCGGCTTCCGAGCCTCCGGCGACCGTGGATTCTTCTTCTCCTGCTAATGAGAAAATGAGGGATGGAAATAGGGAAATAGGGTTTATTGACAATTAATAGGGCATCTAGGAGGGAGCTTTAGGGCATCGTGATGACTGATGAGCTCTGTAATTTGCAATTTGCAACTGTAACCGTAGAAAGTTTAAAAGATATTGGAAGTAAAGACAATGAAGAAGAAAGGTCGGGAGTTGCAATCCGCGTGGGAGAAGAATGGGTAGCAGCTTAAGCAAATGAATGTGCAACATATGGGGCCAAAACAAAGGACAAGTGCAGGCCTCAAACAAAGTGCATCAGGTCCAACATGGAATTGAAGAGTAGCATTTATTGACTAAAAAGCCAACTTTTAAATATATTAAGATTACGTGCAATAATTAATACTCCGTATATATTAATGAATGATGAGGAAAAAATACCGGTAATACTAGAGACTAATACATGTTCATAATATATGCACTTTACTTAGGTTGAATCAGACATCAAATTACTATTTTATTATTGCATTCATTTATTCCACCTCCAGAGTTGAATTGGGGGAACAACACAATAAATAGTGTCAATTTGTATGCAATTCATAAATCAGAGCAATTATACATGCTTAATGGATAACTAAAATTACCCACATTTTGTTTGGAAATTTATTTCTTTAGGATACCAAACAACCCATAACACATCAGTCTCTTCGAATTTTCATCTTAATCGACGACTTTCTATGTCATTGTCATTCCAAATTCCAATATATATAATTCAAAATGCACTCTTTAAATATTCTATGGAATTAACATTTCTAGCAAGTCAGTGGGAAGCTGCAAGAATCTCCACTCAAACCGACAATTAGACCAATTGAAGGCTTTTTTGAATAGGTCATATAATTCCATCCTTTCTTTTTTCTAAAGTCCACCTCTTATATATATTTTTTTGGTTGAAACCTCATATATTTGAATTGGAATGACACAAAAATTTTGAAAAGGTAAAATTGGTCATGACAGTTGGCAGATCCAAAACAGACAGGATGCTCTATTATTTGCTTGTCTAGCTCCTCCGATTTTGACATGTTATTTATTCTTGCCTTTTTTCATGTATTATTATGCCATTGTCTATTTCAATCAATTCCAATAATACAAATAAAATCACTTATCATGAGGTGTGTGTCGACTGTTTCTTTTTCCACTCTGATTGGAGGTCGACCCACAACAGACTTTCGGCCTTCCCGGGGTCTTCGTCAAGGGGACCCCTTTTCTCCGTTCATGTTTTACTTTGTGATGAGGGGCTCTCTGGTATGCTGAGATTTAGTGAGGCTCAGGGTCGTCTTCAGGGTATTCGTATTGCTCGATCAGCTCCTTCTATCTCTCATTTATTTTTTGCTGATGATAGTATTCTGTTTGCTAAGGCATCCTGTCAACAAAGCTCTGAAATTTGTAATATCCTCCAAGTGTATGGAGCAGCGTCAGGTCAACAGGTAAACTTTGCAAAGTCTGAGCTATCTTTCAGTAAGAATGTGTGTGCAGATAGAAAGGCTTCAATCCAGGCTATTCTGAATGTTCGGGAGGTCGAGAAGCATGAGAAGTATTTGGGTTTACCTACTATGATTGGGAGATCCAAGAAGGTCATTTTTGGCCAGATTAAAGAGCGGATTATGCAGAAAATTGGAGGCTGGAATTCAAAGACTTTATCAAGAGCGGGTAAAGAGGTTTTGATCAAGGCAGTTGCGCAAGCTATCCCAACTTATGTTATGTCTTGTTTCCGACTTCTTGTTGGCTTATGTAGGGAGATTGAGCAGATTCTATGCAATTTTTGGTGGGGTGATTCTGAGGGGTCACAGAAGATTCATTGGATGAGATGGAAAAGGATGTGTCTCCCTAAGACTAAAGGAGGACTAGGGTTTCGGGATATGGAGAACTTCAACAGAGCCCTTCTTGCTAAACAAGGCTGGCGACTTTTACAGGATCCTTCTTCTCTGTTTGCACGTCTTCTCAAAGCCAGATATTTCCCCCGCTCAGATTTTATGTCAGCATCTGTTGGATACTCTCCGAGCTATACTTGGCGAAGTATTGTGTATGGCCGTGGTGTCCTCGAATCAGGTCTTCTTTGGAGTATTGGCAATGGTACCTCTGTTGATATTTGGCGAGATAAATGGATCCCCCGACCCAGCAGCTTTCAAGCTATTTTCTCAGGGATTCAACCACAGAGTACACGTCTTATTGAGTTCATTGATTGGAGCACCACTTCTTGGCAAACTGACTTGGTCCGAGAGGTGTTCCTTCCTTGCGATGCGGAGATTATTTTGCAGCTCAAGCTCTCAGATCCATCTCTTCAAGACGAGTTGGTGTGATTTTACTCAAAAGATGGGTTTTTTTCAGTGCGTACTGCTTATCAGTTGCTGCTAAATCAGGAGCTACAACAGACTTCAGTGGGATCGTCTTCAAATTCTGCCCCGTTGGAATGTGCTTGGAAGAAACTCTGGAAAATTAATACTCCACCACACGTTCGATCTTTGCTATGGCGTGCTTGTCGGAACATTCTCCCAACAAAATCAAATCTGAATCGCCGCCGCGTCACCGACGATGATTTTTGTGACTGGTGTGGGAGAAAGGAAACAACAATTCATGCTCTTATCCACTGCAGTGCTGCTCAGAAGGTTTGGCTTCTCCTCCCTGATTTAAATTATTGGGGTCTCCGGTCTTCAAATATGTTGGAACTTCTGTGTTTCGTGAGTGATTCCTGTGGACCGACAATGCTTGATCTATGGGCGTTTGTTTGTTGGAGTCTGTGGCGGGCTCGAAACAAACGATTTTTTGAAGGAACTAGTCGCGCTCCTGATGTGCTGGTGCAGGAATGCCGCGACAGTCTGAAGGAGTTTCAATCCTGCAAATTGCAGCTTCAGCTTGGTATTACCACGTCTTGCTACCCGAAAAAGTGGTTGAAACCCAGCCCTGGAGTACTCAAAATCAATTGTGATGCTGCGGTGTCGTCTTCGGAGGTTTGTGGTATTGGTTTTCTTGCAAGGGATGCCACTGGTGCTGCAATTTTTCTGGGGACAAAAGCGCTGCCAGCTTCTGCTGAAGTGGAGGTGATGGAAGCAACGGCCATCTTATGGGCATTGCAGATCTGCTCGGAGAGAGGTGAATCAAGGGTGATTGTTGAGTCAGACTGTTTGGCGCTAATCTCCAAATTGAAGCGTGAAGCCACTTGGAAAGGTCCATTGGGTTGGCTCTTGTCCCAGATTCTATCCATCAAGAAATCTTTCTTTTTCTGCGAATGGAGTCACGTTGGAAGATTCGGCAATTCTGCAGCACATCTTCTTACGAGCATGAAACCTCAGTTTATATTTTATAGCAATTTCTATCATAGTTTCTCTTCTGTACTAAATATTGTCCTGAATACTGATTTACTTGAAGTTTTTCTGCTCAAAAAAATAATACAAATAAAAAGTAATAAAATATAATTGAACTTTCTTATACTACTTTCCTGTTTCCAAGTATTTAGTCGTGGATATTTTCCGTTAATCTCTGGCCACGCGACTGTACGTCTTTTTCCTTTATCGACAAAAAATGTTTTGACTTTTATTTCTGGAAGAATATTAAAAAGTGGATAAGAAAAACCACAACGGCGTGATCCTCGGCGTTTAAAGGTGAAACGCGGCCGGTAAGCTTTTTTGCGGCCCTTTTCTCTCTGAACTCCATGATTTTAACTACCAACTAACTCTCTTAATATCAATTAATTAAATACAATATTTTTTGGTGTAAACTGTAAACTAATTAAATATTTCAATCGGAACACTTTTCTATGTCAAAATAGTTTACGGCTTGAATTATGAAGACAGTGTGATTAATTAGTAGAAGATCACTTAGAGATTTAGGGTACCTTCGGCAACAGATTTTAATATATTATAATAGAATTGTTTTTTTTGGTTAAGATAATAGTATTATTTTTGAAAATGAAATTTTGTAGACGCGCACTTGCTAGGAGAAAAGTATTAGAAGGAAGAAAAAAGACTACTTTTAAGTTAACAAATAAAAAAATGAATTATCTATAATTAACCTCAAACACATATTATTCATTATAAAATATTATAATCTATTATAATAAATAATTTAATGACTGTCGAACGTACTTTAGAGCATTTTTATTGGTGATATTCGTGATACCTTAGAATATTTTTTAAATGAAAAATAAAATAATGTTTAGATTTAAAAAAATCAATATGAATATAGAAAAGAGTGTCATCATGTAAATGATATTTGTATGATACTGCTTTATTGATTTCTGAACTGAAATAAGGAAATTTTAACAGGTGACTAGGTAGGTAGATATAAGTCTTGTTGAAGCCTTTTGTGGTTGAAATGAAAATCAGCCATATCTATAATGTGTACAAGTGAACAATATCGGAATCATGTTGTTAAGCTTAACATGTATTAAGTTTGTAGTTAAGTGCTTGTTTGGTTGACAATTGAATTCTCATAAATTGAAATATCATAGGAAATAAGATAGAAAACCTGTGTTTGGTTGAAAAAAAATCTTGGAGAAAATCAGGAAGTAGACTTACCTACTTCTCCCTAGGTAAGTTCTACTTTCATCATTTTACATATAAAATCTCAACTTTTTCTATTTTAATTTACGCATTGTAAAATTCAACTAAATATATTTTCTTCAAATCTCTGAAAGTACGATTCACTGGATTTTAATTCATGAAAAATAACATACTAGGAATTACAATTTTTTTTTTTGATGAAAAGAATTACAATTCTTACGTTCAATCAAACAAATACTTATTGCGTGTTGTTAGCATATTTTAATCAAACACGCACAAGCAACTAGGTACGTTTAGCTAATCTTTTCCTTTTTTTGGTAAAACCCGTATCTTTAGACAAATGAAACATTTCTTAAGGTTTGGCATCACTATCTCTCACTAATACTCATTTACATTCAATATTCTTTTTCAATGAAAGAGATAAAACGAGATTTTAAGTCAATTGACACAAAAGAGATACTAAATGAATGTAAATGAAATATGGATGAAATTTAATGAAATAAAATTTACTTTGAAAATTACTACAAAATGAGGCAATGTTGATTCAAGCTCATATGGGCAATGAGTTGACAACAAGAGTTTAACTCTATAAGATAAAATTCTCGATTGTTTCTTTGTAAAAATTAGACTAGTATTAAAGATCTAATTGAAAACTAGCTTATAACATTTTTGTAAATGAGATCTATAAGTTTTAAGTTGGTCATAATAACTTTCAGTAGTGGCTAAGGTTTTGCAATGAGATCAGTCACAAGAGTATATGACTAATCTTGTCAGTCTCATATTCCTTTAAGAACAATAATCACTTTGAATTTCAACCTTTTTAAGTTGATAATTTGTTGTGAC
Source organism: Rheum nobile (assembly GCA_027886185.1). Lineage (NCBI taxonomy): Eukaryota > Viridiplantae > Streptophyta > Magnoliopsida > Caryophyllales > Polygonaceae > Rheum > Rheum nobile. Next base: position 615,541 of record WOAB01000662.1, on the reverse strand, counting down.
TTTCAATTTTAATCTTTTAAAGTTGATAATTTCTATCAACCACGAAATTAGTAGTTTGATGATAGAGTGGTTGATGATTTCGATTTACAAAATTCACAACCAGAATGAAAGGATTCGCTTTGACCGTCATGTGTCATATCTTTTGATGCTTTATAAACGCATAATAAGTACTGTTGATGATAAGTTGTAATAAAAATGTCCTAATAATTAAGGCTATTTAAATACAAAATAAACTGATTAGTGATATCGTTATTTGACCAAATTAACGGTCAAAAGTTTGATTAGACGTCCTTTTATTCTTTCTTTCATTAGTTAAGGGCATCCAATATAATGAAAAGCTTTTACAAACCACTTTTGTAGGATTTACTAAATTACGAAATTACCCATAGGATTAGAAGTCCCATATCCTTTCTTTCATCATGCTACCTTGATAAAATATAACGAAATTACCCATAAGATTAGAAGTTTGTGGGATTAATTACTATAGCCATTACAAACATTTTGAACCTGTTAAAAACCCCTATTGTAGGATTTACCCAAATGCAGTATGGTGTACAATTCATGTGATCTGCAAAAGCTATAGTTTGCACTTAATTCATGTGATCTGCAAAAGCTTTTGCTTGTGCTCAGAGTTTACGCAAAGCTTATACAAAAAAAAAAAAATACTCCGTTGTTTTCAAGCTTGACATTAATTTCTGTACAATCACCAATATTTAATCAGCTAACTCTTTTAAAAGTCGAATGAAGTTAGCACATTGTCGCATGAGTGATATATAAATTTCAACATCACACGAACCCAAATAACATTTACTGTAAAATATCAGGACGCCTATTTGTGACTAGGTACAACATCAATATGCATAAATAACATAATCATGTTTAAAATACAATTTGCATTTATATATATAAAGTAAGAGTTCCGATTCGCAAAGTTTTGTCTCAAGTCATTTTTTGACATTATTTCGTGAACAGTGTTGGCACAGATAATATAATAACTACAAAATTATATGCATAATTTAATGTCTCAAGGGAAACATACTTGCAGAAATTGGTCTGAAGTTTCGCACTGCATCAAGGCAGCAACGACTTGGGTTTTGGATTTATCAGGCAGAAGATCTAAGCATAGGTCTAGGTACTATTCTATTGCATAAAGTCTTCTTCCAAAAGCAATTGTATTACTCACCTGAATTCACTAAAATGCTTTTTTGGAATTATTGTAGGTAAGGCTTCTTGAAACTCATCCACTTTGTCTTCCTTGTCACATGCACTGATCATAACTCTTGTCGTTTATATCAAACATTTATAAAACCATTTCAAGAAGAAGAATAAAAGTTAAATAGATTTGTAACCACACTCAGGCCTTGATCATAGGGCGTGTATAATACCATCTTGTTATAGAAGTAAAGTGAGTATTGAGCACAAAATTACATATCTATGAACTTGGATCTATCCAGATCTGAGTATCATTAGCGTCGGGAATGAATAGAGATTTGCAAGGAATTCAGAATAAGGTAGTCATGAATGATTTACATACAAGAAGTCATACGCCATTATTCAACCAAATAGGATTTTATCAGATAGCGTATTTTCAGTTTCACAAAAGTGAAAAATGTGCCACTGTAATTCGGGGATCCTAAATTACAAACTGTTTCTAGGCAAATGGAAGTCGTATATGATAATTACATGAGATATCTGTATTTGGAGATGAGATAACAATGGATTTTCTAGGGTCTTTAAGTAGAGAGAAAGGAAATTTTGAGGTAAATTCTAAGACTAGTACCTCTTTTTTAAATTCTAATGACAGTGTTAGCAAAACATTAGCTACCCAAAAAAAGGGTGCCAACTGCCAAGTCATGTAGAGCTTCCATTTCGCTTATGATAACTAGAATGACACAAACTTAAGCTAATGGTAATACTAACCTGCATATTGTACAAATCACAGAAAACATCCACTGCACATAAGCCTGACTTTGTGCAACAAAATACCTGAAAGATAAAGAATGGAGAAAATAATTTATGAAGAGTGACCCTTTGAGATGAACATTTCATAGAAAGCAACATAAGATATATGTTAAATAAATATGAACAACTGCATTTGGAAATTTAATTTTTAGCTAGATAACTTTTGTTCCAAAACCCAATCCCTATGGACAGTTGCTCTAAATTATGTTCCCAAGAGAATAGATCAGCAAGTTACATTTTACTACGAGCCCGTGAATGACAGCTCGAACCAATGAAAATTCAATCCATGTATAAAAATCAGACGGTTTCTCGGGGGAAAATATCATCTCACGCAAATAGTTCATACTGTTTGTTGAGTAGAGCTTACGCACAAAGTTCCTAGAGATTGAGAGTATTTTTATTTAATATAGTTTGAAGTTACTTTTGATTCTACCTTCACAAGTTGCTTTGAAAGCATCTCTGAAGCAAACAGTTTTCTCTCTTTTCTATCAGCTAACTCCGGCTCAGGCTAAATTAAAGGTGTCAATGACAATGACCTCCTACAAGTTACTATAATACTATGAGTGAATAAAATCAGCTTCCTCTTGTAGTGTATCTAGCTAATCTTGAGAAAGCTGTTCTAGAAGCCAAATCTGGAACTTAAGAAAGTTCTATCAAAAAACATAATCCTAAAAGGTCCAGGATGCTAAAGAAGAAAAGTATTCAAGAAGTACAAGGAACACTTCTTGGAAATCATGAACCAGAACAAAAAAGACCCAGTTCATTGCTTATGAATTATGATGCTACGAATTACTTGAGCTTCTTAGAAGCAAGACTTAATTTCCTACTACTATTATATACTTGGCATAACTTCTGCTACTAAATCTGTTAAGGGTTTAGAAATTTGTTTGTTATTACCTGATTATAATGTGCTACTGAATCTGCAGAGGAATGAATTTTAAACAGAGATGTTACAATATATCTACTTGCATCTGGAACTCATCTGGGGATGGGACAAAAAACACCTTTGATCTTGTCATAGAACCATCTGCAACATGATATAGCAGCACCGTCAACAACTCAATTTCCTTTTGACAACATACATATACATGTGTGGTGTAATCATAAATATGCAAAATAATTTGGATGTGACCACAATGAACTAATGAAGTTTTGGGAACTCTACATGCTACTCTTCAAATTCCTGTTATATTCATTTATTAACGCCTATGTGGCTGTTGATTTCCAGCTAGATTAATATAATGCCCCCTAGACGCAATTTTCCATACAAAAAAACAGCCGTTAAAAATTCATGTAACAAATCATGCAATTATTGTGTAGTAAAATACGTAGTATATCTGAGGGCACAAACTGATTGCAAAAGATGTGTTTTGGGGGCGTCTATAGTAATTCTATAAAGCAAATGATGACCACTTCCCTAAAAAAAATGAAAGAAGGGACTGCATACGTTTCCTAAACTAGAAGATACTTCAAGAATATCAATATCAAAAACACAGGAAAAGCACATATAATCTCCTGAATTTTTTTAATCTATTCGTTCAGACTTCAGACAAGTGCTAATATCCTATCATGAGTTTTGGTTGTGACATGATCATTAAGCGCTCTTCTTCAGTAAGCATGTCAAATTACTCAAATACATAGAAAATATAAACAAAGGTCATCGTGGAGCAAGATGATGGTAGCTCTGACACTTAACAGTAAACACTGATATTACGCAACTCACATAGAAGGGACAACGATTTTTCAACTAGTCAAAATGGTACAGCAGCCTGCCTCATCCAGATACAAAACAAATTTCTACGTGAATATAATACCTGCATGAAAAGATGGGTCGATCTCCATTTTCTTCATCACCTTTTTTATTTGCTTCTCCAAATAGCTTTGTCGGAAGAACATCGCATGGTCCTTTAATCAATTCAACCATCAGAGTACTCTCATCATTAGATTCATAAACCTACAAATATGGACTTTTCAGCTCGACCTCGTACTGTAAAGGATTCCTGAATCCTGAATATTAGTATTGACAATGCACAGGATTGTCTACCTCATTTTCCTCAGGGGCAGAAGGGCGTCCAACTGTTGCAGGCAAGTCATCAGGAAAGTAACATCGGTTGGCAGCAACCCACCTTGAACCAGTTTGGCTATCCTCCCACATGATCTAGTGTACATATGAATGAAGATGTCAGCATCTATATGTAAATAAAAGTGACTGTAAGATAAATCTCAGTTGATGTGCATCTAACCAACCCAGTATCATCAGCATAAGTAGGGTTAAGGAAGCCGGAAGGGACTATTTGTACTTACTTTTACTCATATTCCCCAAAAAGAATATCGTGCTCTAAAAATCTCAGATCAAACTGAATGTGTTAAGATATTATGAAGGTTTTCTTATCCCAAGAAACTTGTGGCTAAAATGCTGTTACATAAGCCAAATGAATTCTATACGATTCATAAACACATGTTCGAATAAGAGAAAAATGCAGCTGGATAACTTGCCTGAAGCTTTGAAGGTATCAGCTTCCCATTGTTAGATTGAACAAGTGCAAAATCCTGCAATTTATATACCACTCCATTGATAAGACAAGACTGATAGAACTTCTTGTTGTCCACAACCTGAACAGGACCAATCCAATCAACATTATGCATGTTCTCTAAACATTTTGCAGAATTCTGCAACTGTATACCAATTCCTGCCGCCACAATCTGCTCTACTTGTCCTGCGTCTTGATCATTTTGTTCGAAATTACATTTTGGGTTGCAGTCGTCACTTTTTCTCCCATCAGACTTCTCTGAATGATTACTCAATTGGTTGCTGTCAATCTTCTGTTCTGGAAGCACTCCAACACCATTTACAGCTCCAGCATGATCGACATTGCTAAGGCTGTTTGACACATTCAGGTAATCAGCTGTATCTGAACCTGGAGGATGTGCAGAAGTACAATCAGTTTTGACTTGGTCTTCACAATGGAATGCTTCAGGTTTTAGGACGTGTTGAGCAGGTTTACTTTCCAATGGTCCAGCAGAAGTTGACACACATAAATCTCCCATTGATTGTTGTTTCTCACCTGGACAGCTTTCAGAACTGGGAACCTCCTCTTTCTTTACACCTGCTGAGAGTTCACTTCCATGTATCTCATTTCTCTGTATAGTCTTTTCCTCAGTTGATTCAACTACAATACCCCCATGAGGGGCATTTTTTTCATCAGGCTTTGTATTTGTAACTATGATTTGCTGATTTGCATTTTGATCTTCAGTTTCCACTTTTTTCTCCGAAGGAGACTGAACTGCAGCACTGTTAGAACTGATATTTGATGCAACCATATTTCTTGTAACACGGCCATACTTTGGAGGAAATGGCTTGCCACCACTGATGGTCATGCACCTAGGACAATACCATTCACCTCTAGGAACAAACTTCTGATTGCATGACTGGAGACATTTCAAGTGAAAACCTTTTTCACAAGCATCGCAAACAAGCAAATTATCAACTTCATTACTGAGCAACTTGCATATTTGGCACGTCAAAGATTTGCTCATATAGTCCTTAGAAGGAGGGGTCCAAGAAGGACGATCTGCAGGCTTGGGATGCAATATCTTCTGAACTATTTTAGAAATTTCAGGATGATGGCTCATTAAAGTAGCAGCATGAACAAAGGGCATTCCCTGGATTGGATGATGCATACTGGACAGAGTTCCAGGTACTGCCTGAGTCGTAGCTAAATTAGAAGCTTGAACATGTGTTGCCTGAGAGTTTACTTGTGACACTTGGAAGTTTGCATTTCCTTCTATCTTCACTGACATATGATCTGGCAGCTTATTTTTTATGCTAATATTATTTGATGGAATAGACTGAGGTTGGAAAGCTGGCGTAGTCTTCCCCACAAATCCAGCTGAAGAGAACAAAATTAACCAGTTTACACACATGACAGAGAGAAAATGATAAAGGAGCACCGTATTACATAACAATAGAAGGCTGAATGGATGATAAGATCTACACAGACAAAATTCAGAATTAAGATTTGTAAAATTGAAAAGAGGATGAAACTATTAAAAGTTGCAAAAAAAGATAGGGCCCTCTTCATGTTCACATTTAAATTGACCAAGTGTTAAATAGAATAAACTAGCTGCCTAGCTTACAAAATCAGAAAAGTCCGTTCATAAACAATTAAACTATTGAATACACATTAGTCGGTTTGTAAAAAAACACACTCAACGTTAGCGTTTGACTAGAACTAGCCGAAAGCAATATGTGTGATTATGGTGGCTACACAAAAATATAAGAACATAATACAGTATTAGCAGTGCAACATCAAGCTGCAGAAGATAAAAACCTGGAGCTTGAGGTGCTTGAGAAGGTCCATTAACCCTTCCATCAGATCTAAGATGTGGTCTCTCAACTCTAGCAGTTGCTGAGGAGTCCCTTCCCAGGTTGCTGTTAGGTAGTCCAGTAGAAAATGCAGGTGCTGAAACCTGACTACCAGGTGGTTGAAAAGACAAAATTGTAGAAGTTGCAGGAGAGACATGAGCTATGGGTGATGTATGTTGAAAACTACCAGCAAAAGTAGGCATATGACTTGCTTTATCAGAAGGAAATGGACGGAGAGCGGTTGGCACTCCACTTTGTGCCCGTTGCGTTAAATCTACAGCAGCTTGAGGAGTAAAGGATTTTGATTCTCCCATCTAAAATAAACTAGGATTAGAGAGGGGATGAACATTTCATTTGATTACCAGACTCCAGTAAGTACATAGAATAACAAACTGTATCATGATATTTCAGACACAGTATCTAGCAAGTACAGCATGAGTTCCAATGTTACAGCAATGTGTGGCATCATATTTGTGAAATATAACTTACAGACTTTGTATTTTATAAGATAAAAGATCCGGTTACAAACTTCAATATGGATCCTCCAGATTAAATATGGTAGGAAAATTAACTTTTGCAAACGGTGAACTGTTTAGCACATACACTTCCCTTCCTAAGTTTTGCCGGGACATATCACAACAAAGGCCACTGCCAACCATGGAACGTTCACAGGACCAATTGAATCAGAATTCAGAAGTAATCATATTTCTAAAAGTTTTACAATTCTGTGTCAACTTGAGACAATTAAAAATAGTATCATCATCAAAATAAACAAATAAGAAAAGTAGCTGTAAGTCACACATAAGACATAAACAAACATGAAGCTTTGCACAAGTTAGATTCACCAAAAACTCCACAACAAAATTCTACGTAACAGCTTGATTGACCAAATTGACAAAGGCACGTAAATCGCAAGAAACCTCACCCTTTTTTTGGAAAGCTCCATCTTCTCAACGATAGGCAGCGGCTTGGACGGACGAAATCCTAATCTCTGCTGCTCCTTCAACCTGTTAAGCCCCAAATCCTCAATAATACCACAAAACAACTCCCGCGGCATAATGTCCTTTGGCGCGAGGCCCTCACAGATGGAGACCACCTTCGCTCTAGCCTCCGCCATCATCTCCTTCTCCACCGCCGTCGGATCCCTCCCGCCTCTCATCGTCCCCATCGCAGACAAAACCAACACAATCTCCGCAATTCTCCTCATCTCCGACTCGCAGCCTCCTCCATTCTTCCTCCTCTTATCCGCAACATCTCCTCTCCCTCCTTCAACCTCCACCGCCGGCCTCTTCTCGCCGACAACCGCCACATCGTTCGATTCCGCCGGATCAGCGGAATCTTGAGCAGGCGCGGAATCCATCGACAATTAAAGCGCTGAGGAATCCGCAGAGGCGAACAAGATAAAGAAAGAGAGGCAAGAGATCGTGCAAGGGAGAGATCGGAGGGCAGTACAGGGAGTGAGAGAGAGTAAACCCTAGGGGAGGTGAAAGGAGAGGGAAGGGGACGTTGGAAGATTTGAAAATACGAAAAATTGAGAATGTTTTGGCGGGTAATTGGGACAGAAAAGAGTTCCAAAGTGAAAGATGAGGTGAGGCTTGTGAGATCGCGAGGCGTGTATCGAGAGAAACAGCAAAGGGCGGAGAAAATAGAGAGAAGAGTTTGGGTAGAGAGAAAAAGGCAGCGTTTTGATTAAACCGGGTCTCATCCTCCCTTCTGCGTTCCCTTTTACCTTTGTTTTTTTATTATTTTACGTAATTGGGCCGAATCGGGCTACCGTACTTAGCCCGGCCCATTTTACTCGGGTTATAGACAGAATCTCGCACAATGCTATCCGACTTTCAACCTCTCCGGTTGGATTGAGGTATAAGGTATTATAGGTTGATGTTTTAAAAATGTGATGTAATTTCGACCCAAAAAAAAAGTGATGTAACTAAAATTCTATTCTATTATGGGCTAGTAAGGGCTCATTTAATATCGATATATATCAAAGATATGAGATATTGTGCATGAGTATCAGAGGAGGTTTTCGGTATATTATGTATTTACAATGAGAAATGCGAAATCACTATAGCCATTAGATGATCAACATGAACGGCCAAGATTAGAAGACGGGAAAAAAATCAACAGGATAGGACGCGCTAGCTTCCAGCATATTTAATGGCAATTTTGTAAATAATATATAAAGCTCTACATTTGGTCAATTTTGTCCATCCTCATTTTTACCCATCCAAGGGTTGGGATATAACATGTGCATAACTTTGGTATTGGATTTTGTAGAGATTGGTCAAAAAAGGCGCACACGTGCCCCTTTCGTTCTTCCCAAAAAATACGCGTTTCTTAATTTAAAGTTAAGTCGTGACCATGTTTTTTCATTTAAATTGGCGAAAAAACCGCGCACTCTGTTTTTTTTAACCGCGCACTCCACATTGTGCTGCACCTGGTGCCGCACAAAAAGTCCCCAAAAACCCGGTTCAAGGCTTGGACAGCACGTCGTGTAGCACAAAAAAGACGGGTTTTCGAAAACCAGGTTCAGACTTTGTGCTGAACATAATGCCGCACAAACAATCCGTTTTTTTTTTGCGAACCCGATTTACTTAAAAAAAAATTATATTAAAAATTATTTTTCGAACCCGATTTACAATCTGGACGGTACCCCTTGCCGCACAAAAAATAAAATAAAATAAAGTTAGACTGCACCCCTTGCAGCAGAAAAGAAGAAATAAAAAAAAGTTGTGCGAAGCCCTTGTCGCACAAAAAAAAAAACGTCGAAGCTCTGTCTGCTTTGTCTTCCCCATTCAACCAAAAAATGATGAGAGAGAGGGCGGTGCAAATGGCGGATTCCGGCGAGAAAAATGCACACCCGGCGACTCAGACGGTGGATGGCGTTACCAGAGACTTGGGCGAAGGAGCAGATCTAGGCGGAGGTTGATAGGGAGGAGAGAGAGAGGGCGGCGGCGAGAGATCTCGGCGGCGGAGCCTTTGAGTCGACGGCGAAAAGCTTCGGCCGGCCGGAGGAGTGGCGGGATATTGTTGGCGGAGCGGACTCGGCGGATGGCGGAGCGGATTTGGAGGAGATGGCCGGAGATCTCGGCGGCACGAGGGCGGAGGAGGAGACGCGATCTGGGCGGCACATCGTGCCGCCCAGATCTGGAGAGGAGACGACATCTGGGCGGCACGCCCAGATCTGGAGAGAAGGGGGAATCTGGGCTGCACGACGTGCCGCCCAGATTTCCGGTGCTAGAGGCGGCGAGGGAGGAGGTTTTTGGCACTGGCGACGACGAGGAGGTTGTCGGCGACGAGGAGGAGAGGTTGCCGGCTAGGACCGAGGAGGTGGATATCGAGCGGACAATGCTTTGGACGTGGCGTTGTCAGTCGCTATGGAGGCGGTGGATGGGTTGGCCGAGAATCTTGTTCGTCAGAAGCAGAAATATGAACGGAGGGCGACCGAAAATGTATGTTTTCTCAGTTGTTTTAATTTGTTAAACTTAATTTATTTAATAAATTTTAGACTATAATTGGATGCATAATTATTTTTGTCTTTAATCATAATTAAATATGACATTACAAGAAAGAAAGTAATAAATCATTACGAAATAAAAGGATAAAATGTTATGTATAATAAAACGATTATTAATTTATTTAGAATAGTTGTTTAAATTTATATTGTGTAGTATGTTAATATAATAGATTGAATTAGTATAATCAGTGGCGGAACCAGAAAATTTATTTAGAATAGTTAGTTACGAACGCGGATTAGAGAATGGGGCGACCTATTGAAAATAATTTTTAATAACTATGAATCTAACCATATAACTAAAATGTACTATTGATAATATACATTAACATACTATAGTTAATGTATGTAATAGACATGTAAAATATAAATAAAAATTTAAAGCGCGTGTAAAATAATTAAGTCGTATTCATATAATTAACCTAATTTATGTATCTCTTAATAAAAGCTTATATAGGTTATTTGATAATTAATAGAAAGTAGTTAAATGTGGAAATATATCTTAAATTATATTAATCCAATTTAATCATCTTACCATCTTGTAATGGAAATAATAATAGAAATAAATAGAAGAAATTTGAAAAAAGAAGATGATAATGAAAAAAAAATGAACAATGAGAAAGTCGACGTACAAGAAAATGAAATTTCCCAATATAAAGTTATGAAAAAAAAAATCCAATATATTATTATTGAATATTTTAAAAATGAGTACAAGTAATTTACAAAGCTCTTTTTTTATTATATTAAAAATATGAATATATTTAATATATTGATTATATTTATAATAAATTTTTATAGTAATGGAAATGTAAAATAGTTATATTTACTTTATAAAATAGGATGTATTGGTTAAAATCAAACAGTCGGATCGAGAAAGTCGACGTACTACTGCATCTGCTCGCAAGAGGAGGGTTGTACGTGTCTCGCAGGAGACGGAGGTGGCTAGTGAGGACGATGTTGGTTCCGTCCGTTCAGATGAGGACGTGGTTATGGAGGATGCCCATACCATTACAGCTACAGAGGGTCCGAACTTTACTATCACCCCTTCTACTCTCTTGGAGGATCCGTTGCCTACCTCCGCCAGCATAGATGTTGATCCACATGCTTCCACCTCTCAGGGCGAGCCTATTGCTTCCACATCAGGGGCACCGGATCAACAGGACCCACCTGAGCAACACCCACCTCAGCATGTCCCACCTCCGCCGGAGCCAGCTCATGCACATGGAGAGTATCCTCCTTTGTTGAGGAACTTTGATAATCACATTGCAGAGCTGATATGGAGGAGAGCGTCACTAGACCCTCCTGAGGACGTTGTTAGGAATTTGAGGGTTTAGACACGCCCGACACAGTTTGGGTTTTGGAGGGATCGTATTCCCAAAGGGGAACCTGAGGAGGGCTCATGGTTTTGGATTGCTCAACAGACGGGATTGACGGGTTTGCTTGATTTTCAGTTCGGCAATGCTAATCACACCCTTATTTCAGCGTTCGTCGAGCGTTAGCATCCAGAGACGAACACCTTCCACTTTCCCTTCGGCGAGATAAGTCCTACTTTACATGACATTATGATGATTCTAGGGCTGTCTATTGAGGGATTTGCAGTGACGTCACCATGGACCGGTCATGATCGCGAGCTGGCGGAGTGTGAGGCGTTGTTTGACTATCTTTTTGGCATTGATTCCGAGTTCAATCTTGATGATGATGATGCTGACATGGTCTGTGAGCTTAGGAAGGGTCGGGTCAAGCAATTTCAGTTAGGGAGGCATGTGCTGAGGAGGGTGCATATCCAGAAGATATAGCAGCTAGTTTCTTGTGGCATACCATGTCGGCTAGTCTTTTCGTGGACAAGACCACGAACGAGCCGAGGACTCCGTTGTTACCTCTTTTTGTGGATTGGGAGCGTGTCGTTCATACAGCTTGGGGCACCGGGGTTCTAGCTTTGCTTTTTAGAAACCTCAGAGAGGCTTCTCGACGCGGAGCTGCACAGTTGGCCGGTTGCGCCTGTCTCCTAGAGATAGACCTTTATTATAGATCGATTGTATTTTAAATCATTAATATAAGGTATTTAACTGTTTATAACTAAAGTCTGTATTCCTCCATACATAGGTTTGGACTTGGACGTCCTTCGTATAATTCCCGGGCAACCCTAACCTCAAGGAAGGTGCGGACGATGACCTTCGACGCGCTGCACGATATTGTGTTGGACGGACCCCTCTCCGGTTAAGTGGCAACCAGTTGCACTATAGACGGATACTGGACGAGTACATGCCAGAGGATGTACGTATTCTAATTCCCTTTTAATATACTATAAGATAGGCTTAAAGAATTATTAATATAGGTTTTGTATTTTTATATTAATTGCATATACGGTGGATGCCGTATGAGGGTCTTGATTTCCGAGGTGCTCATAGGGCCTCCATGTATCGAGGGACTATTCGTTTTCTCGATGTAGAGGAGCCCTACATGCCGGATAGGCTTACCCGCCAGTTCGGTTATCGACAGAGCAGGCCCCTCGATATCATAGAGCCTCGGGTTGCAGTGCGTCCTCCTGATTTTAAGGAGAGGAGGCGATACATCTTGCACTTTGACTCGCATTGGCACAGGTGAGACCAGCTTGAACATCATATTTGCCCTTACATCTTGACGAGTCCTCCTGCCACAATGGCTTGGGATATGGACGATGCGTACCTGGACTGGTATCTACAGGTGTTGCATCCTTATGTGAGTCCTCATGCGCCAGTCCAGCCTCTTATTTCTAGAGGCCCACCTCCGGCTATCAACGCACATAGGGAATGTTTCTTGTCCCATTATTTGTTCTTAATAATTATTTTAGGGAAATCCATGTATTTAAAATGTTTATTTTCATTTGCAGCGTGTGGCGATAGGCAAGGCGTATGTTCAGGAGATTATAGAGGCAGGAGGTGGCGATTTGCTACACTGTGGACAACATATATATGACATACTTGCCAACGACGTCATTCATGTAGCTCCTCCGCTTGTACGGGTATCACAGATGTCTTCTCAGCCCTCTAGTGTAGTCGAGTCTTCTAGTGCAGCCGAGGCACGAGCGCGTTGGCAGCATGTGCATTCTATATTTGATAGAGAGAAGGCCGAATCATCTAGGCTGACAGAAGAGCGTGCAACAGCTCAGCAGGCAGCGTCTCAACCTATGCTGGCGGCTCCTCCAGATTGGGCAGGCAACGTGGATTTGGGCAACGATGTCAGTTTGAGTAGTGATTCCGACATTTGAGATGGAGTTATTTTTGTAAAACGTTTATTTAGATATGTTGTAGTGACTTTTGTAAAATGTTTATTTCTACTTTGACTTCTTTGTTCATCCATATTGGTTTTTGTAGATTTTCGTTCGGTTTTTATTCAATATGAATCGGAAACAACAAGAAATCGATAACAAATTACTTCATTAAAACCATAGAATACAATAAGAAACATTCGGAATAAAAAAACACATAAACATTCTAAAATTGCCCGCCCCGATAGATTTTCAAAGGCATAGCGTGGCGGTAAGTAATATAATGGCTTGGACTTGGTGATGACGTAGAGGGTAAGACGAAAAGTTAGTCGCTGATAATTAAGTAAAGTAATACGGTTTTGGTTAACAAACATTATAATTCTGAATAATCAAATATGACCATTCTGGGCGACACATAATGCAGCACAAAAAAACACTATGTGTTGCACCATGTGCCGTCCAGAAAGGCCAGTTTGACAAAACATTACAATTCTGGGCGGCAGGTAGTGCATCACAAAATGTTTTTTGGGTTGCACCATGTGCCGTCCAGAACGGTCATTTTTCGACAAAACATTACAATTCTGGGTGGCAGGTAGTGCAGCACATAGTGTTTTTATACATTTGCAACCTTACGTAATAAAAAAAGACATCAAACTTATGAAGTCGCAAAAATCATAACCAAAATATATTGCATTACAAATCCACACGATTACATGCCTACAAATAGATGTCAAGTCCTACAAACAAAGCACAAAAAACTAACAACATCCAAATAACTACATCATTGCGTTGTGCATATTATCCCGTTGACCGACTCAAGAATCCTAAAGCAGGGTGAGCCTCCAATGACCAAGTCGAACTTGCTGATTGGCCCCTTTTCTTGGGAGCAGCACACAAATACTTCGAGTCGACAAACCCCGGTTCAGTATCATATAAGAAGCTCCTTATATGAAATCGAACCGGAGTTTGTGGATTCGAAGTATTTCTGGGTTGCTGCCAGAAAAAATGGGCCAATCAGAAAGTTCGACGGGTTCGACTTGGTCATTAAAGGCTTACCCTGCTTTAGGATTCTTGAGGCGGTGAACGGGATAATGGCCACAAGGCAATGACTCCAACTCAATGCTGTAATAATAACATTATTCATACATTTGTAGACTTATTTAATCAAAAGACATCATAAACTTATTGTTGGTAGGCCCAACCCTGATAATATATCTTCTTCTTCAACTCCACGTTTGAATCTGAAAGGGTGTCACACAACTTTTTAAGCTCATTTCTTTCCAGCACCAATTCTCTGATGATCTTGGCAGCATTGTCGTCATACGGTGGATCAAGCCACTTAAAGGTACGACACCCTCTCATCTCCCCATCCCGCTCCATTGGGATGTAATCCTTGCATGCAAGGTACCTTCTTTTATAGTGAATTGGCATGTCGCAAGTGTACAAGATGACCGGGAAATTGCATTGGCACATTGTAACCGGAGCATGTGCACTATTGGACGACGAAGCCATACTATGCAACGATCTTGATATCCCGGATCTGGAATATGAATTCTTTTATCACAAGCTATAAACTCTTAAAAAAATAAAGCCAAAGAAGGATGAATAATGTTACCGAGAAGCTGAATAATCCCTCGCGGGTCGAGTTTTCTCCTCTGCACGACGAATCTTGAGCTCGGGAACGCACAAAAAACGACCATTGACAATTGAAGCCACCGAATGTGAGTTGAATGTTGTGTTTGGATGTGGAAGAGAATGAAATTGGCTATGGTATTTATAGGCGAAACCATAGCCTTTGTGCGGCACCTGGTGCAGCACAAAGGCACCCTTTTGGACGGCACCATGTGCAGCACAAATAAAATACCTTGTGCTGCACTATGTGCCACCCAAAACGAACATATTTTGCCATTCTTAACGGTCATATTTTCTACAACGGTCATATGAACCCATATGCACCGAAATCTTCTACTCAGTCACACAATTCCCACTCTATAACTTCTCACATTCTTCTCGTGTGTTCATTCGTTCTAATGGCACCTTTGGTTATCAAAGTTTACCAAAATGGGTGAATCACCTTCAATTGAATGATACGCTATAACGATGGGAGGGAATATTATGTTCATCGCTACAAAGGTGGCGATGTTCGCACGATAGTTGTTAGGGATGTTCATTTCAAAGAGGGCGTGTTTTCTTGGGATGCATTCTATGTGGAATTATTTTACAATCCAATAATCGGGGTTCACCCTGGGCGAGCTTTTTACTTCCCACCGGGTATGCATCCTCCCCGACTGCGTGAGGTGAAGAATGACTCACATGTAGCTGTAATTGTGTCACTTTACCAACCTGGTATTCCTGTGAACATTTACACCAAGTATTATGAAATTACTCGTCACATCCCTGGTCTTTTGGAAGATTCCGATTTCGGTGCAGAAAATGTGAATGACGGAGAGAG